>CM028135.1:296222500-296385000 GCA_016271365.2 Neoceratodus forsteri
TTATTGCACTATGGTATTCCACGTGCTTTTGTAGGCATACTACAGCGTTTATATGGCAAGATAATGATGATACCATTACTTAATGGACATTTAGGGACCCCGGTTTAGTTGTGGAATAGAGTCCGACAAGGATGTACATTGAGTCCACTTTTATATGTTTTTGCTATAGACCCTATATTGAGATTTATTGAACAGTCAGAAAATATAAAGCCGATTTGTAATATTTTTGGCATACAGTATCCTAAAGTATCAGCGTATGCAGATGATTGTACGATCATGGTACAGGATGTACATTCTGGTAGAGGTGTGCTTGAGATTTTAACCACCATACGTGATGTTACAGGGCTCAGAATTTATTTATTTATTTATTAAATTTTGGTGACCGGGTAGGCCCACTGAGCCCCAAAGGTCCCTTTTTCAGGGGCGACCTGGGATAACAATACAAGTTATAAGAATGAACAAGGACATAAGGAACATTTGAGGTATTGTGAGTTACATCATGAGGTGGTTACAGTAAAGAAAAATAGTGGATACAGGCATGGTTACAGGCATGGTAAAGGAAAAGCAGTGGATGTTGCTAAGAGTACATTGTTTTGGGGGCTGCATTGGTTCCTCCACAGTTCCCTATTCCAGTTGCCCAGGGTGAAATAAAGATTTTGGGATTGTGGTTTGGGTCAAAACGAGCTGAGCAGATGAATTGGGATCAAGTATATGATACTGCACATAGGAAAGTTGAGTCATGGAAATCCTGGAAGATGACAAGAAAAAAAAGTATTTATTTGTTGAAAGCATACATTCTGCCTGTATTTTTATGTTTCTCATGTTTATCCGGTACCTTTTAATATGCATACCAAGATTTTGTTTTTATGGGGTAGTCGGTTAAATCCTGTCAAGAGGGCACATACGTATAGAGCTAGAAAAGAGGGAGGGTTGGGAATGATACAACCATTGGTTTCCTTGTTTAGTAATTTTTTTATAGTAATATTCGTTCACTGCTCTTAGGTGAAATGAATTTGTGGATTGTTGGAATGAAGCGCTGGGAAGCTGAGTTCTTGACTGCATGGGGACGGGGGAAATGGCATGTGTCAGATAAATGTTTGCCTGTTTATATCCAGACCACATTGAAATACGTCAGACTGTGAAAAATTGTATTACATTGATTTGCTGATTCAAATAGATGGAATTTTTATAATACTATAGTTGCCCACTGTTATCTGGAACATCCAGTATTTGCTATTCCAACTCATTTGGACAGTCAACTTATAATAGCAAGTATCATTGAACCACGAATTCCACATAAAATGCAAGATGTGATTTGGTTGTGTGGACATCAAAGACTGAATGTAAAAGGAAATCAGAAGCATAAAATGTTACAGGACAGGTTTTGCCTTGCTAAACACTGTACAGAGAAAATTGAGACCATGCATCATTTGTTCTTTGACTGTACCTAGATGATAGATTTTTGGGATTCTTTGGGTGCATTATGGGGAGAAAGTCTATTTTCTCATATGTCTTATGACGTATTGGTTTTGGGGCAGTTAGAAATGGGGCGGACTAAATGGAGGAAGAGTACGGTATGGGTAATTTTGGCTTGTTTAAAATGGGTGATCTGGCATTCAAGATGTCTCAGTCTTACAATCAAAGGAAATCACTGTGTGGGATATGCTATGTCAAGTACAAGTGGAATTAGACAATATTTACCAGTATGAATATCGTACTCTGGGGGAGGCCTACTGTCAGGATTTTTGGAGGGGTGTGGAGTGGGTGGGATAGGGTTTTGCTTTCTGAGAAAAATGTGATGCTTTCCAGGTTTGTTTATAGTTTGGTTTACTTATTTCACTGTAACCTTGTTTATTTTTTGTTTCTGATGCTTGTGTTCCATGTTTTGAATTATATGGTCTTTATTCTTCTTTTTGTTTCTTAAATAAAAATTCCCCTACTCTGTAGACAGGTGGCACTGTCCGTCTGTCTGCAGGGATGGAGGACCTCATTCTGAAGGAGGTTATGGAAGGAGTAGGTCCTATTATTGGAGGCTTTGAGAAGTTGAGCCAGGTTTCTACAGATTTGGTGGCTCCTGAGGATATTATGGGGCCGTCAGCAACCCAGACTGCTGAAGTAAGCATTTTGGACGAAGTCCCAGAGGAAGTTTTTGTGGCTGATGAGGCTTTGCTGCAATTACAGTTGGATAGAAAATGGCAGCAATTGCTGGACATGTTATCAGTGGTTGAGCATGAATTTCTTCAGGGGAAAACGAAGCTTGACGAGGAGAAGAAGCAACGTAAGAAGTCCTTAGCTAGCCCTATGCAGGAAACAAGTAAATAGCTGCCGGGAGCTGCTGGACCAGACTGTCTTCAAACCCCATTACTTGATTTAGGAGATGGTTCTGCAATTCTGATGTCCTCAGATGAAGAATTGGAGTTTAGTGATACTCCATCAGATTGGATTCCTGGCCGTGTTACAATGAACAGGTTGGATTTTTGAGTCCGGTCGTTGGATACCTGACCCTGCGATTCTGTTGCTGGTTTCTCCCAAAGCTGCACTTCTGAAAACAACCACTCTACCAGATCACCCCAGTATAGGGAGTAAGTCCTCTCTATCTGCTAAGTCCCATTCCCACTCATCTGCAGCTGTGCTATCAGAGATGGAGGCTGCCAATGGAGTTGCTGCGCCAGACGCGGTTCCCTGAGAAGCAGACATGGTGGAGGTGGCTGCTTCTGAACTAAGTTTGGCATCTACTTTGCTTCCAATCGCTACCTCCATGGATACAGGTAGAGAGCCACAGCATGGCACCACAGGTAAGGGACAAGGGGACGTGGAAGGAGTATCTCGGGAATGGGGGCACCCCTGACCCGGTTTTAGGCACACAGAATATGAAACCTCCCCAAGGCTGCTAAAAGGTGGATTTTAGTCTGTCTGTGGTATAAAGGACTGGCTGCTGTAACACCCAATAGACTTTGGGTTGGCAAAGAGTTACTGAAAGATTCTTTGGGGTTTACTCCAACAGACGTTTACACCTTTATTCATTCACCTGGGGAACATGTTTATGACATTAGCTTTTGCACTGTGACATTGCTGGATAAATTCTGGAGGCTATACTATGTGATCAAAGATTTGCCTGTATGCACTGATTTCATAGCTATACCTATTACTAAACCTACAGTCAAAATGGTAATAGTATTGTTTCGTAATGAAGGGGTAGATGTTGACGATATTATCTTTTGGCTTGAGAAACGCTGCACAATCATTGGTCACCCTAATCCCATCATGGATGACAATGGTTTTTGGACAGGTGGATGGACCTTTAGGATACAGTTACATCAGATTGATCACGGTATACAGCACTTGCCCAGCTCATTCTGTTCTGGCCAGAATAGAGGCATCCTGTTTTATGCAGGCCAACCAAAAAACTGTTAATGGTGTGGATCTTTATCCCATCTTAATACTGATTGTGACATGGTGCACTGTTTTCAGTGTGGCCTGTTAGGTCATCCTGCGGCCCACTGTACAGCTACTCCTGTTTGTAGTCTCTGTGGTGATGATAACCACACATTTCAGGAGTGCCTGTGGGCTGCTCATAATTCTGAAGAAATTTCAGATCAGGGTGGCAATCTTTCCCAGGCCCGGCAATCCTTTCATCCACAGGATCCAGAGTACCATGAGGTTGCTCTCCCTCGCCAAAGGGGCAGGGGTCGAGGGAGGTGATTCGGGAGTGATGTCCAAGTCTAGTGACACTTTAGGATGTTCTTTTGCAATTCTCAGTATCTATTCTGATCAGATTCCTGTAAGGTACCCTCCCACAAGGGGCTCTGAGGTGGTTTTGGAAGCTGGATCTCCTCTTAAAGAACCATCCCAGGAACCCATTGAATCCTCACAACTTCGGGATAGTGTGCTTCCTGAACCCCCTCCATACATATACTGGATGATTCAACTGATAATCTCACAGGAGGTGGAAATTTGAATTAGGATGATCAGCAACCCTTAGATGCACCCACTTCTCCCTGTCTGTCTTCTTCACAGGTGGAGGCTCCTATTCCCATTTCAAACTTATCACTCTTGCCCCTGTCTAATTGATTTGTGGTATTTACTTCCTGGGGTGACAGGGTGGAGGAGGACCACCCCATGGAAGAAGTTTCAACCTTATTTCCGGGGGTGGGAGATGAAGAACTTGCTCATCAGATATGCCCCTCTGTTCAACCGTTTTGACTGTAGGTTTAGTAATAGGTATAGCTATGAACATGTTCTATGTTTCTATGTTTCAAGAGCCCTCAAAGAGATTAACTAGATCAAGTACTAAATTGATTAAACCCCCCCGAGTCGTTTAGATTACGCCTCACCAGTTTAAATGTTAACAGTATTAAGTCTTCTATAAAACATACCACAACATTTGCTGTGTTACATCAATTGAGGTATGACGTTTGTTTGATGTAGGATACCAGGCTTCATACTGTGACAGAAATTCAGCTGGCTTCAAAGGAATGGGTGTGGGGACCTTCCTTTTGGTCCTTGGGGTTGGAAACATGTTGTGAGTTTTGGATTTTGTTTTTCTCCCTGGCCATGAAGGTTAAGCATTTTTTTTTACATCGATCCTGGCAGAGCTTTACTGTTGGATATAGAAATGGATTCTTTTAATTTTCGAGTGGTTAATATTTATGGGCCACAGATGAAAGCTCTTAGGGCAGAATTGTTAACTAAGATTCAGCCCTTTCTCCATACTAGCAGACAGATATTTTTTAGTGGGGACTTTAATGTTAACGTCCATCATTCATTTCCTAACAAAAAACAATATTGTGATAAATCTATTTTAATTAAAATGATAAAACAGGCAGGTTTAAGGGATGCCCACATAATTGGGAGTCAAAGAGTAGCTCCCACATATTATAGGGGGATACTGTCTTCTCGTATCGATTTTATATTTTTGAAACAAACATTAGAGGTTGCTGATGTGGTTACAGTACCATTTGAATCTTTGGACCACATGTTGATTGGAATTCAGATAGCGCTCCCTCCTTTGAGAGCTGCAGGACCAGTATACTGCAGGTTGAACACATCCCTTTTGACTGGTTTAGTGTTAAAACAAGAGTTTATTTATTTTACCTCTGATAAACGTTCTACATTGTTTTTATATGAAGGTGATATTGTTAAATGGTGGAATTTAAAAGTAGGAATTATTAGTTTTTTTCATTTTCAGGCAGGTTCAAAGGCAGTGCATTCACAGGTAACTTATTTGGCCCTTAGAGATCAGCTCCAGGTATGACTTTCAATCCAGCATGCTGAAGGTATTGATAATAGCCAGGAAATAAATGATTTGAAATTAGAAATGTCAACCTATCAGTATAACAGATTGCGTTCTTTACAAATAGAACAATCTTTTGGGACCTGAGAAAGGCAGAACAAACAGTTCCCTTTTCGGATAGCCAACTTTGAAGGGAGAAGAAAACATTTGTGGCTTTAAAAACTGATAAGGGGATGTCTGTGACAGATAATTTGGGGATAATGTGGGTTTTAGAACAACATGTGGAACGCACTTTTGGAGAGGTGGTGGTGGAATCTAAATGTATTCCTTATTTATTGTTGGCAGCAGATCTTCCACAAGTTTCTCATACTCAAGCTGAAGCTTCAATTGCCCTGTTTACTATTAATGAGCTTCGTCAAGTGTTTTTGGGTTTAAAACGTAATGTTTCCCCTGGCTCCGATGGCCTTCCGGGTGAGCTCTTTAAATTTTTGTGGGACATTATGCCAGAGAAATTTTTTGAACTTTATAATTATATGATATGGGATTATTGTTTGCCCACAGCTATGTATGAAGGATTATTAATCTTTTTATTTAAATTGGGAGACCCCTCAGAAATTAGAAACTGGCACCCAATATCTTTGCTGAACGTTGATTTTAAAATCCTCTCTAAATTGTTGGGAAATAGATTGCTTTCAGTAATGAATGATTTAATTAGTTCAAATCATTTTTGTGGAGTCCCTGGTAGATGTATCAGTGATGTATTATTTTTAATCAGGGAAATTTTGGCTTCAGGGGGAAAACAGGAATGTACCTTATTGGATGGGAGTTTTATTTTGAATTCGGATCAGGCAAAAGCCTTCAATGGGGTTTCCAATTTTTTTTGTGGAAATGCTTGGCAGTTTATGGAATTCCTGAACCTTTTATCCAATGGTTACAGCTATGTTATTTATTAGCTTATGTTAGACTTTTGAAAATGGAAGGATGGGGAGGAAATGAGGGATTCGGAGAGGGGTACGACTGGGGTGTCCCTTGAGCCCCATCTTGAATGTGTTTTACATTGATCCTATTTTGCGATTATTACAACGGTCCCCTCGGCTTAAGGGGTTGGGGGTTGAGCTTTCGCAATATGAAATGTATTGCATATGCTGATGATATCTGTTTATTAGCTCAAGACGATGTCTCCTTACAGCTGGCATATGACTTATTGAGTGTGTTAGGGAAGTCAATTGGAGCTAGTTTAAATACTGAGAAATCAAGATGCTTAGCTGTACAAGGCTTTTCCCCATTATTACCTGAAGTGGCAAGATTTCCAGTTGTCACTAAGCCATGTAAGATATTAGGTATTTATTTTTTTGGGGTGGAGGATATGGTGAGTTATAATTGGAATATTGTTTTAAAGTTAGGTATGGATAAAGTAGCCAGATGGAATGTTTGGAAAATGTAAAAAAAAAAGCGCATCTATATGATTAATTCGCTTTTGATTCCTCTTTTTTTATATGTAAGTATTATTTTCCCTATTCCTAAAAATTTAGAAACAAGAGTATTGGCATGTTTAGTCTTGTGCTTTTGGGGGGGATGTCTAAACCCTATTAAGCGGAATGTATTGTATTTAAGTTTGGCAAAGGGAGAGGTGCATTTGGTAAACCCAATTTTATTTTTTTCCTTATCATTTATTTATAGTAACTTGCTTCCATTGATGAAATTGAGCCCGAGTTTGTGGACACAGTAGGGTATGGTTAATTTATGAGGAATATTAATGGAGTGGCAAAATTACTCCTTTTTACATAAGAACAAATGACAGTCCCATCTTGATTGTGTTTGGGCAGGGGTTTTTGACAATATAAAAAAATGGAAGATTAAATATAATATGGTTTTGTCTATGCACAGGAAGCTTTTATACAAGGAGGTTTTGTTGGAATGTTTTTCAGAATATCCTTTTGCTGGATTTTCGATGCTGGATCAAAAATCTATTTCTAGTTTTTATATGAATGAGAGAATTCCAGCCAAGATGTGGGATACTGTGTGGTTAGCAATTCATGGGAAGGTCAATGTGAAAGGCAATCATAAGCATAAGCAACTATAGGATTGTTATTGTCCAAGATTAACTTGTGGGTCTACGATCAAAACTATGATGCATTTATATTTTCAATGCCCATGCATTATTCAGTTTTGGAAGTTGTTTCAGGATGCAAATTTCTTATAGATACAAATACCTCCGGATCCGTTATCCTTGTTTCATGGTATAATTCCTCAGATGGCTTAAACTATTGCTCATAGCACATTCTGTATGTTAATGGTACATTTTTTATACTGGATATGGATTGGTCGGTGTCGAATGGTGCTTCAGCAAATGGATATTTCAGCATTAGAGCTTTTTTATTTGGTACTTGCGGACTTACGGCAATTTAAGCAGTCTGAATGACTATGTTTTTGCACACAGATTTGGACCCAGAATTGGGCACACATTGATGCTTTTTGACTATTGTGTTTTTCCGGTTTAGTGTTATTTAGGTCCTTTTGATAGGCCCCTAGTGGGGGATTTGATTTTCTGTGCCTATGGTTAGGGGGGAGGTGGCTAATTGATTTTAGGTATAGGTATTTTGCATATGATTTTTTTCCCTCCTTTATTTTTTCCAGTCAGTATGATGTAATACTGGTTTTTGATATTTCCTGTGAGTTTATTCTAATATTATCTATGCCACACCATGGGGGTTAGGTACAATTTATTTTCTTTTCTTTTTTTTTTCTTCAGGTTTATTATGCTATGTTGCTCATTGGGAATTTTTTTATATTTTATCTGTTATAATATTATTTGATTTAGGTCTGATTTAAAAAAAAACTGCTCTCATAGTTGGGGGGGTGGTTTTGTTTAGGGTATTGAATGATGATATGTTCCTGTCTGTTTTTCCTTTTGCTTTAGTCTTTTGAGCAGTATGATGTAATACTGCTCTGTATATATTTGCTTTTTATGCCTTACGTGCACCATGAGGAGGGAAGGGGGGTTGGTTCTGGTATGTCTTTCTTAGGTCTGGGATTATTGTATGACATAATAATTATTTATGTTTTTGATTTTCTTTTATTTTGGTTTTGTATACTGTACTACTGATTTGTATATACTTTGCTTTATGATTCTTATAAAAAATTCCCCTACACTTTGGCAGGGAGTGCTGTCTCCCTGCTGGGAAGCGGATCCCAGTGTGATGGAGGACGTGGAAGGTGGAAGAGGTATAGAGAGTGATGTGGCATGTAGAGCAACTGAGATGGCTGGAATGCACTCTGCAGGTGGCCAGCTCATCGTCTCTCCAAACCTTTTGCAGAGAATGGACAAGACAGGTACTGACACCACATCGGGGAATAGTGTATAGACATTCCTACAGCCTGCAATCTCCAGAATACAGTCTGCTCAGCCAGAGCAAGTTCTTCATCCTGAAATGCAGGACGAATTGCGAGAAATGAAGAACCGCTTTGTGCAAGTGGAAAAAGAGTATATAGCAGCAAAGCAGAATCTGGAAGATGAAAAAAAAAGGAAAAGAGCTACGAGACTCACCTGAGAAGACACCAGAGAATGCATTCAAAGTTTTTGTGTTTTCTGGCACCCCTGTGACCCCAGAAGCTGAGTGAGTCACACTGGAAAAGCAAGGGGAACGCACTGCAAACACAGCACAACCTTAGTCGCCCGGAGTCAGCACTAAGTGGTTCAGGCTGGGTACAGACGGACAATGGAACATGGGTTCCTGATGCAGCAATACTGCTACCAGGGCTTCCCAACCATCAGCAGACACCAGCACCAATACAAGGAACAGAAGATAAGGCAGCAGAACCCCAGCAGCAAAAAACAAGGAACTACAGGAGGTGTAGAAGGTAACATCTCATTTTCACCAGTAGATACTCCCATTCTTGATGAATTTTTTGATGCTCAAACAGGAATACAGGCTTCACAGAGGGTGGGATCACAGGGGGAAGTTAACTCTGACTGCCCTGATGAGAATATTGGGAATGAAGCAAGGGACTCTGCCCCTCCTAACCCACAAACAGCACAGACAGAAGTACCAACATATACAAGCTTGTTTAAAAAAACCATTGAGTTAGCAAAGCGACGTAATGCAGTGCATCTTCATTTTTTGTGGAATCCTGATAAAATGCCTGAGTGGTTTTATGTGGGCAAGATACTGTTGAAGCAATCATTGGGTTTTTTCCATCCGAGGTGTATGCTCTCATCCACAGACCCGGAGAAAACACTTTCGACATCAGTTTTAGGACCCCAGATATCCTGAACAGATTTTGATTAAAATATGTTGTACTAAAGACAAACCCTGCATGGGTACATTTTCAAGCCATATCCCTTACTAAGCAAACCTTTAAAGTCATTACAGTACTCATCCAAAATGAGGGAGTAAACATAGCAGACATTATATAGTGGTTAGAGAAACAATGCAAAATGCAAGGCAACCCCGAACCAATATTGGATGTTGAAGGGTTCTGGAATGGGGCTGGCGGGTGAAAATCAATTTACTGCAAAATGATACAGGTTTACAGCACCTGCCAAACTGTTTTTACCTCAGGAGAGATAAAGAATTTATATTCTATCCAGGCCAGCCTCCCCACTGTTACAGGTGCGGTTCCTCTAGACATCTGAGACACACTTGTGAAGTGGTTAAATGCGCCCACTGTGGGGAAGTTGGACATTCCATGTTTCATTGCAGGGGCCCCTTGAAATGCAGTTTGTGTGAGAAGAGTCACTGATTTGTGGAATGCCCGTAGGCAGCACATAATACCACTGATGCTGATGAAGGTATACAGGACTTTTACATCAATAAAGCAGTTAAAATGAATCGAGAAGCACAGCCCCAGCCATCTGCCACACAAAGACAAACAGTACCATCTGAAGGGGAACACCCCACTGGTTCCCAGGATGACCAGACATAGCGTCCACAGAACTAAGGGTATCAACAGATACAGAGCACGATACTCACATACAGGGGTGTCATTTCAGATTTCAACAGGGGAGGCAACAACCGCCGATCGGAGTGGCTGTGGAGGCAGGGCCATGGGCTGAGTGGGGGCAGGACCAGTTGCTGAATGGGGCGGGGTCAGGGACACGTAAGTCATGGCCACCATAAGCTAAGCTGGACTGGAACAAATCTGAATTGCGTAGGAAAAGTTACATATCTGTTGTGTTGTCAGTTGCAGTCTTAATAAAAATTAAAAAAAATGAGAATGTATTGCTAAGACACTGGCAATAAACAGGGGAGGGAAGAGGATAAACCTGGAAGTAAGGAGGGGACTGGAATCTCTATCGGGGGGGGCAAGGATGGAGTGTAAAGAGGTAGGTCCAGGGCTTCCTGTGGGGATGGGTTAGGGGCAGACTTGAAGGATCAATGGGGTCATTCTCTGCCATCTGATTTCAATGTTTCTATTTTAATTGTACCAAATAATATCATGGCAGATAAAGGGAAACCTCCTCCTAACACAGGGTCAGCAATATTTTGAGACAGACAAAGAGCGGAAGTGGTTGTCTGACACCTAGGATGGGAGGTGGTAGAGAAAAACATTTTACAACTACAGGAGGAGTATGAGGAGCCAGTAGTGCACCAGACAGCTATACGGGAGGCATTTACTAGCATTTATCTGAAGCTATACATCTCAGAAATTCTGTATAGTGTTCCTAGCCCTGACACCTTCTTGGACACTCTGCCTTTGCCAAAGATTTCTGTTACAGATAGAGAAGGACTGGAGGAGGATGTTACTTCAAAAAAGGAGGAAACAGCAGTAAAGTCACTCCAACTTGCAGTGCCAGGTCTCAGTGGGACCCCAGTTGATATCTACAAGTTCTTCTGGGGGGTCCTCAACCTGCCTATGCAGGCAATGGTGTTGGAGGATCTATAATCAATGTGACTGTACCTCGTGCATTGCCTGGTAACCATCACAGTCCTCCTGAAGCCAAGGAAGGACCCGACCTTGTGTGGTTCCTGCTGCTCTCTTTCTCTGCTGAACATGGGCTACACGGTGGTGGCTAAGGTGCTGGTGGGGAGATCGGAGGGAATACTGTCAGCAATCCTCCATGATGATCAGGCAAGGTTTGTGAAAGGCTGGCAAGATACGAAAAACATCAGAAGGTGACTTGACATGGTGGTGGTCCCGGGGTGCTGCTCAATCTGGACTGTTGGATCAGGGAAATAAGCTTCCCTCCATCTGTCTCACCACTTTGTGAGATGGATTTATTTTCTTTTATTTAAAAAAAATAAATGATTCTGCATAAGGGAAAATAAGGAGTGCTGAGTAAAAGCAGAACTGCTTTCAAATCAGGTCAATTCTGCAGGTGGTAAGGCTATTGCTGAGCCATCGGACTGGCATGGCAGGCAGAAGGGCTACTGCTGAGCCACCAGGCTAACATGGCAGGTGGAAGGGCTAGTGCTGAGCCACTGGTCTGGCAAAGCAGGTGGGAGGGCTACTGCTGCACCAGTGGGCTGGCATGCATGGCAGGCGGTAGCCAGGGCTACTGCTGAGACACTGGGTCAGCCTATGAACCTGCGCTAATCAAGAAATTTTTAATGAAAAAAAAAGTGTGGCCACAGATGGATAGGATATCTTTCTATACTATGATATTATAAATCAATTAGGACCCGATGAGTACAGGAGTAGAGAGATAGAACTTAAAAAAAGTCCTATTTTCAACAAGCACATTTTGCTTCTGTGAATCAAATCAAATTTAAATAATCACCATGCACACATTTGTATACATATCGATGGGGGGGGGGCATAGTATCTTGGAATCATTGTGTTCTCTTAACTGCCTGCATTGTGGGGGAATGACATTCCTGCTGTTTGTTGAACCAATAGCTGTATATGATATTCTGAGTGACCTCCCCCTCCCCCCTGTGGGTCAGGGTGTACAATATCTAGTAATACAATGTACAGTAAGGCTCAGAACGGGGGGGGGGGGCTTAATCTTTACCCTTCAAATCCATTCTGCTTCAGAGGACCACTTCAGAGATGTTGACAAAGCCTAAGGCACATTTAAGGATTCCTCACTAAAGAACTCATTTCCAGGTTAACCTTGCACTGGTGAGCTCACCAAATAATAAGCAAATAATTGTTTTTCTATTTTATTTTTTAAAACTTGTTTTAAAATAAAACAATAACATATTAGCTCAAATGTTTGCCAGACATAGGACATTAGTATTGCATACATGCTACTGTCTTTTACTGTCTTCTTTTCCTTCTTCTGATTTCTGTGGTAGCTTACTTAGCTCAGCTCTCCTCTGTCTGTCTGTCTGCAGTGCCTGGAGCCCCGACTGTGGCTGTCCACCCACCCGATTGACTGACAAACAAAAAACTGACTCAAACTCGACTCGTGTGGTGTCTGTGGCTCTCTACATCCATCGCTCACTCTTAGTTGAAAATAAAAACTCTTGTCTCCCGACTGATGACCATCCATTTCCAGCCTCTGCCCCTGCTCACACTCGTCAGGCAGGCTTCTCCCACTTACAAGTGACGTTGGGTTGATGTCGTGACCTGTCCCACCCCTTGCCTCCCCAGCCAGTCTCAGTAGACTGTAGCTAAGTCCTGGCTTTGTGCATATGCGCTAAGGTACAGCTAGTGCTATGTACACTGGTACTAGAAGTTTTTTTGCAGGAAGGAGCCATGCTGTGAGCCATTGGGACCAGTCCAGCATGCCGCGATTGTTTCGTTGCCTGCAGTGTGGGGGGGGGGTCTGATGAGCATGGATGGCAGGCAATTACACATTTTATTTAAAAAAGACACTGCAACAGAAAACACAACCCTGATGATCTGGGGGAAGTGCCCCCACCCCCTCAAATGGCTACGCCCCGCTTCACATACGAGGGTAGTCCATAACTGCACAAGGGGCAAGTGCAACCATGCCCCTCCAAGATAAGAAAACTTACCAAGTGGTGAAGAAATTAGGGAGATCCAAGAAAAAGGGTCAACGCAAACCAGGAGTACCACATGTGCTGGTTCAAAACAAATTCAATGCTCTACAAGAAGAGGAAGTAGATATAGAATCAGAATCCAATTCTGCTTCCTTTCACTCCTCACAACCTGATGGAGGATCAGACACAGAGTTTGTGAACGAGGATCCAGATCCCAAACCTCAGAAAACAAGGATGGGTACTAGGGCATGGGTAAAGAAGATAAGGTGACAAACTGAACCATGAGGTGTCCCTTAGAAACATAGAAACATAGACTTTGACGGCAGATAAGGACCGCTAGGCCCCTCTAGTCTGCCCATTTCCCTACCTACAGGATAGGCCGCAGATCCTAGTTAACCAACAGCCTATTTCTTCCTACCCCCCACAAGAATTACCTTATGTCTGTCCCATGCATTCTTGAATTCTCCCACAGTTTTAGACCCCACAACCTCCTCAGGAAGGCTGTTCCATGCAGCCACTACCCTCTCTGTGAAATAATACTTCCTCACATTGCCCCTGAACCGCCCTCCTTCTATCTTTAAATTGTGTCCCTTGTTCTTGCAAGTCTCTTTTTCTGAAAGATGCTACCCTCTTGGACTTTGTTGATTCCACTGAGGTACTTAAAAGTTTCTATCACGTCCCCCCTCTCCCTTCTTTCCTCATGGGTATACATATTAAGCTCCTTTAGTCTCTCCTCATACGGATTCTCTTGCAGACCATGCACCATTTTAGTTGCCCTCCACTGGACTACCTCTATCCTGTCTATGTCCTTGTGGAGATGGGGTCTCCAGAACTGGACACAGTACTCCAGATGGGGTCTCACCAACTGTCTGTACAGAGGGATAACAACTTCCTGTTTTCTGCTACTGATGCCTCTCCCTATACATCCCAGTATACCCCCAGCCCTCCCTACTGCCTTCTCACATTGCTTGCTAACCTTAAGGTCATCTGATATGATTACCCCCAGGTCCCTTTCCTTTTTTGTTGTTGTTACTACCTCCCACCCATTGTGTATTCTTCCCCTGGGTTCTTGTTTCCCAGGTACATTATTTTGCACTTCTTTGCATTGAATCCTAGCTGCCATACTTCTGACCATTCCTCCAACCTTGCCAAGTCCCTTTTCATCCTTTCCATGCCTCCTTGTTTATCAACCCTGTTGCAGATCTTTGTGTCATCTGCAAAGAGGCATACTTTTCCTTCCAGTCCCTCTGCAATGTCACTGATGAAGACATTAAAAGGACTGGACTCAATCCTGAATCCTGCGGTACCCCACTAGTAACTCCCTTTCTTCAGAGTGGACTCCATTTACAATTACCTTCTGTGTCCTGTTTAGCAGCCAATGTTTTACTAGGCTACCACCCTGGGACCCACTCCCAGGCTGGTTAATTTGACTATTAATCTTTTGTGTGGGCTGTGTCAAATGCCTTGCTAAAGTCTAGGTAGGCCATGTCCACAGCCCCTCCTGGTCTACTACTTTGGTCACCCAGTCAAAGAAATCTATTAGATTCGTCTGACATGACCTTCCCGCTGTGAACCCATGCTGCCTTGGGTCCTGTGCTTCACTGGCCTCTAGGTACTCAACTATTCTTACCTGCAGAAGTGGCTCCATCACTTTCCCTACCACAGAGGTCAGACTGACAGGTCTGTAATTTCCTGCCTCTGTCTTGGTCCCACTTCTGTGAAGGGGAATCACATCTGCCTTCCTCCAGTTCTTGGGTACCACACCATCCTCCCATGATTTATTAAAAATAGTAGCCAGTGGTTTCACTAGTTCCTCCCTTAATTCTTTTAGAATTATGGGGTAAATTCCATCAGGACCCATTGCTTTGTCCACCTTCAGTTTTAGGAGTTCTTGCAGAACTCTTTCTTCTGTGAAAGGACTGGGATCGACCCCCCTATCAAGAGTGCTTCTGTTAATTGGATTAGGCACTTCTCCCTTTGTGAATACTGAGCAGAAATATTCATTCAGTATTCCTGCTTTTCACTGTCCCCTCTGCCCACCCACCGTTCATTCTATTCAGCCTCACTATCCCTCCTTTGTCTTTCTCTCATCGCTGATGTACCTATAAAGGTTTATCCCCTCTTAACTGAGTTGGCTATCTTTTCCTCAGTTTGGGCCTTTGCTATTCTGACTTCCCTCCCTGCTTCCTTCTGCCTTAACTGGTACAGCTCTCTGTCCTGCTCCTTCTGTGTTTCCTTATACTTCCGGAAATGCTATCTTTTTTCCTGACTTTCACAGCCACCTCTTTGAGAACCATAGTGGCTTTTTCTTTCATTTTGATTTGTTTATTTGCTTCACAAAGGCTTGTTGCCTTTGTGATAGCAGTTTTGATAATTCCCCATTGTTGCTCCACACCTCCTTCTAGCCTGTTTGCTAGTGCTTTTCTGAGGCACTCTCCCATCTTGCCAAAGTCAGCCCTCCTAAAGTCCAGTACCCTCACTTTTGTATGGCTTGACTCTGTAGCTGAGTTTAACATGAACCACACTGTTTGATGGTCACTTGTCCCCAGATGGCAACCCACTTCTAGATCTGAGATCCTCTCACTGCCCCATTTGAGACTACAAGGTCTAAGATTGCTCCCTCACGAGTCGGTTCCGAAACTAGCTGTCTAATGCCTGCCACCTGTAGGGCATCAAGAATGGCCCTGCTCTTGGATGTGGCTGCAGCAAATGTGCTCCAGTTAACATCTGGCATATTCAGGTCTCCCATCAATAGTATCTCCCCTTTCTCTGCCATTCTAAGAATGCCTTCTATCATATCCTTGTCCATTCCTTCCCCCTGACATGGGGGTCTGTACACAATCCCTGTGTGGATTGTGGTGCCTTTCCAGTCACCAAGGTGACCCACAGTGCCTCCTCTCCTCCCTGTTTACTCTTTTGTTCAGTTGCTTTTATCCTTTCCTTTACATAGAGAGCTACTCCTCCCCCTCTTCTCCCCTGCCTGTCTCTCCTGTAGGTTATGTACCCTGGTATGTTAACATCCCAGTCATGGTTCTCTGTGTACCATGTTTCTGTGACTGCTACGATATCCAGGCATCCCTGTTCCATCAAGGCCACCAGCTCAGGGAGCTTGTTGCCCAGACTATGGGCATTGGTACTCATTACCCTCCATTTCCTGATGGCCTTACTCCCTTTTGCCCCACCCCTCTCCTTCTTGCCTTTGTCACTTTCTCCATTTACCCCTGCCCTTCTCCCTATCGACACCTCTATGTTGGTGTTTGCCGCACTTACTACCGTGATTATTTGGGGGGGCTAGGATTTCCTTCTCCTTTCCAGTGCCTCCCCCCTTGGCTAGTTTAAAAGCTTGCCAATGAAGCATTTAAACCTGTCACCTAGGATTCTGGTTCCCCTCCTGGACAGATGCAGCCCATCATGCCAGTATAGGCTTGTATCACTCCAGGTGGACCCCCAGTCCCCAATGAAGCCAAATCCCTGAGCTCCACACCAGTTTTTCAACCACTGATTGAATCCCATGGTGCGGAACACCCTAGTCTCTCCTATGCCACAGATGGGTAGCACCTCCGAGTAGGTTACCGTGCGTGCTACTTGACTAAGGCCCCTCCCCAATTCCACAAACTCTTCCTGCACTTCTCTAATCCCTTTCTTAGCCAGGTCATTTGTCCCTAGGTGGACAATGACATCCAGCTCCCTCCCCTGTGCAGTTGCTCCAGCAATCCTGAGGATTCTCTCATTGTCCCTCCAAGCCATGGCACCAGGCAGGCACCTTACCTCCCTCTCCCCTTCCTCCCCCAGTTCTACCTTCCTAGCAATGGAGTCCCCCACCAGGAGTTGTTTCCTTCCCCTACAGGGTCCCCTGCCACCCTCCTGTGGGTCTCCTTTGTGGAGGTTACCAGCATCCTCCTTGGTCTCCACTGTGGGTGCCTCCATAGAGGAACCACACTTTGCCAGAATGGCATAGGAATTGTGGAAAGGTACAACTGGAGGGATGCACCTCTGTTCCACCACCCTCACCCTCCCTGAGCCCACTGTGGTCCAACCGCCTCCTCTTCTTGGCAACCTCTGAGGCAACGGCAGTGGCACTGGTGGTCTCTGGATGGAAGAGGAGGTCCCACAAATCCTGGCCAACCCAGCCTGGAGATGAGCAACCTCCTCCCTCAGCCCAGAGGTGCCTGCAGATGGGACAACACCGCATCCTCCAGAACATCTCCCAGAAGACTGCTGCCCACAGCCACTGCACTGCACCACTCCAATCATGTCTTATTTCTGGCCCCTTAACTGTTTGCAATCCTTACTCTTTCCTCTGTTTTTTTCTCTCTCTCCTAACTTTCTGCCTGTGTGCCCTTTAAGCTCCTGATTATCCTGTTCTGAGACAAGAATATCCTATATTTCTCAGTAGACCACTTACTTGCTCAGAGGCAGAGGCAGAGGCAGACCTCCAGCAGCTAGAGGGTGCCGGAGAGCTACTCTTGCCCTTCTAGGATGGTGGGTCCTTGGTCCCTTGTATGACTTGTCTGTGGCCTCACTGAATGTGAATAGTATCAAATCAGAAAGAAAGTGAGTTCTTGCCTACGCCCAGTTTGAATCATCTTACTATGATGTTATTTTCTTGCAGGATACTAGACTCCATTCAGTTGAAGAGATGCAGAAGGCCAGTAATGCATGGGTACAGGGGGATGCTCATTGGTCCAGTTGGAACTGATGTATGTAGTGGTGTAGGTATTTGAATTAATAATCCAACTGCAAAACAAAATCCATCATGCAGACAGAATACCTGGCAGGTCCTTCATGCTGGACATCATATTACAAGGTATAGACTTTCACTGTATTAATATATGTGCTCCTCAGATGAAAGCAGCTAGAATTAAATTATTTCAGACAACTCAATCCTTTTTGCTTACAGCCAAGTATGTCTTGTAAGGGGGAGACTTTAATTGTAGTACGTTACTAATAGGAGCTTAAGAACTAGTAAAGTCTATTGTGATGCCACATGTTTGAACAATTTGCTAAAACAGACCAGATTAGTAGATGCATTTGCCACACAGGGGGTTACACCTCAGAAGACATACTTCCGGGATATCCACTCTACCAGGATAGATTATTGGTTCATTTCAGACAGCTTAGAAATTAGAACTATGAAAGTAACACCAGTTGCATCATCAGATCATGCTGTATTAATCAATCAATCAAGCAATCAATCAATCAAAATCTTTATTTAACCAGGCGGAACACCGTTGAGAAGAACTCATTTTTTGAGGTGGACCTGGACAATAGACATACTCAGTACACAGATATACATACACACACATATAGCCATACATATTCATACATATAATACATTTTACAGTATATACATGATCAAGTTCAGTACATAGAGTAAATTTTGCACACAATAAATATACGAATACACAGAGAAAAAACAAAAACCAAAAATAATGCTCACACCAGTATACAGAGAAAACAGGATCCAAATGGGGAAAGTGACATGGGTTATTATAAAGCTGGACTAACACTGCTGGAGAACACAGTCAAGTACCTAGAGTCGCATAAACACTGATAAAGAATTTGGTGAGGCCTTGTGAGCAAGGACCAGTGGGTAAGAACAGAGGAAGATGCTGAGGGGGTAGAAATGGGGCATACATAACGGGGAAAGGAAGGGCAATAAACAAGGATACCTGAAAGGAAGGGGACCTGCATATTGTGCCTCTAAAGGTAACAGACAAGTGCGACCATCAGAGAAATAAATACTGGTTCCAAGAATAAGCACCTGTGGTATGATATGGGTACCTATAAGGAGGGAGGAATAAAGAAAGGGTGTGTGGAAAATATTAGATACTAGGGGGACTCAGTGGCACAGAGACATGGTGTCAAATCGTTAATCGTGGAAGCAGTTGCAAGACTCTTTAATAAATCGTAAATAAAACATTTTGAATGCCAAGAAATTGATAGGGCGATCCTGTTTTAAGGATTTTTGTAAGTTGTTCCATAGTATAGGTAGCGCGTAGCTTATGGATGATCTACCGAAACGCAATTTGACTTTTGGTACAGTAAGTAAGATACAGGATGCATTTCTCAGGGTGTACTTACCTACCGAGTATAGTTAAAGACAGTCCGATATATAGTGAGGTAGCTTTTTGGTGATTGCTTTGTACATCCAGTAAACAATGCTTTTCTGTCTTCTATAGGCAAGGTATGTCCATCCAATCACAGCTTATAAGGAGCAGTGATGTGTGGAATACGGGGAACAAGTGATGAATCTTATAGCTCTGTGATATAGTATATCTAGTTTGGCTAGTGAGAGGCAGGGCCTTGGCTGTACAAAAAGTCAGCATAGTCCAGCAATGATTGGAATGTGGTGAATACTAGTCTCTTTTTGGTATCCTGGGTGAGCAGATTTTTGATTCTGTAGAAGAAGCCAAGCCTCTGCCAAATCTTTTTTTATCAGTTCTTTGCTATGTTTGAGGAAGGAAAGCTTGTGATCGATCCACATCCCCTTTGTGGCTCACATAGGAGTGTAGTAATCTGGGGAATGGACCCTTGCATAGAAGGGTTGTTTATCATAAATAAAGGGTGAGAAGTGCATCACCTTTATTTTTTTTTCATTCAATAGTAGTTTCTGGTTAAGCAGTTGTAGTTGCAACTGATGAAATTCCTGCTGAAGGTCCATGCATGCTGCTTCAGGAGTAGATCTGTCAATGTAGAGAACCGTATAATCTGCAAATAGGTGAATGTTGGCAGATTTGATTCCTAGGTTAATTCCATTAATATAAATCACAAATAGCAGTGGACATTGTATGGAGCCTTGCGGGATGCCCCTCAGTAGAGGTTTCAGTGATGAATTTTCCTTCCACCTTTACCTGCTGCTGGCGACCTACAAGGTAGTTTGAGAACCATCTCAGGGTGGAGGGGTCCACACCAATGTTACAGAGGGATACCAAGAGCAATTCATGGTCGACAGTATCAAGTGCCTTGCTTAAGTCCAGAAATACTGCACACATGAAATTCTTGGCATCCAGAGCCTCCTGCCAGTCATTGGTAACCTTTGCCAGGGCCGTAATTGTGCTATGGCATGGCCAAAATCCTGATTGTAGAAGGTTTAGCAGATTTGAGGATTCTAAGTAGTTCCTAAACTGGGTATTTACTATTTTCTCTAACATTTTTGATAGGATAGGAAGTAAGGGGATTGGTCTGTAGTTGTTGAGGTCACTAGGGTCTCCAGATTTGAGTAAGGCAATCATGTGGGCAGTTTTCCATATAGGAGGGATTTCACCATGCAAGAGAGATAGATTGAATAGCTGCATAATGGGCACAGCCAGGGCTAGGAAACTAATTTTTAGGAAATATGGGTCGATATGGTCAGCACCAGTGCTCTTCCTGGTATCCAAGTGTAGGAGTAGGTCTTCCACCTCCTTCAGTGTTGCAGGTTGTAAGGAGAACACTGCATCAGTGACTGGAGCTACTAGGTCTTGTGTTCTGAGTTGGGAATGAAGGGTATTGGCAGGAGAAGTATCAAAGGCTATCCCTGCGGTAGCAAAATGATTATTAAGGTGGTAGAGGATTAACCGTTTATCTGTCATTATGACATCGCCCTTGGATATTTTTGTAGGTAAGGAATTGGAGGATGCATGACCTTCAATCTCTTTAATGTTTTCCAAAATTTAGCAGAACACCTGGAAAAAGAGTCAAGTTCAGCCTCGAAATAACTAGACTTGGCCTCCCTGACCATCTTAGCACATAGGTTCCTGGCCCTCCTAAATGAGGTCCAGTCTGCTAGGGTCTTATAGTTTCGAGCATTATTCCAGAGTAAGTCTCTATTAAGTAGGGCGGCCTTCAAATCCACCATAAACCACAGGCATGATTTCCTCTTAGTGTGGTTTTTAACCAGAGGTGCATGTTTGTCTAACGCCTCAAACACAATTTTCTGGAAAATATCATATGCTGTGTTTACTGTTTTTGCTAGATGAAAATCCTGCTATCTCATAGAGTCCCTCAAGTCAGATATAAATGCACAAGGGTCAAAGTTCCTATGAGTCCTTTTAATAGTATATTTAGACGCAGAGGCTACTTTTGATGTGGATCTCACACAGGCAATGAAGCAGTGGTCACTGATATCTGAAAAGAGTACACCAGCATGAGAGAACTGGTGTGGTTTATTTACTAGAATAAGGTCCAGCAGTGTGCTGTTTTTTTTTGAATTATTTTTGTTTGGGTGCATGATTTCCATTATGAGTTGGGATAGCCCAAAGGAATCACAAAGGCTTTTGAGGGGTTTGAATATACAGGAACACCAGTCCAGGTTAAGGTCACCCACTATAATTACTTCTGAGGACATGGACCCTAAAATGCTGTTTAGATGGTCTAAAAGTAGCTTTCCAGCTGATGGGGCCAGTAGCATCCTACAACACAGAAGGAGACAGATGGGGAGAGCTCAGTTTTGAGAGACAGGCTTTCATATTCTTTGGGAATTGAAGCTGAATTAATAACAGAGGCTGACAACTGGGCATAGATGGCAACCCCTCCACCTATTGATTGTTTATCTGTTTTGAAGATGTTGTAGGATGGTATGTTCACCTCAAAGTTTGTGGTACCAGGTCTAAGCCAGGACTCAGAGACCACCATGATATCAGACTTAGTTTGAAAAATCTAAGCCTGCATAGAAGCAATTTTATTTTAGAATGCTGCACACATTGATGTGCATGAAACTCACTCCTCTGATATTGGCCAGATCTGCAGGGGATGAGATAGCCATGGTGGGACCTGGGTTTAGCTCTACATTGCCAGAACACAATAACAGAAGCAACAAGAGTTTCTTGATGGTCTCTAGGACTAGTCTATGTGCTCTAATCCATTCTTGTTTGCACGGATATTCAAGTAAGTTAGGAGGATCACTGAGGCAGAAACCAGGGGAGCATGACATCGAATAGACAAGAACCCTAGCTGAAAGGAGCAGGGAGAGTTGAGGAGCCGATGATGACAAAGGAGTCATGCATTCAAGGGGCCTCCCTGACAGGGTTCCAAACCGCTATGGTATCTGCCCTAAAGGTTCCAGTTTGGGTAGTTGGAATACCCAGGCACAGAATCTTCAGGTGCCCGTTGTACCCAAACTTTCTGCTGTAGTAAAAGGTTTGCATTCCTAGTAGGGTGCCATAGCTGAATATTAACAATTCCAAGGGAGCATTGTAGAAGAAGACTAAGCAGCAAATATCTGGCCTTCATAATTATGTTGGTTCACAGGATTGGTCATGGGGTAAAATACTGCCTAATGTCAGGAGGCAGGAGAAGGAGTACAAGAATACTGGAACACAGGTCCGGATTCCTGCAGCATGGGAAAAAGGCTAGCCTTTGAGGATTTTCAGGCACACAGCCTAAAACGGAAAGGTATAATCCAAAGGAGAAAAAGCAACAGATGTCTTGGAGGTTTCATAGGCACGCAGCTTAAGAGAGTGGGTGTAACCCCCAGATTAGGCAAGGCTTTGACAATGTCTTGGAGGCCAGAAAATCAGTCCATTCTTATATGACAGCCCCCAAGACTGGTGGGAAGACACAAAGACAGAGATACAAAATTATTTTAAACAAATAGGGCAACTAAACAGAAAAGGGAAAACAGATCAATATGAGTATAGGAAACAAAACTTTACAATTTAGTGTCTCTCCAACAACAAGAACAGACTGATCTAACAACATAAATTGCAGAAATAAAACAAAAAATGGCAGCTATCCAATATAACAGACATAAATCTCCAGAAATGGAACAAAGATTTGGAATGCAGGGGAGCCAGGACTTTGTTAGTCTATTCCAGTTTTGCATTACACAACAAAACACAAAATTCATTTCCGATATCACCACACCAGATGGTAGGACAATTACACAAAAATCTGAAATATTAGCTGATATTGACAACCATATTCAAAATCTGTTCAAGGACCTCATAATTCCCCCGCAAGATAGAAAGAAATGGTTGACAGATGTTGAGCTTCCTCAGCTATCATGTCAAGATCAAAACATCCTTGTACAACCCATATTGAAACAAGACATATTAGGGATAATTAATAATTTAAAGGTGGGATCAGCCCCAGGACAAGATGGCTTGCCATATGAGATTTATAAGTATATTTAAGCTAAACTATTAGATGAAATTGCATCCTTATTTAATGCAATTTCACAATCTACCATTCTTCCAGACAGCATGAATATTGGTCTGGTAGTGCTTATGTATAAGTCAGGGGATAAAAGTTTGTGGACAAATTGGAGACCAATTACTCTCCTAAATGCAGATTTTAAAATTTTCACAAAGATTTTGAACCACAGACTTGGGTTAATAGTAAATTACATTATTCACCTGTCTCAAACTTGTGCCATACCAGGAAGAATGATATCTGACAACTTGATACTAATATGTGAAGTGATGGCAAGAGGACAAGAGGGGGAGATAACAGGCCTCTTATTATCCTTATCAGTCTAAAGCCTCAGACAGGGTGCTACATGAATATTTATGGGGCTGTATAAGAGCATACAGGATTCCAGATACTTTTATAGGTTGGATCCAAGCCTGTTATAAACATGCTATAGTACAACCATACTGCAACGGGTGGATAGGGAAGAGATGTAGAGTAGGCAAGGGAGTGTGTCAGGGGTGCCCATTGAGCCCCATACAGTATGTTTTATCACTTGACCCCAATAAGGAAACTAAATAATTCCCCAAATATTACAGGCATGTTATTCTCTAGCACAGACCCAGAGATTAGGACAACAGCCTATGCAGATGATGTCTGTTTATTAATGGCAGATAAAATTTTATGTACACAAGTGGGGAAAATACTCCAAGAATTTTCACAATATTCTGATTCCACTGTTAACTATACCAAAAGTAAATGTATCTCAATAGGTGAAACATGTCTGAAGGATGAGGCCATCATTGGTATCCCTGTGACAGAAGGACCATGTTCCATCTTAGGCATTCTTTCTGGAAAAGGGGACATGGCAATGATGAATTGGCAAGAGAAATTACAGCAAGCCCAGGATAAAGTTACAATATGGAATAAGTGGATGTCCAAACTATAAAGGGTCTATATGGCCAAAACCTTCTTAGTGACACTATTACTTCACTTGAGTGGCATTTTTGCCTTACCAAAACAATTAGAAATAAAGATTTGTAGCTGTTTTTTCAAATGCATATGGGGGAGTAGACTCAACCCTATTAAATGGGGAATTTTATTTCAAGACAGACCACAGTGAGGGTTGAAGATGGTAAACCTCATCTCCTTCTTCTTTGCGATGTTCATTAATGTGAACATAAGACAGGTTCTCCTGAGTAAAGACAAACTATGGATCCCATGAGTCTATGATAGTTTAACACCTATTTTACAGGTTTGGTCTCTTCATAGTGAAATCCCAAGACAACGGTTCATTCTTACTTTATCTCAGATCCACCAGCCTTGTTTTGGCAAGAAAAAGCTGTGGTTATTGACAAAAAAAACATATTCTTTCACTACCAAGGAAGACCCTATGTGACCATATTATGCATAGGTGTTTTAAAGAGCCTACTCATTTTGAAACAAGGCCAGTATCAGAAAGGAAAACTATAGGAGAAATGTCGACCTCCCATCGTAACCCTCCCTAGATGTGGGACGTCACATGGTTGACAGTTCACAGGAAATTAAATGTGAAGGGAAACCTAAAACATAAAGGTATAGAGGAAAGATATTGTCCTAGGCACACATGTATAGCAGCAATAGAGAACATATCACATTTATTCTTTGACTGCCTTTGTATAAAGCATTTCTGGATTATATTTCAACATAAATGGTCAAATTCACCTTTCCATAACCTTTCCCCTGAAATTCTGTATTTGGTATATTACCCTTCTTATGGTCAAAATATGATAAAGACACTATGTGGCTATTCTTAGTGTATTTTAAGTACTACATAAATGTAAGTTATCTATCCAACTATTAGAGAAGTCTGAAGATCAGTTATTTTGTATGATAGAAATAGCTATTATAAAACTGAGAACTAAAAAAAAAATCTTTATTTTCCATTCAGGTATAACACATCTGGTGGGGAGTCATAGACTGGATTTAGGGAGATACATGGAAGATGTTCAAAGAAGAATAAAATGCCTGTTTTGCCTTGAAAACAAAAGGTGTAAGTACACCTGACCGTCTCCTGTCTCCAAAGCGGTAAAGAAGGTTTCAAGTCTTATAATGTATAGTAAGAAAGTTGTTTACGCAGTGTATGTTCAAACATTTTTGTTCTTCCTGGAATTTTAGGTAGGTGGTATCCCCCACCTTCAATATGATACATATGGTCTGTATAGTCCTGCAACAACATTGCAGGTTCCCATAAGTAGATCCTGGAGTAGATGCACTTACATTGAGTTTAACATGAATACAATACTATCTTATGTATGTGTCTTCTCAGTTAATTTAATTTATTGTCCTATGTGTGAAGATAATACAACAGGGGTTTGTTTCTGAGGTTCTTATGTATCTAAATAGCTAACTTGTTTCTGTAGTAGCAGGGAGAGCTGGATGTGTTAATGATTTTTATGTTATAATTTTATTTCCTTTTGATGTGACAATAACAGGTATGTGATATTATTTGTTTGTACAGTCAAAAAAACAACAACAAAATCTCCTATTCTTTTTTATAGGGGGAGAGGGGATATGTTGGTGATCTGTGAGTTAAATTTTGAGTTTCTACCAAGTCTTTGTAGATCATGACAACTGCAATATATTATGACTTGTTTTGGGGGTAGGTTTTTCTTTATTTAACCAGTATGAACTTAAAACTGATTTTATCATTATTTCTTTACTTTATGTTAAAAATGTTGGAATGTGCACAGAACATACTTGTTTTTTTGACTTCCTTTTTGAAGTTCCAAAATGAAAATTCCCCTACTCTTTTCGAGAAGTGCCATGTGATCTTTAACATCCACTTGAACTACCACCAGAACAAGCAGATGGGACCTCAGTTTAACATCTCATCCAAAAGATGGCACCTCAGGAGTACAGCACCCTCCTCATGCTGCACCACAGTGTCAGTATTGGGATTTAACCCAAGTGCCTGGTGTGGGGATAGAACCCACAGCCTTATGATCTTCTGTCCTCAGAGGCAAGTGTGCTGCTGAGCCACTGACACTGCTTTTATGATATAATGATATACGGAGCAGCCCCTGACACTACCCTTCATAGAATTGTACTAGTTCTGAACAAGGCCTGTCACATAATACTTGATGCCGATAGACTAACACACTCCTGTACCCTGCATTCACTAACCAATGTTCTCCCTTTGCATGACAGAATCAAATTTCAGTCCTGTATCCTAGGGAAAAAAGCAATTTTGGGGCTCACACCCCCGGGATTACAAAACCTCCTACGCCCATACATTAACCCCTACCCCACCAGGGCTATGGCTAGGAACACACTCAAAGTGCCATTTCTCAAAACTACCCATGCTTTGAGAGCTTTTGCTGTCAGAACACCTCAGTGGCTTAATGAGCTCCCTGATTCTATCTTCAGTCTCAACAAGGTAGGCCAATTTAAAAAGCAACTCAGAAGTCTAATTACTCCTGCTGTGGACTGTCATCACCTTTAATTTCTCCCTTTCTCTAGTACAACAATGCCCTCTTGAGCTGCCATTGTACACTGTATTTGCCTGCCCTCTTGATTCCAATTTCAAGTGCAATGTACATAACCACCTCCTAGCCTCAAACAAATGCATCTGTTTCTTCCTTCCTTGAGGCACCCTTTATACTCATCAGCCCCGCCTCTAGATAGCTCTCCTTGCACTTACATAGCTACTCATTAGTCCTCAACTCACTCTAAACCCTAGCGCCATCTGACTTGAAATATGTTGCCCTACGGCAGCGACTTGTCTGTATTATCAAACATGAATGTACTTTTTCAGAATTTATACTGTGTCAGTTTCTTGGAGGTGTTTTGAGGTTGATGCCCACTGAGTTTAGTTATATACCTCTGATTTGTATTTTGTATCAGCATGTTTTAGTTGTCATTTATGTACTGCCACGTCCTGTATTAAATTGCCATCTGTACTTATAGTCTGGATGTAATGTTAGTATCTGACATTTGGTGATTGTATATGTACTTTACCTTTTGTAAGTTTGCCTGTCTTTATATGTATCTTACTTTTTTGTAAGTTGCCTTATTTTGCTTTGTACTCTCCCGGATCCTGCCTGAAAATAGACATTTCTGATGTCTAGTGCACTTACCCGGTTATCAAAAACAAATAAGTAAGTAAATAAATAAACTTAATTGTCACTAGCTTCAACAGCAATGGTCTGTAACCTGTAAATAGTTATGTAACCTGACCTTTGTCTTTTATTGTGTAATTGTAATCACTGTTTAACTTTAATATGTTTCTTGTCAAAAGCTGCCTGATGAAAAACCTTTGTAAATGAGTTGGAAATGCTCAAAGATGTCGTCTGAACAATTAAATAAATAAAAATAAGTTCTATAAGGTTGCTAGCAGGAAGGACTAGGCTGTGAGTTCTGGAACTGACATCACCAGTAGCTCTTCACTAAAACTGACTTTTTGAACAGGCACTAAACTCAGGGATACAAAATGGCTTGTAAGTTGTAAATAAAGTAACTGAGAACCTCAGTTTGGTATTAGGCTTATTGGAGATACAGTATACTGATACTAATTGTGGATTTAATGATGTCAGTCATTTTTGACTGGAGTCTCTTTTATTTATTTAGCTTTTGTTGACCAGGTAAGCTCACTAGACAAAAACAGATGCCTATTTTTAGGTGCGACCCGGGAGAGCACAATGAAAGACAGGTTCATACAGAGAACTCATAGCACCAGATACAATCACACATGCAGTTAAGGAATTAAACCCAGATTGCATAGGAAAGTATACAGACAATACATATGGCTAACATCAGTGCTTCAGACTAAGCTCCGCACTTTATGAAGAGTGCATACATATACATACATAGTACCCAGCTAGGTCAGTAAGTTTAATTTCGGCAGTTGAGGACAACCACATGCCAAAGAGAGCTTCAAATAATCCCAGAGGGAACTCCAGAAACAGATGTGGGAGGGGGAGGAGTGGACATGGGTAGGAAAGGAGTTACAAATTCTGGTGCACATGCAGCAAAACCCCTGTCCCCCATTTGCGTGCGCGTGACAGGGACCTTAAGAACTACTGCCCAGGGACCTAAGGGAGTATGAGGAGGATGCTGGTTTGAGAAGCTCAGCCAGTCCAGGGGGGATGCCAGTTCTAAACACCTTGTCAGTGAAACAGCCCAGGACAAAGCTTTTATGGTTATGCGGGGAGAGCCAGTTAAGTTTGTTGTACAGGTCACAGTGGTGGGTGAGGTGAAGGGCAGCAAGTGCGAAGCGGCAAATGTTATTGTAGGCTACATCCCACCTAGAGAGGTGCACTTTAGGAGTATGTGCAAACAAGATGAGCCCACAACAGACAGTAGGGAGAAACACACCTCTGGCCAGTTTAAGGCAAGCCACAGATGTAAGGTTGTTTTTAGCTCTGTAGGCCAGGCCCAGTTTGCAGTTGACAGTCCTGCACACACTTTGGATATGATGGGCAAGGTCAAGCTGGGGGTCAAGTGTCACCCCCAGGTATTTGATGGAGTCAATAACCAGGATAGGTGTTCCATCAGTTCTGGTAATACACAATGGAGCAGGGGAGGCTTTTCTCTTAGCAAGGGATCCAAAAAAACATGGCCTGGGTTTTTTTGGGGTTGAGGACAAGCTTGTTTGCAGTGATCCAGGACTGGATGTTGCTAAAGTCAGCACTCAGTTGTTGGTTGATGATCTCAATGTTATGGTAATGGGTAAGGATAACCAGGTCATCCGCATATAGATAGAGCCGCAGTGGGAAGAGATGGAGGGTAAATTATTGACAAAAACAGAGAAAAGGAGGTGTCCAAGGACTGACCCCTGTGGGACACCAGTAGTCACCGGGATGGCCTCCGAGAGGGCCTTGCTGAATTTAGTTAGTTGCTGTCTTCCCTGCAGGTAGTTGTAGAACCATCTAAGGAAGGGGGCAGACAGGCCAAAGGATTGTAGTTGAGAGCCAAGAAGTACATGATCAACTAGGTTGAAGGCCTTGGATAGGTCAATGAAGATGGCACCAGAGAGCTTACCCTAGTTCATTGTTGCCCTGATCCCAAATGAGACAGTAACAAGGACAGAGAATGTGCTATGCCCTTTTCGAAAGCTGTGCTGTGCGGGTGACAAGAGCTCATGAGCCTGGATATACTCCGTTAGTTGCCCAGCAACAACTCTCTCCAGGTGTTTACTGATAGCCGATAAAATGGCTATGGGTCGGTAATTGTCAAGGATCTTGGGGTTACCATGCTTAAAAACAGGAACAATCCTCGCCACCTTCCAGGGTCAGGGATGATACCATAGATGAGGGACATATTAAAGGTTATGTCAGAGTATAAGTATCTAGGAATAGTATTTGACCAGTCACTTGACTTCTCCTCACTTTTCCAGTCTCTGGCCTCTGAATCATGTAAAAAAATCAATAGAGTTATTGATTGCCTCACCTAAGGTATGGTGAAATGCCTGGTTGAGTGGATGATCCTACTTGATTATGGTGATGTAACACAACTGCTTTTTTTGAATGGAGAAACCAAACTGCCTTAGAGTTGCAATACCATCATTCTTACTCGGAGAGGGTCCACAACACAATGCCCTTCCTCCATCCTGCCCCCCCGCCAGCAACTGGAACAACCCTCCACTCTTGTCTGCACCCCTGACAGAGCTCAAAGAGCTCAATGAATGGGTGTCAGCTGGTGGCTTGTCAATGAATGAATGCGTGCTTATACGAGTACATGTTCATTCATTGACAGCTCAGTCGGACGGCTGGCGTGTTGGAGAGGGAGGGCTGTGCCATTTGCCTGCTTGGGGTTGGGACAGGGGAGCATGGGGTGGGGGTACTACCTGCTGGGGTGGGGTACCACTAGACACCAGGAATTTTAATTGTTCATTGGGCTGGCAATTGGTGGGGGGACCACTAGACACCAGGGAATTTATTACAATTGGCTGGCAATTGGCTATTGGTGTGGGGGAACCACTAGACACCAGGGAATTGAATTGTTCATTGGGCTGGCAATAGGCGGGGGGGAGGGACCACTAGACACCAAGGAATTTAATACAGTGGGCTGAAAATCGGCTATGGGGGGGTGCACTTGTGTGCCCTGAAAAAGGTAGAACCTGGTTCTACCAGTTCTACCTGTTAGAACCATGTAGAACTTGGTAGAACTTTTTGGGGTTCGAATCTCAAAGTTCGCAAGGTACAGCTTTTAGAGGTTCATACAGCCCTACTCTGCACCCCATTGTACCTTAGCTCACTAGCCACTGCTTTCTGTTTCTAACCCCAGCACTAATTTACCTTCACTGCATCAGCTAGCATGCAGTATTTGCCCATAGCCCAGCCCTAAGGGGCCTATCCACTCAACTGTCTCAAACTACATCCTCTGTAATTCTTATTTCTCTCCTTCTAGTCTTTCCTTCTAGTTGCTACCCCCTATACCATGCTCCTTTCCTTCCTTCTCTACCTTGCCTTTTCTCCCTCTCACCCCTGTCTCCTTCCCCTCCCCTCCCCACCGGTCTGCTCTCTCTCCTCACCCCCCTTTCTCTCCTCTCCATACCCCACCCACCTCACCACTCCTTCCATCTGTCTCACCACCTACCCTCTCCTATGCCCCTCCATCCACACAGGTCAGCTACATTCTCTCTTCCTGAACACTGAATCCCTCCATTGCACCTGTCTTTTCTCTCCACTCTCCTATCTCCAACACAACTCCCCCTCCCCATTCAAAAGGGCAAAAGTCTCACTCTATTCTCATTTTTCTCTTCCTTCTCCTTCCTCTTGCAGATGACATTGAATCCAACCCTGGCCTGGACCCTCCTTTTCCTTCTCTCCCCCTGCTCTACCTAAGGGCCTGTCTTGCACCTCAGTGTAAAAAGTCTCCTTCCTAAGCTCTACTCCCTTAAAGTCTGGGTCTCCCAACACTCCCTTGATATCCTGTGTATCACTGAAACCTGACTGTCCTCTAGGGTGCCTGACTGTACCCTAGCTTTCCCTGACTTTCACCTCTTTTGTCAGGATCGAGGTAAGCGAGGCAGTGGTGTTGCCTTCTATGTTCAACACACTCTCTCTTGCTGTATCTCCTTCTGTTTTTGTTTTTTTTTTACTTCTTTTTTCAATTGCCGCTTGCTGGGGCCCCATAAGCCAGCTCCACCCATTTCTCCGGTCCTGCTTGGCTCCTCACTACCAGCTCCCCATTCCTCCAGCCCACCCACGACTCACCTGTGTGTGGCATCCCCTGGTCTTCCACCTGGGGTGGGGTCACCTTCAGTGCTATGGCAATCGGTCCTCACATCAAGGCCAACACAGGCAGAGATGAAGGAAGGAGGCAATAAGGGTCTGGTGAGCAGAAGCCAGCAATGGACATGGGTGAGTCGGAGTGGCTTCTTCCTCCCAGCTGTCGGGGTGTTTCCCGTGACCCCCCTCCTCCCCTCTGGATTCTACCCTCACATCTTGGTATACTCAATGCTGCACTTTTCACCCTCACCCTACCTACATTCCTTCTTCCCTCACTCCCCCTTCCCCTCATCCCTCTCCCTATGACTCTGGCACTTCTTATCTGGTCTGTTTTCTCTGACAAATGCCACTGGCTGCCTTGCTTACAATGTTACCCTTGAATTGTATTAATCTGTAATCTGTTTGCAATGTCCACATTGTTGTAATGTCTGTCTTAATGTTCCCCATAATTTGTATTTTTCTGACGTGGAACCTTTGTAAAAGAGCCTTGGCTCAAAGGTATTTGTAATCCTAGACTTGATAAATAAAAAAATAAACTCCCCTGAGGTGCAGACATGTAATGACATCCCATGGAGATATAAGCACGCTCCTGCGCTCCTTCCATGGACATCCGCCATCACCTCCCCCAATACTTTTGTGGCCCAAGCTGTCACACAGCATGCCTCTGCATGGTGTCTTTGCTGCAGGGGATCCACGACCCACCCCTCCCCAAGACAGGAGAGCTGTCTGCCGGACACTCAATCCTATCTCCCCCATCCAACCCCCAGCAACCCAAGCTCACTCCCAACCCCGGGTCACTGTAATGGTGTGAGGTAAGGCGCTCAACGCCACAGTCCTCTGCACCACCATGCCGGCACTTGGTCTACCTCCTTCTGTGAGTCACTCCTCTCCTCACATGAGCTCATGCTAGTGAAGGTATCACTTCCCTCCACCCTCCCCATCTTTGTTTGCATTATCTATGCCTCTCCCAAGCTCTTTCCCACTTCCCTGGTAAATTCCCTCTCATGTCTCATCTCACTTGCTGCCTCCGGTGAGCTCATCCTCCTACAGCCTTCAACCTCAGTTGGCTCTCCCCTGCTTCCAATCCTACAATTCACAAAATTGAATTGTTGAACCTTACTCAACTTGTTATCAAAGAACCAACCCATCTCAATCCGCACTCCTCTAACCACTCCCTACTGGACTGGGTGCTCACCTCCCACCCCCACTGTATCATAGCTACAGGCATTCTTCCAGATACCTTCAGTGACCACTGCCTAACCTACTATGTCAGGAAAGTATGTCTGCCACAATCAGTCCCCAAGTATATCTGGTATAAGCCTTTCAGGTCACTAGACACTAGTGCCCTCCTAAATGACCTTGTAGCCTCTGACTGGTCCTCTGTGTACTCAGCCCATGACACTGACTCAGCCATATCACTCTTCATCACTATTTTAAACAATATCTGGAACATCCATGCCCCCATCAGAAAGGCCAAGGTTAAACGCTCCCACTACACGTGGGTCTCAGCTGTCCTAATTGAACTAGGCAAGTCCCAAGACCTTACGTAGGTACGCTTTAATCCTCCCAGTCTCTGGCTGCTCTCCAGTCTTACAGGGCATTCAGGAACCTGCACTAAGGCTGTCTACACCACTAAGGCAATCTACTTCAAGACCAAGCTCCAATTAAGTCTCTCTTCACCCTCACAATTTTGGAAGGTTATCCACTTGCTGTTCAATCCCACTGCCCAGTCCATCTCTCCCACCCTTCTGGTGGATGACTCAGTGGTCTCCAACTTTTCCTCTGTAGCAACACTTTTGAACAAATTCTTCACCACCTGTGCTCTACCCTGTTACTCACGTATAGACACTAGTGCCCCACCCCCACCCCAACCATCCGAAGACTTCCACTTCTCACCTGTCTCCCCACAGGAAGCCTCCTAGCTATTGTGTCTCTCAACCCCTCCGAGTCCAGTCCTGATGGTCTGGACCCCAAGCTCTTACCAGGCTCTGCTCCAGCCATTGCTCTACCTCTTTCTCATCTTCTGAACCTATCCTTTTCCCTTGGTGCTGTTCCTCAGGCCTGAAAATATGCCACAGTTTTTCTTCTACATAAAGGGGGTGACCCCTCCACCCCTGGCAGCTACAGGCCAATATCACTGCACCCCTCTCTTGCTAAACTCCAAGAATCTATAGTCTACTCTAGGCTTGCTGACGTTGGTACATCCTTAATCCTCCTCTCCCTGTTCCAGTCTGGATTTAGGAAGGATCACTCCAATGTGACACCTGCTCCATTTAACTGATGCCATCCTTACCAGGATGGATCAGGGACACATTACTGTAGCCAAACTAAATAAAGGGGAGTATAACACGGCTCACACCCCCGCCATCGGTGGCCTGGTCATCACTTCCCAAAATGCCAAATGCAGTCATACATCCTCAGAAAACAAATCAGAACCTACATCCACCCAAACCAGCAACCTCCATAATCTCTTGGCCAGAAAGAGCAAACTGGAGCAGTCCAGGAAGAGGGTACAACCTTGCGCCAAACAGGACGTACATTCCTGGAAGGCAATGGTTACAAATACTAGGAGCCTAACCAACAAACTTCCCGAACTCACAGCCATCTTGAAAATGGAAAGTCTGGACTGGGTGGCTGTAACAGAAACATGATTCACGGAAAACCATGTATGGGATACGGCCATTCCCGGTTACAATCTGTTCAGGAAAGATAGGCAGGGGAAAAAAAGAGGGGGGTGTAGCCATTTACATTTGGGAGGAAATAAGAGCCACAGAAGTAAAAGGGCAACCTGGGGACTTTGAGTCACTGTGGCTAACAGTAGATACGGGCAAGAGAAAACCCTTCAGAATCAGCGTTGTGCACAGGCTCCCAAATCAAGGAGATAAAGGAGACAAAGACCTACTAGAGGAAATCCACTAAATACTAATAAAGGCAAAGTAATACTGGTGGGGGAGTTCAACCTACCAGATATTAACTGGAGCACACTAATAGCAGCAACAACAAGAAATAGGGACTTCTTATTGTTACTACAAGGAGTGGGACCACGCCAACTTGTTAAAACCCCAATAAGGGGAGATGCCATTCTCAGTCTTGTCCTCACAAACTCAGAAAGGATCAAGGACATCAAAGTGGGATGCCATATGGGCAACAGCAATCATTGCATGGTAAGCTTTAAGATAAATATAACACAGGACACCAGCCACTCAAAGATAAAAGTGCTAGATTTCAGAAAGGCTGATTTCCAAAAAATGAGGAACAACATAAGTAGCTAGTTAATGGAAATAGAGGTTGAGGAGGTGAAGGTCATGTTGGGGAGACTCAAGAGAGCAATAAAGACTGCCACAGATCAACATGCCAGATGGGTCAGCAAAGCAAAAAGAAAAATAAATCCTCTATGGTTTTCCAAAGAAGTGGCTACCACAGTCAAAGAAGAAAAAAAGAAGGCATACAACATAAGCTAGGAAACTAAAACTGAGAAAGAGTGGGAGTCGTACAAGGAAAAAACCAGAGAGTCTAATAAACAAATTAGAAAGGCAAAAGCCCAGACAGAGGAAAATATAGCAGAAGGGGCAAAGAGAGGAGACAAATCACTTTTTAGATACATTAGGGAACGTAGGAAGGCAAAAGGGGGAATAGTAAAGATTGCTACTGAAAAAGGGAAATGCACAAAACATGACCAAGAGAAAGCTGAAATCCTCAACAAATACTTCTGCTCAGTGTTTTCCAGATAGGACCCAGGGGATGGCCCAGCCCTGAAAAAAACACGAGTCCCTTTACAGAAGCAGAAGTACGGGAGGTGCTAAATGAACTAAAAGCAGACAAAGCCATGGGACTAGATGAGATGCACCCCAGAATCCTTAAGGATCTGGGGGCAGAATTAGCAGCCCCTCTGGCAATTCTATTCATGAAATCCTTGAAGAGTGGAGTGGTACCCAAAGACTTGAAAAAGGCAATAGTGGTTCCACTTCACAAATCAGTCAGTTGCGAAGAGGCTAGTAATTACAGACAGGTGAGCCTCACGTCTATAGAAGGGAAACTAATGGAGACACTACTCAAACAGAGGATCATAACATTCCTCGAAACTAGTGGCCAACAAGACCCTAAACAGCACGGTTTCACAGCAGGTAGGTCATGCCAGACAAATCTGCTTGAGTTTTTTGACTACGCTACAAAAATAGTAGATGACGGTGAGGCAGTAGATGTGGTCTACCTATACTTTAATAAGATCTTTGACTCAGTTCCACACAGAAGGCTGGTAAAGAAGCTTGACCACACAGGGGTTAGTCCAGAAGTAGTCAGATTGGTATAAAACTGGTTACAAGGTAGAACTCAGAAGGTACAGGTTAATGGAATGCAGTTGATGAAGGCAGGGTGACCAACGGGGTGCCCCAGGGCTCAGTGCTGGGGCCTCTGCTCTTAAGGCTTTTATAGCAGACATCGCTGACGGACTGAAAGGGAGGGTGCATCTGCTTGTAGATGACACCAAGATATGTAACAGGGTGGACACCTCAGAAGGAGTGAGCAAGATGGAAGTTGACCTCAAAAAACTAGAAGAATGGTCTGGAGTGTGACAGCTGAGATTTAATGCCAAAAAAATGCAAGGTCATACACATAGGTAAGAAAAATCCAAGAAAGGAGTATTACCTTGGAGAAGAAAGACTGGCGGTCTCAAACCAGGAACGAGATCTGAGAGTCATAACCTCAGATGACTTGAAGGTTAGTAAGCAGTGTGAGAAGGCAACGTTCAAGACCAACAGAAATGCTGGGCTGCATTGGGAAGGGAATCATGAGCAGGAGGAGAGAGGTGGTACTACCACTGTATAGATCACTGGTCAGGCCTCACCTGGAATATGGAGTCCAATTCTCGAGGCCTCACCTCAGGAAGGACATAGACTGGGTAGAAACAGTATAGAGAAAAGCAACAAAAATGATTCGGGGTCTGCAGTACATGCCCTATGAGGAAAAACTTAGGGAACTGAATATGTACTCCCTGGAGCAGAAAAGAGAAGGAGAGGACATGACTGAAACATTAGAGTGCATAAAAGGCATTAACAAGGTACAGGTACAGGAACTTTTTCACTTCAAGAAGGGCTCCAGGACCAGGGGACATGACTTTAGGCTGCAGGGAGGGAGGTTCTCTACCAACACCAGGAAGTTTTTCTTCACAGAAAGAGTGGTGGATGCCTGGAACAGCCTGTTCTTGCTGTAAAAGTTTAATAACAAAAATGTGTCCTAATTATGAGCTTGATTCCCTATACTGGTAAACCAAATAAATAACATGCACAAAAACCTCAACATTCATAAACAACCACAACTTTGAATCTACTTCTCTTACGATTGTATAGTGAACTTCAAAAGTGGGATATTTGAATGTTTATATAGGTGCAAATGTGAATAGCGAGTGCTAAAATGCACTTGTGGCTGTTTAGCAGTCACTGCCTCATATTGGACCTGCATGATTAGCAATTGCAATATTACCAGCAATTGCTAAAATGAATGCATGCAACTGACATACAAATGAGGACCCTGGCCATGCATATGAGGCGCAGTCACATATTCAAGGTGTCTTTCCTCTGCAAAAGGTTAGCATGTGACCTCAAATGGAATGCCCACAAAAGCATGTGGTAACCAGTCACAAATCAACACAGGGATACAGAACAGCTTTTCAGGAAGCTACAAAAGGTGGGCCGCATGGCCCTATGCCTCCAACAGGGTCCATAGATTCCACCACTCCTACCTGGGGCTGTCTAACCAGCAGATAGTGGACTATTACTGGCTAGACTGCAACACCATCCATGAACTGTGTGACATACTCCAGGAAGACCTCTAAAGCAGCATTATCCAAAGTGAGGCATTGTCACTGGACCTCAAGGTAATAGCTGCGCTGTGCTTTCTTTCTGCTGGCATGTTCCAGATGTCCTGTAGGGACACCTTGGGGATGAAACAGTCAGCAATTTCCTGTCTACTAACTCGGTTCCTAGATACTCTGACAAAGAGATTTGAGGTCTACATCACATTCCCAATGTTATAGGATTAGAGCTCAAAAACTAAGCAGGCATTCTATCAGGTTACACACATGCTCGGTGTGCTGGGAGCACTGGACTGCACTCATGTTGCCATCAAGGCATCACCAAGAGGGAGGGGGAGACATTTGTCAATAGAAATGGCTTCCACTCCCTAAATGTCCTGGTGGTGTGCGATGGCAACTATTGCATCAAAAATGTGGTGATACAGATGATGCGTTAATCTGGCACAACTCCTCTCTGTGCCGGATGTTCAAGACCAGGTAGATAAAGGAGGGGTGGCTACTTGGTAAGTATAGCACCACTTGTCTCTCCAAGGCACACAAACAATCTATGTCACTTAACATCCTCTGCAGGTGACAGTGGATATCCCCTGCATCCATGGCTGATGACACCAGTGCTGTGGCTGGCATCTGGCAGTGAGGAGCGTTAAAGTGATGTACACTGGGCCACACATAACACCTTAGAAATGGTCTTTGGAATCCTCAACATGAAGTTCCAATGCCTGGACTAGTCTGGTGGGTCTCTGCAACTCAGGCCTGCAAAGGTGTGCAAGATATTCGTGGCCTGCTGCATCCTCCACAACTTAGTGGTCCAACATCAGATACCTATGCACAACCCTGAGGGTGACACCATGGATGGTGATGATGGATCAACTGCAGTACAAAAGCCACCAGTCCACTATGGCAGGCATGACCACAGAATGGCCAAATGATCCAAGGAGGTAAGGGAACACCAGACTGAACAGAGCTTTGCAGAAAAAAAGTAAGGCACAACAGTGTGCATTATAGAATGTTTATTGTAACAATGAAAATGTACGGTACCTAAAGGGAAAGCATATACAAAAACATATACTGGATAACACAGCAAGGGAAAAACATAAAGGCAAAAACATAAAGTGCTCCTGGCATGGGGAAGAGCTTGCATGGGGATAGGCAGCACAGGGGAAGGGAAACAACTGAAGAAAAATACACCTGGCATGGGGGCATTGCATGATAAGGAGGTATGAAACATCTAAATGTCCTCTGTGCTGCCTGTGTTTTCAGCTCAGGGTGTTGCTGCACAGGGGTCCTTGCAATGGTGTTCTCTTGCCACAGCACCCACGGGCCCCCTGTCACATGTGGGATGCTTCTGTAGAGCACTGTACTCCATGGACCCTTCACCAACAGGGACCATGGGTGGGCTTACACTGGTCCCAGGACCACCTACATCTTTACAGGCCTGTGGCTGTGCCAGGGGATATGGTCCCAGCGCAGGCCACATGACCAGGCCAGGATGCAGTGGAGACCCAATCTCACCCCTGTGTGGTATCCCCTCTGCATCTTGACCCTCTGACACCAGCTGCAGAGGGTTCCCCAGGCACATTGCCACAGCTGCCTCCACCAAGCTGGCCAGGGATGCCATCTGTGATTCTGCAGAAACACTACTTAGAAAAATAGACATTGTTGGTAGAAAAGGACCGTTTATCTCAACAAGTCTTTCCAGATGTTACCTGTCTGTTCTTTTGCCACAGGCCCTACCTGATCTTCAGTGACTCTCCCCCTCCTTGCCTATTTGCTAATATTGACCCCTATTCTCCAACATGCTGAGAGTCTATGCGCCGCATAGCTGGGGCGCGTAGACCATCTGTGGCCCCTGTGCCCGATTCTCCATGGGGTTGCTATGTGCTAGATTCCTCCACCCGGCCAGCGAGATCTGCGAGGGGGCAGTCCAGGAGGCAGTGCAGGGGGCGTGCCCACACTCCATGCTATTTTTTAGAAGTGCAGAGTGCAGGGTGAGGGGGGGCACAGGCTACATGTCCCGAGGGTAAATGTAGCTGGTGCACCCCCCTGGATGCTGCCACCAGCTGCAGCGTGGATGTGGGGGCATGGATTGCCCCCCAACATGCCGCCCCAGCCCACAGGTTGCACATGGAGGGCCGGGGGTGGCTGACCGGGCACCCACCTGCCCCAATGCCATGGCCGCACTGTGGCCACCTGAAGTCCATGACACCCCATGGATGCAGTAGATCCGGTGGCAGACCAGGTCCAAGCATCCCAATGGATGCCCCCCTGTATCCACAGAAGAGCCCCTGCTCACCCGCGCACCAGGGGGGTGGGGTAGCGGATGGGGGCTGTGTAGTGGCTGATGACTGTGAATGAAGCCACTACGCATCATTTTATGGATGCAGGACTGTGTGAAATGATGCGTTATTCCCACCCCTTGGAGAATCCCCGCCATTATGCCTATCCTATGCATGCTTGAAGCCCCCTATTGTTTTCACTCCCAGTACCTCTGCTGGCAGACTGTTCCAGGTGTCCAATACTCTTTCAGTCATACTTCCTCACATCTCCCTTAAATGTCCCTTTTCCAGCTTCATCACATGCCCTCTTGTCCTGGTGCACTTCCTCATTTCAAATGGATCCCCCTCCAGTACCCTGTTCACCCCCATGAGGTACTTGTAGGTCTCCATCATGTCCCCACCCCCCCCTCTTCAGAGTGTACATGTTGAGATCCCTCAGAATCTCCACGTAGGGCTTCTCATGCAGATTCCATAATACTACAAATGGTGGAGTGTGTTGTTTATCCTCTGTAAATCTTACACTAAAATGATCTTAGCTGAAAAGGAAAAAAAAAAAAAAGATTTTGTGTTCAATGTGAATCCATGCTTTGGTTATAATCGGAGCTGTGCACGGGTTGATTTTTGGTATGTGTAATAATGGCTCTGAAATTCTTATTGCTCATGTTTACTAAAATATATTTTTGCATTTCAGACTTGCTTGATGTTGTTAATGGCATAAGATCAAGGTGTTGAGGTTATCAATAAAATATGAAGATTTATCAATACAAAAATGCATTCATGTAATGCACAGTAGTAGTAGTCATGTGTAGGTCATCAAACCTCATGTGCAAGTTACTTTAGGTGGTTTAATACAAATACAGATATTTAAAGCAGCAGTGTAAAACAGGAGTGAAAATCCTGACCTCCACACTTATATTACACTTCAGATTGCCCCATCTCCACACTTACATGACACCCCCCTTCCCCACCTTGCGTCTGCTCTACCACTTTTTTCCACAGTGCAGGCCTGAAGATCTGACTGATCTTCCTGTGCCAAAGCAATGTGTGACAGTAGGCAGGCATAATTTATTTATTTAAATTTTGGTAACCAGGTAGGCCCACTGAGACTTTGACAGTCCCTTTTTCAGGGGAGTGGTGCATGATGGCAAGGATGGCCTGGATGGAATCATTGCAGTACCCCCAAACCCTCAACTGTCCGTCACCCTGCCCACGCACTTCAGCCATCAGTACCCACAGCTCCTGTCCCACAGACTCAAGGGCCACCAAAGCTATCCCTATAGATATCTTGGTATGTGGTGTTCATATTGAGAAACCCAGATGGTGGCGGTAAGGGACGTTGTTGTGATGCCTGTTGGCAGCCATGGGGAGGAAACTGTGTGTTGCGCCTGGGTTGTGTGTCCCCCTCACCTGCTGCATGGGTTGCCTGGACTGGTGACTCATGCTGTGTGTGTGTTACTCCTCCTGCTCCTCCACCCTCCTCCTTGAGCACCTCATAGAGGAGCTCCACTTCTCCTATCTCTGTGTCTGAGAAGAAGAGCATTGTTTGCACCTCCTCTTGTTCCACTTCCTGCTTCCCCATCCCTGGCCTTAACAGACTGTCTACCATTGCCATTCGATGAGTCCTCTGGGCTGCTGTCATTGACATCATCCCCATCCATTGACTCTGGAAAGCAGGGAACTTAGGACCATGTGTCACAAACAGGTCAACAGCACAGCCGTGTTAGACATCAGCATGCAGTCTGATCAATGCCACAGGCTAAAGTCAGACCCCCATGCACACTGTGAATGTCATACATGCCCTGACGTGGTGACAGACAGAACACCTGCATCACCACGTGTACTGCAAATGCCCATGCAACACAGGTGCACTCCTGACCCCGGCCACATGGTGGGTTTAGTGGTTGGTAAATGTATACTGTGCCATATCCCTGTGGCCCACAGCACTGCTTTTAATAATATAGTCTGTAATGCCATGAACAACTACATACAGTAGGTACTAACACAGTCATGTGCATGTACTCACCCTGGGGGCTGCTTGTGGCCATGGTGTCAATGCCACCTTCCACACCTTCCACCTGATGGCATCCCAGGGTGCCAATACTGAGCACCTCCTCTTTGAATGTGCATTCACCTCTCCACTGAGCACTGATTGCCTTTGAAGCAACTTTTCATGCTGCAGTCCGATGTCGTGAGGAGACACCTGTGTGGAACTGCACCTCCCTGGCAAGGTATTCCTGTGCCAGAATCTGTGCGAAAAGGACAGTTCTGAGAACATTGCACACCACAACTTACCTCATCACACACAGCACAGTATGAGTCCCCCTCCCCCCATGTGCTCCAGACAGCCACTGCCTGTGTGTTTGGTAGAGGTATACACCATCCCTCCAATGCCCAAGCACCATTACATGTTGGCCCACAGGCCCCACCATATATGCAACCCTGCCTGTATCCATATGCAATATGCAGTCTGTCAGACAGGTGCTACCAGTGGATAGCTCTGTGCTTGTGAATAACGGGTATGTTTCACATACCAATAGGCTATATAATGTGGTGGGGTAGTGTTGACAAGGGTACAGATCACAGAGCTCTAGATACAGATCATGTTACATCAAGCATACCTCGGCTGGTGTACACATAGAACACAGAAACATAGAAATTGCCGGCAGATAAGGACTGCTGGGCCCATCCAGTCTGCCCATAGGCCCTATACATTGTAAGTGGCCACTGACCCTATGTGATCAATAGCTTTTCATCTCTCCCTCAATTCTCAAGCTTCCCTTGTGCCTGTCCAAGGCATGCTTAAACCCCTTCACAGTGCTTGACCCAACTATCTCCTGTGGCAGACTATTCCAAGCATCGACTACCCTTTCTGTGTGGAAAAACTTCCTCACATTACTTCTTCATCTACCCCCTTCCAATTTCAAATTGTGCCCCCTTGTTCTAGTGCTTTTTCTACATTGGAAAAGTCCCCCACCGGCACCTTGTTTATGCCCTTGAGGTACTTGAAAGTTTCAATTATGTCTCCCCACTGTCTCCTCTCTTCCAGTGAGTACATATTGAGGTCCCTTAGTCTCAACTCATATGTTTTGTGATTCAAGCCCTGCACCATCTTTGTTGCCCTTCTTTGGATAGTCTCCACCTTATCTATGTCCTTGTGCAGGTGTGGCCTCCAGAACTGCATGCAGTACTCCAGGTGAGGCCTTACCAATGTTTTATACAATGGCATCCCCACCTCCCATCTCCTGCTAGTGATACCCGTGCCTATGCACCCCAGCATGCCACTGGCCCTCCCTGCCACTTTTTGTGCACTGCTTTGATACCTTAAGGTCATCAGAGATGATAACCCCTAGGTCCCTTTCCTCTTTGGTGACAGTCAGCTCCCCCACCAACCTCTAGCTCTCCTCAGGGTTCCCTCTACCAAGCTGTATTATTTTGCACTTCTTTGCATTGAACCTCAGTTGCCACATCTTCGACCCTCTTTCAAGCTTCTCCACGTCCCTCTTCATTTTCTGCAGCCCTTCTGGAGTATCCACCCTGTTGCAGATCTTGGTGTCATCTGCAAACAGGCAGACCTTTCCTTCCAGCCCCTCTGCAAAGTCACTAATGAAGATGTTGAACAGGCATGTTCACAATATTAACATGAATACTTTGTTACACTGAGCCGCGCATGTCACCTCCCCATTGTCCTCATTCTGTCACTGACTACAGATTGCCTAGTGTGCCTTACATGGTAACACAGACAGTGATACATATTAGGAAAAACAGGTGCTGTCCATACAATGCACTGCCTGCTAACACAGGACCCCCTTGTAAATGAACATCATGCAATTGTACACTTTGTGTGTAAACAAGGTAGTACAGTTACAACTAAATGAATCGTGCTGTACAGTACTGTATGGGCTGCAACAGCCACAACCTGTAGTTCCCATGGATTAAACATCCATTTACTTAGCCTGTCACTGTTCTTTTGTTTTATTCGGTGCCATTCTGCAACACGTAAGTAAAAACAAAATAGTAATGGGAATAGGCACAGTGCATGTGGGGGAGGATTATAAATAGTTGTTGTGTTGCAGCTTGCCTTTTCCAAATGTATATTCTCATCTTAATGTTCTCCAAATGCTACCTCTCCAGTCTGCAATGTTAATAGTGTTGCTCTGCACCTTTGAGGGAGTTTCCCTTTCATAATGAGCCAGAAATGAGAGCATAATGATATGCAACTTGGTTTTTGCACCTTGGTATGTTAGAGTAGTGGCATTTGCATGTTACCTTCCAATCTATGGCTGTTTGCACCTGTCACTAATGTATTAGTGATCAAAAATGAGATTTATGCCAAATTCTCCACAAACACGTGCATTTTGCAGCCGCACACCTTGATGACATCAGGGCCATTTTTGATGATGACAAGAGGCTCATTCTGCAAATGTACTTTTTCTTGATGGCACACAGCCACTAGTGATTGTAAACAACATGGAAATGCCTGTTTGCAACATGCATGCGCGGAGTGGTATGCATGTGGCGGCGTCATGCAATGAAGTTTTGAGGATGTTACGCACATATGGAACATCATTTGCGGAAGTTACAAATGCAAAATACATACAAACAAGAGTAAGTGTGCTGACCACAGCAACAAAAGGAATTTTGAATACAAAAAGAGGATGATATGTCAGCCAGCCGTAAAAGGGTGCCCGAGGAGGACAGGGTGAGGGACAAGCTCTTCACCCCTTCAGAAGGTGAATATATTGGTAAGGGATGTCCTCATTAAGGAGACCTTTATCTTCAAGTACACAGCAAGAGATGTTCTCAGGGCTGAGAAGGCCTGTATTTGAGAGATGGCAGCCAAGAGTGTCTCCCAGGTGCCGGGCTTGGAAAGGGCACCTGTACATTGCTGGCACTGCTGGGGTAACCTGACCCAGTATGAGGGAGAGCACCTGCAATGGCTGCGGGCACACCATGCTGCTGGAGGGATATGGCCAGATAAGGCAATGTCATCTGTTACACGGCCTATGAGCCATATGACTGCAACTGTTTGGGAGGGTGCACTAGTAGCATGGGCTGTAGCAACAGTTAGTGGCTGTTGGAAAACAATACTGTATCAATTACTGCGATTGTATTTAACAGTGTGAGGTGTGCATTATCTGCAGCATGTGTATACACATTCACATCCTGTACAATATCATAATTCTGTACCTGCATTTCATGCTCATGGTACTGTTGCTGGACTGCTACATGGACATATCCCAGCAATAGAGCACCCCACTATTAGACATGCTTATTTAGACTGTTGGACCTGTGCTCCATGGAAGCTGCACATCCCTTTCTCACTAGGCAGATTATGTGCTATTTGTAGGACAGTTGCACAGATTCATTACCCCAAAAACATGAACATTCTGAGTGTCTCAGGCACTCCATCTGGCCATGATAAACCCTGTCATGGGTTATACCATCAAACAATGGTGGACGAGGGCATTGGGGGCTGTTAGCTTCAGTCAACTATCAACTTTGCCTTGCAGAACAACAGGTCAGGACCTAGCTGGAAGAGGCATGGGGTGTGTACATGATGGTACTCTGCATATTATGGAGCAGAGCTGTGCAGTGTCCCCACCATGACTGGAGCTCAGTTACCATAAGACATACCCCTGGAAACAGTGAGTGTGTCCTTACACCTGCAGCCAGGGACACCTACAGTATGCATCAACAGCCATAATTCATATGGACCTCACATGGCAATGTGTGTGCCCTGTATTCACTGTAGTGTTTATGCCATGGGTAGGATGATGTGTGTTCTGTGCCTGATGTCAATTTGTGGGGCCTCCAGATGAGATGATACAGTGTGGGTCACCAGGCGTGCACTCAGCATGTCTATATCCATATCACTGTATGTACACTAGCGCCAGTGTTGCTAAACCACATGGCCCTGTGCATGTCTGTGTAGTGCTGTGTATTAGATCAATCAATCAATCAAAATCTTTATTTATCCAGGTGAACATCATTGAGCAGAGCTCTTTTACAAGATGGACCTGGTTAGAACAGGGTCAGGTAACATCCATCATAAAAACATATAAATACATGTAAATAAGTATATAAACACAAACACAATGGTGCAGTAATAGGGGAGTCAAATGATAAAAGGAAGACAAGGCAAGCCATAAAAGAGGAGGATTCAAATACAATGGGGCAGGTCCACCATTGAACCATGCAAGTGTATATAAGCCATGTTCTCTGTATAGAAGTACCAGTTAGTTCATTTACCAGGAGCAGTCACTAGTACTAGCCATTAAAATGGCTTGAAGAACCACCAACTAATGGTAGATGGGGTACCAGGAGGGGTATGTAATATGTAAGCGAAGGATAAACATTGTGAGAAGTGAAGTCTCAAGGATAGGTCAGTAGAACTGATGTGGCGGTGGGGGAGGAAAAGGGGAGTTAGGACTTTTATAGTATGATTGCGTGTAGATTGTGGATGAGTGCAGTACAGAGTTGTGAAAAGAAGGCTGGAGAAAGCGGGAAGATAGACCAGTATCAAAAGGAGGACAGAGGCATCAAGGTGTTACATGAAAGCATGATGACAGACCAGGGCCAAGGAGGAGACAAGCACTAGAAGTAATTTGTTCATGGTTAAATGGTACAGGTTAGCATGATGACAATTCATGGTCATGGGAAACAATTGCACTGATCATTTCTGAGACGTGAATATAAGAGCTTGAAAGATGAGATGCTGATGGGTGACCTCAGTTTCAGTTTTTTTTGCAATTTATTCCACAAGGAGGACAGTGTAAAGCTTATAGCAGCCCTGCCAAAGCGAGAGTTAACTTTAGCAACCATCAGTAGGAGAGATTTGCAACTTCTCAGGGCGTACTTGCCTATTGGTTTTATAGGAAGACAGTCTGTAATATATTGGGGCAGTTTTTTGGAGATGGCTCTCAGGGTCCATAAAGCTGCATTTTTATCATGCCTGAATTGAAGAGAACTCCACCCCACTGATTGATATAGGGAGCAGTGGTGAGTGGAATAAGGCAGGCCTGTGATGAACCTCAAAGCTCTATGATATAATGTGTCAAGTTTGGTGAGGTAGGAAATGGGACAGTGACTGTAGAGGATGTCAGCATAATCTATCAAGGATAGAAAGGTTGATTGTACCAGCTGTAGTTTGGCATCTCTAGTTAAGAAGTGGGCTATCATAAAGAACAGGCCAAGTCTCTGTCATAATTTTTTGAGTAGTTCTTCAACATGCTCTATAAAGGAGAGCCTATGGTCCAGCCATACTCCCAGGTATTTGAATTTAGGGACAAATTCCAACTTATCGCCAAGAATTGTAGTAATCTGCCACACAGGATCTGATAGGGCTGAATTTACCATTTGGGCAGAGGGAGAAAAGAGCATTGCTTTTGTTTTCTTGGCATTAAGTAATAGTTTTTTGTTTAGGAGATGGTGTTGCAGCAGGTTGAACTCAGATTGAAGGTCAGTACATGCAGATTGTAATGACGTGCGGCTTACGTAAAGAACTGTGTCACCTGCAAACAGATGAATGTTGGCCTTAGTTATGCTTTCATCAATATTGTTGATGTATATTGCAAATAAGATCAGTCCTAAGATAGAACCCTGGGGAACACCTCTTAGGAGAGGTCCAAGAGTTGAGAGATCTCCTTCCGCTTTCACCTGCTGGAAACTATCAGAGAGGTAGTTGTTGAACCACTGTAAAGATAATGGGTCAGCACCTAGTGAGGTCAGGGAAGAGAGTAGCAGAGAATGGTCGACAGTGTCGAAGGCCTTGCTAAGGTCCAAGAATATGGCGCAGGTGTAATTCCTGTTGTCTAGCTCTTTTTGCCAGTCATTAGTCACTTTGGCAGGTGCTGTGATGGTGCTATGATTATCTCTAAACCCTGATTGTACTGGATTAAGCAGGTTATTAGCTTCTAGATACTGCCTCAGCTGGTTACTTACAACTTTTTCAAGTAATTTTGACAAGACTGCGAGAATCGAAATTGGTCTGTAAATATTTAGATCACAGGGATATCCGGACTTGAACAGTGGTATGATGTGCGTTGATTTACGTATTGAAGGAATGGATCCTTAAGTTAATGATAGGTTAAATAAATGGGTTATGGACATGGCTAACACATGGATGGCCACCTTCAAAAAATATTGGTCGAGGGTATCCGCATCAGCACTTTTTTTTACTTCCAGTTTTAGCAATAGGTCTTCAACGTCTTTCAGAGTAGTAGGACACAAGGAGAAGACTGAATCAGTGACGCTAGGGTCTGCACCTTGATTATCCACCTGAGAGCATATCAAATTCACAGGGGAATTGTCGAAGGCTAAGCCTGCAGTCACAAAGTGATTATTGAAGGCATCCAGAACTTCCAGTCTGTCACTAATGGTGTTATTGTTTAAGGAGATTTCATCAGGTAGTGAGCCACTGGACATGTGACCAGACAAGTCCTTGACGGTTTTCCAAAATTTTGTAGGATTTTTGGAGGCTGAGAGAAATTCAGAATGATAGTTTGCAGCTTTTGTATCTCTAGTCATTCTAGTACATGAGTTTCGTGCCCTTTTGAACTTGCACCAGTCCGCAGCAGATTGGGTTTTGTGTGCTTTTTTTCCATAGGTTATCTTTTTCAGTCAATGCAGATTTTAATAATGGTGTGAACCATCTACATGCATTTTTGCTATTCGCACCTTAACTATACGGGTATATTTATTTAGGGCATCTAGGATAATTTTGCTGAATATGTCGAATGCTGATTGCGTGTTTTTTGCCAAATAGAACTCTTGCTAATACAAGGAGTGTTTCAGTTCATTAATGTAGACAGTGAGATCAAAGTTCCGTCTAGATCTCTTGGCAGCAAACTTCGGCGAAGTAGTAGGTTTGTTGCTTGATCTTATGCAAGCAATAAATGAGTGATCACTGATATCACTAAAGAAGGTGCCAGCAAAGGAGAAGAGATGTTGTTTATTCACTAGGATAACATCTAGCAGGGAGCTGTTATCCACGTTCTTTTTATTTACTCATGTTGGTTCGACAATGAGTTGCGATAATCCATGGGTGTCACAGAAAGCTACGAGAGGAGCGGCGGTTTTAGATAGCCAGTCTAAATTAAGATCCCCAAGAATAATTATTTCTGAGGATTGTTGTTTGATGATATTACTCAGATGAGGTAACAATTGTAGATCGGCAGGAGGAGGTCTATAGCACCCTATGATACATAATGTTGAAGTGTGCGAGATGGTGACTTGAAGAGACAGACATTCATAAGCATTTGCAACAGATAAAGCACTCAGACAGGATGCTGTATACCTATCCTTGACACAGATGGCAACACCTTCACCCCTGGAGTGTCTGTCTGCTCTAAATAGTAAATAGTTAGGGATATTGACTTCCCTGTTGGAGGTGGCCGGTCTAAGCCAGGTTTATGAAACCACTAGGATGTCTGGTCGAGTATGAAGAACCCAGGACTGGATCATGGAGAACTTTTTTAACAGACTGCATACATTAATGTGGAGGAAACTCATGCCTTTGAGTGTGGCAAGGTCAGAGGGTGATGTGATTGCAGCTGGTGGCCCCGGATTGAGCTCCACATTTCCTGAGCAAAGGAGAAGAAGGAGTAAAAGTTTTCTTAGAGAGGCAATAGTAAGCTTCGTACTGGTTACCCCTTTACGTTGTTGTGGGCCATCGTCCTGGGGGGTCGCTCCCTAATATTTTTTGCCCTTCCCACTAAGGGTGGCAGAGATGAGTACTCTGACTGCTGTCTGTAGAGGTGACGCCTCTATGATGTTGGCAGAAGTCATAAGCTGAGGTGGTAATTCATTTTGTGTACCAGAGTTAAAGGTAATATGAAAATAGTGTTGAAGAATGGAGAGTTGAAAAGGCATATATCCACATAGGGACAGGAACTAGTTACAGTGCAGATCAGATTAGTATCCACAGTAATAAAGGCTTGAGGTGACATGTATTGGGCATGCGATATGAGATAGAAGAAGGACCAGAACAGGATCCACGATTTGACACACATAGTGGAATAGGGATGGGGGGGAGCTAGAGAGGATAGAGCTAGAAATCCGGGTCAGGGTTTATGTGTATTTAATCAGGACCAGGGGATGGGTGGGTGGGTGAAAAAATTGGCAGCTAGGGCTCCATTCCTGGAGGTAATCAGTCCCTGAGGGCAAATCCGTACCTGCATTTCTGTGAGGGGCTGGTGGCTTCAGACCTGGGCTGTGGATGGCAGTCTGGCAGGTCAGGTCCGTTAGAGAACCATGGCTGTAGCTCTCAGACTACCTGGAAGGAGAAGGCAGAGGAGAATTAAATAAGAAAGTCAGATGGGTGGGGCTGCTTGTGAAGTTAAACAGAAATGCAGACTGGCTTAACGGGAGGGGGAGTTGCAGACCAAGATGTTAGGCAAGGTGCCTCCAAATCTGAGTGAGCAATAACAGGGCTATTTAAAACACAATACTAGCTTAAAAAGATGAAGGGGGGGTTCAAAAGCCTTAGCTGAGATCGCTACTGGTCTTATGAGGAACACAATACAGGCATTTACATTAAATCAGAAAACTTCAGCTATAAAATACAAATAAGACAGTTTTAACAAAAAACATAATCTAGCACAATATAATCAACATTAACAGTGCAGAGCTGTATGGAGCTAATCGGAGTGCTCCTGGGGCTGACTGCAGCCAGTGGGCCACAGCAGTAAAAGACTCTGGATTTAAACCCAGAGACAACTGTCCTCATGTAAGGAAAGCAAAAATTGGCAGCTACGGCTCCCTTCCTGGAGGTAATCAGTCTCTGAGGGCAAGTCTGTACCTGCATTTCTGTGAGGGGCAGGTGGCTTCAGACCAGGACTGCGGATGGCAGTCTGGCAGGTCGGGTTCATTAGAGAATCACGGCTATGGCTCTCAGACTACCTGGAAGGAGAAGGCAGAGGAGAATTAAATAAGAAAGTCAGAAGGGGTGGGGCTGCTCATGGAGCTAAACAGAAATGCAGACTGGCTTAACGGGGGGGTTGCAGACCAAGATGTTAGGGAAAGGTGCCTCCAAGTCTCAGTTAGCAATAACAGGGCTATTTAAAACACAATACTAGCGTAAAAAGGTGAAGGGGGGGTTTCAAAGGCCTGAGCTGAGATTGCTACTGGTCTTATGAGGAACACAATACAGGCATTTACATTAACTCAGAAAACTTCAGCTATAAAATACAAACAAGACAGTTTTAACAGAAAACATAATCTAGCACAATATAATCAACATTAACAGTGCAGAGCTATATGGAGCCAATCGGAGTGCTCCTGGGGCTGACTGCAGCCAGTGGGCCACAGCAGTAAAAGACTCTGGATTTAAACCCAGAGACAACTGTCCTCATGTAAAGAAAGCAAAAATTGACAGCTAGGGCTCCCTTCCTGGAGGTAATCAGTCCCTGAGGGCAAGTCCGTACCTGCGTTTCTGTGAGGGGCCGGTGGCTTCAGACCTGGGCTGCGGGTGGCAGTCTGGCAGGATGGGTTTGTCAGAGAACGACGTCTGTGGCTCTCAGACTACCTGCATTTCTGTGAGGGGCTGGTGGCTTCATACCTGGACTGTGGGTGCCAGTCTGGCAGATCAGGTTCATCAGAGAACCACGGCTGTGGCTCTCAGACTACCTGCATTTCTGTGAAGGGCTGGTGGCTTCAGACCTGGACTGTGGGTGGCAGCCTGGCAGGTCAGGTTCGTCAGAGAACCATGACTGTGGCTCTCAGACTAACTGTGTTTCTGTGAGGGGCTGGTGGCTTCAGACCTGGACTGTGGGTGGCAATCTGGCAAGTTGGGTTTGTCAGGGAACCACGGTTGTGGCTCTCAGTATTGCCATCTGTGCAACATGGGTGTGCATGGCACATATCTGTTGTGCCCCTCAGTGCCCTACTATTCACTTACAGAATTTCTGTGTTCCATGTCTCTACAGCTTTAGCATCAGGGGTGAGACATCTCAGAGGCCAGGATGAGGAGAAAGATGAATGGGTGCACCTGCATCTCAGGCAGTGATGACTGCACTTGTCTGAGGAGGAGGGGACCAACAAGCACATCCATGACTAGCCAGACAGGGGCAACAGCCAGTGGTGTGGAGAGGAGGAGCCAGGACATCAGGGGAGTGATCCCAGGTGGCATGTTCAGGAATGTCCCCATTTGTTTACATATTGCACAATCCAGGCCCATGTGCACCATATGGTTGTTAGGTATTGTACAATTCCTTATGCATGTGGCATGCAGATTCCTGGGCTATATATGTCTATTGCCACTGTACAGCATAGTGCACTGCTTACTAATGAGCTGTGCTGTGTCATCTGATTCTACAGGGTGTTTTCAGTTCAATTCCATTCAATTTAATTTGTATTTTACCAGGAATAACACCATTGAGTGGACTCATTTATAAGGTGGTCCTGGAATGACACAGCAGGATCAGGCAATATGAATACAACACTATAAATATGATACTAAGGACATAAGCTTATACAAGCGAAAATTGCAATACAATTATAAATACATTCATTGATTGTTTCTAGCAATGCAGGGCTAAATACAATGTAGGACTAAATACTCAAAAAGGGAGCAGGTACAGCGGGATAAAATGGCAATGCAATTACAAATACATTCATTGATTGTTCCTAGCAATGCAGGACTAAATACACAATAAGGGAGCAGGTACAGTGGGATAGGACATTAAAGTTCTGAAGTGCAGTTTTTGGAAGCAAGAGGGACAGGGGAGAAAGAAAGAACTTTTTAGCTAAGAAGATCTCACGACATTCATCAGGCTGTAAGAAGGCAATAAGTGCAGTGAAGACAACAATTGACTAAAAGAAGACAATAAGTGCTGTATGGGTGGTACAACAAAGGTTCCTTAGGGAGGTTTTGGTTCAGATTAAGAATAACAGTTGCAAGTTTTTTGCAATGAGTGTCTCATCAAGGATTTAAATCTGTGTAACCCAACAATTTGAGTGAGTTTTAAAGACTTTTGGAGGGTATTCCACAAGGTAGGGAGAGCATGACTTAGGAATGATGGGCCATAGCGAGTTCTTATCCTAGGTATGTCAAGCAGAATATAAGAGTATCTTCTGAGTGAATATTCACATTGAGTACACTTGAGTAGATTAGAGATATAGAGAGAAAGTTTATTAGTGATGGCTCTATAGGCCCACATGGAGACATTTTTCAACTTCCTTGTGCGAAGCAAAGGCCAGTCAAGTTGTGCATAGAGGGACCAGTGGTGAGTTTTAAAAGGGGCATTGGTAATTATTTTAATGCTCTATGGTACAGTGTATCCAGTTTAGCTAAAGCGGCGTTGGAACAATGGCTATAGAGAAAGTCTACGTAGTCAACAAGGGGGAGAAATGTGCTGTGTACCAGCCTTATTTTTGCCTCCTGGTTAAGCAAATGTTTGATTCGGAAGAACAGACCAAGCCTTTGTCTTAGCTTTTTGGACAGTTCCTTGATACTGTATGTATAACAAATGAAAGCCGGCAATCAAGCCAAAATCCCAAATATTTGTTATTATCCACTACCTCAAGTGATTCCCTCAGAAGGGTCATGATCTGGAGCTTGATGCCTGGGGAGTTTATGTTTACTGCATGGATTTCTCTGGTGGACTGTGGTGGACTGGTATTCATGAAGAGGAATAGTTTCAAGATGGACTGTGCCGCAACAAGTGGTCGGTGGATGTCTTGGTGTTGTGGTGCAGAGGACTGAACCATGCAGCAATCGAAGCCTGGGGGAAGGCTGGGTCACTGCTGGTGCTCACTGCAGCTTGTGGAAGTGGCGAGGTGGTGTGTGATTTGCCATCCTGGGCTCTGAAGTGGCAGTTGAGTGGCGGAGGTGAATGGGTGGCAGGAGGTGGTAGCTTTGCTGCTGCCCAGGAGAGCCCCATCTGACTCCTGTGAGTGGGAGTTAGGGGTCAGTGCCTGCAGCCTGAGAAGGATAGTCTGAGGCTGCAGTGGTGAGCCAGCGGGGGCAAGAGGTGAGAATTCTCCAGTGAAGAGCTTTGAAGTAATTTTGGACTGGCTGGTAGGACCGAGGACTGTTTGTGTAGCTCCTCCACCAACAAAAAGCGCGTGAACATCTGGAGAGGTCTAAGGTTATGACTGTTTTCCCTGGTCTGGATGTCGAGGGGTGAGTGCTGGCATATGTTGTTGTTCCGAGTGGCTCAGTATGGACTTGTAGCTCTGGTGAGAGAGGAGCCATTTGAAAAGGGATTCTTAGAAGATCTTGATTCTGGATTGTGGTTATCGGACTAAGAACTGTGTCGAACTGTTGATCCCTAGTGGATTAATAATTGTATGGTGCTGTATCTGTTATATTACAGCTCACACTCTTTGGGTGCACTCTCCCTATTAATATTACATTTTATTGGAGGGAAGGGGGGTTGGTTGGTAGTGTATGTGTGGGGTGTATGGTTAAGGGAAAGATTTGTTTAGTGTATGAGTGATTGAGTGTGGTGGGATATATATTTTTTTCTTTTGGGCTTTAGGATTGATAAATATGTGTCGGGGGTATCTGGTGATTTAGGGTGGGCTAGGATTGTGTACAGGGAGTCCCAGCTCCATGACTTATGGCCCTTCACCGCCCTCCCGGTATCTAATATCACAGCTCATCATTGCCGGGAGGTAGGGATTGGGAGGAGACATTTGGGTAGGAGCTGGCAGGAAACCCCATGCACAGTCAAGGGGAGCAGGATAGAGGTGATTGGGTGCAGAAGGCACCCTGGGATTCGACGGGGCTTGGAGAGATGCCAGACATGTTTAGTTCCCGTCCCCAGAGTTTCCATGAGGCCGAGTGGGCAGGTAGCTAAAAGGGCTGTACTATCCACCAATCCCCTGAGGGGGGTGATGGGCAATGCCAGGTTGATCAGGAATAAGACTGCAATTATTGTGGATCTGATTTCCTTGGTCGATCTGGCTTGCATTATGGAGACCTGTTTAGGGGACGATGCTGGCCATCCCCCACCTGGGTACTCCATTGTGCACTGCCTCAGAGTGGAACGCAGGGGCGGGGGAGTGGCTATCTGTTTTAGAGCTAAACTAGGCTTCATAGAAACATAGAAACATAGAAGTTGCCAGCAGATAAGGACTGCAAGGCCCATCTAGTCTGCCCATTTCTTTTTCTACCTTATAAAATGTGCCATCGGCCTTTGCTCTGTCAATGGCCTATCTATTCATACTCATCTGTATTGCTCCCTTATGCCTATCCCATGCCTGTTTGAAGCCCTGCACTGTATTCATATCTACCACTTCCTGAGGTAGGCTATTCCATGCATCCACCACCCTTTCTGTGAAAAAGAACTTCCTCACATTACCCCTTCATCAGCCTCCCTCTAATCTCATGCTGCATCCTCCTGTCCTGCTATTTTTCTTATATTGAAACATGTTAGACTCTTTCACTTTGTTAATGCCCTTAAGGTGTTTGAATGTTTCGATCATATCACCTCTCTCCCTCCTTTGTTCTAGGGTATACATATTGAGCTCCATTAATCTGTCCTCATATGTTATCTGTTGCAGTCCCTGCACCATTTTGGTTGCCCTTCTCTGGACTGCCTCAATTTGGTTAGTGTCCTTGTGAAGGTGTGGTCTCCAATACTGCATGCAGTACTCCAGATGGGGCCTAACCGGTGTCTTGTAAAGAGGGATTATTACCTCCCTCTTACGACTTGTGATACCCCTACTAATACACCCCAACATCCCCCTAGCCTTACCTACTGGTTTAGTGGTCTGCTTGGATGATTTCAGGTAATTTATGATGATGATGCTCAAGTCTCTTTCTTTCCTTGTGACTGCCAGCAACTCCCCTCCCAGCCTATAGGTGGCTTCAGGGTTTCTCTTCCCTATGTGCATGATCTTGCACTTCTTTGCATTGAACCCCAGTTGCCACTCTTCCAACCATTTTGCCAGTTTATCCAGATCTTTTCTCATTTTGCCCACCCCATCTGGATCATCTATTCTGTTGCAGATCTTCGTGTCATCTGCAAACAGACAAACCTTACCCTCCAGTCCATCTGCAATGTCACTGATGAAGATATTGAAGAGAACTAGCCCCAGGACTGATCCCTGAGGTACCCCACTTGTGACTTGCATCTCTTCTGACTGTATACCGTTTACCACCACTCTTTGTTTTCTGCCTGTCAACCAGTTTGCCACCCAGTTGACCAACTTCTGACCCACCCTGAGCCTACCCAGCTTATTAATCAATCTTCTATGTGGAACAGTATTGAAAGCTTTGCTGAAGTCAAGGTAGGTGACATCAACTGCTCCCCCCTTGGTCCACCACTCTGGTAACCCAGTCAAAGAAATCTATGAGATTAGTTTGACAGGATCTTCGTTTTGTAAACCCATGCTGTCTTGAATCCTGTGCTCCTAAGGATTCCAGGTGTGCACTATCCTTTCCTTAAGGAGTGCCTCCATAATCTTGCCCACTACTGAGGTAAGACTGACTGGTCTGTAATTCCCCCGCCTCCTCCCTGCTACCACTCTTGTGGAGCAGATTCACATGAGCCCTTCTCCAGTCTTCTGGGACCTCTCTTGTGCTCAGAGACTCACTAAACAGTTCTGATAATGGCTTAGCTAGTTCCACCCTTAGCTCCTTTAGTACCCTGGGATGTATGCCATCAGGTCCCATTGCCTTGTCCACCCTGACCTTATCGAGCTCTTGTAGGACCCTTTCTTTTGTGAAGGGACTAGTGCACACCTCCCTCCCCCGTGTCCACGTCCATGGAGCTGAGCTGTGGGCCCTGCCCTATTTTCATTTCAGTAAATACTGAGCAGAAGTATCTATTTAGGATAGATGCTTTTACATGGTCCTCCTCCTCACATGCCCCTTATCTCCTTTGATCTTAGCAATAACCCCTCTGGACTTTCTCCTTTCACTAATGTATCTATAGAAAGTCTTGTCACCTTCTTTTACTGTTTGTGCTAGTGTTTCCTCGGTTTGGACCTTTGTCTTTCTTACTGCCTTCCTTGCTTCCCTTAGGGAAGTTTGGTATGACTCCCTATCTTCATCCCGCTGTGTTCCTTTATATTTTCTGAAGGCCAGTTTTTTGGCTTTGACCTTTTCTGCTACTGTTTTTTTGAACCAAAGTGGTTTCCTTCTTCTTTTGCACTTCTTTTTCTCTCTAACACAATGGGATGTTGCTTCAAGTATTGCATCCTTAATGCTTAACCACTTTGCCTATACCCCCTCACCTGTATTTCTTTTTGCCAGGGCTAGCTTAACTCTGTTGGCCATCTTATCAAAGCCAGCTCCTCTGAAGTCCCATATTTTTGCCTTGGAATGGGATGATCTAGTTCTAGTGGCCAAATTGAACCATACCATGTGATGGTCACTGGCCCCAAGGTGACCTTCTACCTGGAGATCTGTGATTCTTTTCCTGTTAGTCAGTACTAGATATAGGATAGCCCTGTCTCTTGTGGGTTGTTGTACCAGTTGTTTGAGGCCCTCCCCCTGCAGGGAATCCACCATGTCTCTAGTTCTGGCAGATGTTCCTGCTGGTATTGACCAATCTGTATCTGGCATGTTGAAGTCTCCCATTATCAGAACCTCCCCTTTAGCTGTCATGTTTTGTATATCTTCGAACAATAATGTGTCTATGTCCTCCCCTGATCTGGGGGCCTGTAGACAACCCCAGTTTGTATGGCTGTCCCATTTCCTGTTTTCAGGGTGACCCACAGTTCTTCTGGCTCTTTATGTGTATTCTGAAGTTCTGTAGCTTTGATATTTTCTTTGACATACAGGGCCACTCCACCCCCCCCTTTTTGCACCTCGGTCTCTTCTGAACAGTACATAGCCAGGTACTGAAGTCTTCCAAGTGTGGTTACTGGTAAACCACGTCTCGCTAATTGCTACTATGTCCAGTTTAGCCTCTGTCATTATTGCCTACAACTGTGGGATCTTGTTTCCCAGGCTGTGAGCATTTGTGTACATGATTTTCCATTGGCTAGATTTTGGTGTGTTAGTTGTTGGGTGAGGTCTGGCTTTTCTCCTGTGCATTGTATGGGAAGCCGGACTTTTTTCTTTACCTAGTGATGCAGATGATCTGCAAACATGCTGAACTCCTGTTTGACCACTAGCTGAGGGGGGAGGAGTGTTCTTCCCATTCGACGTATGGGGCGCTGCACCCCTCTCCCCATTTGCTAGTTTAAATATTCTGCAAAGACATTAAACTTCTGCCCCAATGCACTGACTCCCTCCTTAGTCAGATGCAGTCTATGCACCCAGTGAAAATGCCGGGTTCTTTTGAATGTGAGGCCATCCATTGGGGTCAAGGCTCAGGTTGCAGGATTCTCCTGATTTACCACCCACTGGGGATGGCAGAAGAGTTCTTGCAGGAAGTATGTGACTTCGGCACTGGTGAAACATTGGAGTCCTCCAGGTGTTTGGTCCTGGGGGACATCAATATTTGGGCTGACAATGAGTCATCTAGGTTGGGTTATCACTTCCTCCAGATGATGACATCTCTGGGCCTGTTGCAAGTAGTTACTACCATGACCCATCAGGGTGGCCACATGTTGGACCTGGTTTTCTCACTGGGGCTTGAGATTGAGAATCTCAGGACTGATTGGGTCGTATGGTCTGATCATTGCACAGTGGAGTTCTTGCTTAGGGCCCCCCTCCCTGTAAAGATGGTAAGCTACCGCCCTTTAAGGGGTTTGACCCTGGAGTGTTTTCTGGCAGAAGTAGACCTATCTCGTGTGGACAGTGCATGCAGGGGAGGTGTGGGTGAAGCAGTTGCTGCCTATAATAGACCAATGACTGAGGCACTTGACTCCCTTGCACCAGTTCATGTATGACCCAGATCTTCTCACTTGAGGTCCCCATGGTTTGATGGTGAGCTCAGGGCATTGAAAATCAAGGGTCAGAGGTTGGAGTGCTGCTGGTGGAGGACCATGCTGGAGGCAGACAAACTTGCCCTGCATACACACTATAGTGTGTACCAGGGGGCAATCAACAGTAAGAAGGCAGCATTCCTGTCCAAGGGATTGCTGCTGGGAAGAGGCGACCAGCTATGCTTTTTCGGATGATGGACAGGCTTTTACATCCGGCCTGTCTACAGCCTAGAAAAGCAGTTTCTGAGACTTTGTGTAATGAGTTTGCTCTGTTCTTCTCAGACAGGATGTCTGCCATCAGGCAGGGAATTCTGCCAATGAGCCGTGTTATGGCCGACAGTGGTCACCTAGATTGTTGACGAGGCACTCCATCTGGTTGGGGGAGTTTAAATCAGCAGAGGTGGTTGATGTCACTGAGGTGGCCTTGAAGCTGAAGCACACATATTGTGAGCTGGACCCGGTGCTGACTCATTTCTTAATGGGATGTGTCAACACTGTTGGCCCGGTGTTCACCTTGATTGTCCGGTGCTCCTTTTCAGAGAAGGTCTTCACAGATGCCTTGAAGGAGGTGCTGGTGAGACTCCTTCTGAAAAAGCCATCATTTGGACCCTGACATCAAGACAAATTACCAACCGGTCTCCAACCTGCCATTTCTGGGAAAGATTGTGGAGAAGATTGTGGTGCAACAGCTGGGAGAACACCTTGTAGCATTTGAGGTCTGCAGTATGAGCCACTCCAGTCGGGTTTTCATGCAGGACATTCTACAGAATCAGCATTAGTTCGGGTGCAGAATGATCTCCTTAGGAGGGACAATTCTCATTCTCCTTGATCTCTCCTCAGCGTTTGACACGGTGGACCATCGTGTGTTACTTGACTGCCTGGGGGACTTTTGTGGACTCACCAGCACTGTCATCAGATGGTTTGAGTCCTTTCTGACAAACAGAAGACAAAGGGTGATGATGGGGAATTTCTCCTCCTCCCCTAGCCTTCTGTCTTGTGGAGTACTCCAGCGTTCGGTCTTGTCACCAATGTTGTTTGCTGTGTATATGCTACCCTGGGTGAGATCATTAGGAAGTACAACTTGGGGAGTCATTGTTATGCTGATGATACTCAGCTGTACTTATCCTTTGCCCCGGGACATCAAATGTGGTGGAAGTATTAAACAACTGTCTTGCCAAGATCAATGACTGAATGGCCTCTAGCTGGTTATGACTGAACCCCGATAAGATGGAGGTACTGGTGGTGGAGTCAAACAGGAGGCATGATAGCATGGCCTCTGGTGCAGATACTGGACTAGTTCTAGGTCTGTCCCATTGATGGCCTCCTCCAGAGTGAGTGATCTTGGTGTGGTTCCAGATGTGACGTAGACAGCCAGTTCTGAGTGTTGTATAATACTTTGTTAATATAAAATGTATTAATGACTATCTCTGCTGAAAAATCTAATGCTCTAGGAGTGATCTCAACCTCTTCCATTTTCAGCTGACCAATGCAAGCTAAGAGAAATGCTGACAGCATGTGTATCACACACACACTCAGTTTTAGACACAGTGTGTTACATGGCAGACCAGGAGCTAATTACAGAGTTGTTTAAGTTAACTTTGTTAAGAGGGAAATCATAAAAAAAGGTTTATGACATTGAAGAGAAAACCCAGTTTATTACACAGCGGTGCGAGGTTGTAAATGCTCATATGAAGCCTGCGTGAGGAGGATGCAGCATGGATCAAAAGAGATGTCATTTGAAACATGAGTCATGCTGAAGGATTGCAAAATTGATACTTTGAAAAGACTACTGTTTTTTTTATTAGATATATTTTTAAATATAATCTGACAGAGGAAGAGCTAGCTGCCCACACCAAAAATGGGTTGGCCAATACAGTTGTTTAAGGAATAATTCTGCTTTACAGAGACACATTTTTACCTAGACTCTGACCAAGCAAGATCGGTGAGCACTTAAGCAAGTATTTAGAGACTAAGTACTGAAGTAGGAATTAGCACTATTTAAACCTTGTTTTCTTTTAAAGATTTGTATGTCTTTTGATATAAGAGTTCTGTATTTTGTGTTTCACATATGTTTTACTATTTTAGTAAAATTCTTTTTAGAACTTACTTGGTCTGTCTTTGACTTCTTTTTATTTTGTAAGAAAAGTACATGGTTATTGCACATACTAAGCATAAGCTTGAATGGTGGTACCAAACTGGAAAGAGAAGCGTTTTAAATCTGAGGTCTTTATTAAAGTTTTAAAGGGTTCATCTCTGTACACTTGGTTAGGTGCCCATAGGCAAAGATATCTGGTCCCCGAAGACAGATATATCTGAGTCTGTGCATTGGGTATGCTAGCAAGAGGTTAACAGTTTGAATGCCTCTAGAACTTGAGACCAAAGGTTGATCCGAACAGACAAAAACAGACAAGACGGTTATCTTGTCTGTTACACTGTTCACAAGACTGCGCTCAGAGTTTGGCACTTTGGGTGTAGAGAGCCTGACCTGCTGAGTGGGTTTGTGACACCCGACAGTGATCTGACAATGGAACGTCAAGTGTCGTCCATTGTCAGGGTGAGTTTTTTCCATCTAAGAAACATTGTCAGGATCAAACACCTGGTTCCGTCCCTGGACCTCCCCACCTTGGTGCATGCTTTTGTAACATCTAGACTTGACTACTATAATGTGCTGTACCTCAGGGTCTCATGAGGCATCCTCCATCGACTGCAGCTGGTGCAGAACGCAGCTGCCAGGCTGATGACTGGACAGTTGTGATACTGTCACATCACCCCAGTGCTGCCTGAACTGTACTGGCTGCTGGTTCGGTGGAGGGTGCTCTTCAAGGTGGGCTTGCTTACTTTTAAGGCCCTACATGGACTGGGCCCTTGCTACCTGGTGGACCTTCTTACACCCGCTGCCCCGGTCTGCTCCTTTCAATCTTCCATGAGGGGTCTCATGGCGATTCCCAGGATGAGGTTGAAAACTGCCGGTGACAGAGCCTTTAGTGTCACTGGACCCATCCTGTGGAATTCACTTCCATTATTGGCAAGGGAGGCCCACTCTGTGGAGGTATTTAAAGTCTACCTAAAATATCATCTGTTCAGCCAGGCATTCCCTGATACTGGATGAGAACTCAGATTATCAGCCCTTTTTTAGTAAATAGGGTTATTATGTATTTACTGATTATAACCTATATGGTTTGTGTAATTATTTATTATATTATTAAATGATGTTTTTAAATTATTGTATTGTTTGTACAGTGCCCAGATCCTCTGGGATTGGGTGCTAGACAAATAAAATTTGCCTTGCCTTGACTTGGTGGGAGAGAAACATGACTTTAGTCTTCTGTGCATTAAGCAACAGTTTCAGGGGAAGAAGGTTTTGTTGTAGCAGGTTAAATTCCTGCTACAGCTCTGAGCATACAAGCTCAAGGGTTGGCCTAGCAATGTAAAGTACTGTGTCATCAGCAAAAAAAGTGGACATTTGCTGTCCTGATTTTAGAATCGATGTGTTTGACATAAATCACAAATAATAGAGGCCCCAGGATCGATCTCTGCAGAACTCCCCTCTGCAAGGTTTTAAGGGGGGAGAGGTCACCTTGGGCTTTGACCTGTTGTTGTCTACCTATGAGGAAGCAGGAGAACCACTGCAAGGTGATGGTATCGAAACCAGTGTCGCGCAACTTATATAATAAAAAATCATTGTCTATGGTATCAAATGCCTTGCTCAGGTCCAAAAAGACTGTGCTGATGTGGTTTTTAGAGTCAAGCGCAATTTGCCAATCATTTGTCACCTTAGCCAAGGTGGATACCGTACTGTGTTTTGGTCTAAAACTGGATTGTAAAGGATTGAGAATGTTGGAGGTTTTCAGGTGTTCCCATAGTTGTAAGTTAACCAGCTTTTCAAATAATTTTGATAAGATGGGTAGCAGTGATATGGGCTGGTAGTTATTAAGGTTGCATGCGTCATCAGACTTAAAAAGAGGGATAATATGTGATATATTCCAAATGGATGGAAGAATCCCTTGTGAAAGGGACAAGTTGAAAAGATGGGTGATAGGAGATGTCAGAAAGTGGTGTCCTACCTTTAGAAAGAAGGGTTCGAGCTGATCAGCTCCAACACTTTTTTAGTGTCCAGAGAAAATAAGAGGTCCTCAACTTGCTTGAAGGATATTGGGCTAAAGCCAAACTTGGTTGTTTGTTGGGAAACCATCGGGGTGGGACAGGACGGGCCTGAGTTTCAGGACTGGGTGAGAATTTTGCTTGCTGGAGAGGTGTCAAAGGCTAATCCAGCGGTAGCAAAATTATTATTTAACTGTTCTAAGATGCACTGTTTGCTTGTAAAAGTATTATCACTGGTAACAATCTTTGAAAGCAGAGATGACGATGAGCTGTGCCCTTCCATTTCCCTTTTAGAAAATAGCACAGGAAAATAAATGAATATCAGTGGTTGAAATGTCCAACGAGAGATTAATTTATTTTCTGATAGAGCCCGCAGAAAAACTAGGACATATGCGGGGTGCCCCATAACTAATGTAATCAGTGGACACCCCAAATGTTCACAAACTTGATCCACCATCTTGCAGCACTCGCAAAGACATCAGCAAAAAAGTAGCGGTTAGACCGTCCTCACCCCCCCGACCTAAAGCATAATCCAACATGCATTTTCTGCGGTTGATGAGGCAGTATTAGTGTAATTAGTGTTTTCCATAGCAAAAATCACTCAGTAATGTAAACAGTGACAGAAAGCAATGTACTCCATCATGACCGAAGATGAAAGCATCAGTATTTTCTTAGAATTCCATACCGCAGATGGACGTCCATCTGCGGCATGGAAGATGAAGAAAATACCGGCAGTCTCCTATGGAGTTTGACCCAGCCATTTTCTGTTCACCTCCAGTACTCTCCACAAGCATAACACAGAACACAACACCCACTACAGTGGGACAAGTAATACTTGGCTAATTGTTGTAAAAAAGCACTCAGATGCAGGAAAGCATACAGCTAGCTTCACGGAGACCGAACATGAGAGCAGCATCATTTCCTTACATTTGCATACCGCAGATGTACACCAATCTGCGGTATGTATGCTTACGTAAATACCGGTGCAGTATCAGCCTCGGAGGCGAGTGAATAATTTATTTTTATTGTGAAGTGCAAATATTAACAGCTAGGTCAGCGTATTAGTCCCCGTAGTTGTTTGAAATGGCAGAAATAAAAAAAAAAAAACGAGTTTAAAAGGCTGCTTTCTCACCTGAAGCAGAAAGCACTCTCAACATCACCAGACAGTCCCGAGTGCAGCTTGAGCAGATGAGACACACACGTCTCCACAGACTTATGATTTAAAATTAATTCAAACCACCACTGATCGCACAGAGACCACACAATTAAAAAAAAAGTCCCACTTTGTTATGACATACTTCAACATGTCAGCAGAAGAGACTGTCAATCTTTTGTTTCCAGAAGCTGACAACACAGCTGCTGACCTGAACCCTGAAGCTGACAACACAGCTGCTGAGCTGAACCCTGAAGCTGACAACACAGCTGCTGAGCTGAACCCTGAAGCTGACAACACAGCTGCTCAGCTGAACCCTGAAGCTGACAACACAGCTGCTGAGCTGAACCCTGAAGCTGACAACACAGCTGCTGAGGTGCCCCCTGAAACTACTAACATAGATGCTATGCCAGTCCCCAAAGCTAACAACGTAGCTGCTGATCCATTGCTTGAAGTTGACAACATAGCTGCTGAGCAGGCACCAGAGCCCATAAACAAGAAATTTAAAGCAACTGCCCATTTTGGCACTGGGAGTACATCAGAGCGTAATGTAATAGAGAGCCAGAGGGAAGAAATAAACACAAAAAAAACACACAGTGGGCATTAGCAGTGTTTGTAGAGTAGGTCAGAAAAGAAAACATAGCAGTTGACTGGCAAAATGACAGTTTTGATGTTCTAAATAGCTACCTTTGAAAATTCTATACTGAGGCAAGAACTGCATCAGGTGAGCCGTATTCAGTTTCTGGGTACTGCGCTCCGCGTTCAGGCATCAATCACCACTTAAATTCCCCAGAGGTAGGGCATCACACCAGCATTATCTCAGACCCTGCATTTCATTCCAGCAACAACATAATGACCTCTATATTAAAGAAACTTCGGAAGGAGCAGAAGGATGTAGCTGCCCACCTCCCGTCCATCACAGAAACGGACCTTGACAAACTAAGAGGTTTGTCAGTCATGCCACTGGATACATCACATGGATTGGTCCTCAAGGTGTGGTTTGATCTCCAGCTCCACATGGCTCACTGAGGAAGAAAAGGATTGCGTGACCTGTGGGCAGATTCATTTGCAGTCAAGAGTGATGGAGACAGTAAAATGCAAACGGTGGTGGGAGAGGGGTGCCAACTTAGCTTGACAAGAATAAGCATAGGCACAGAGGAGAGGTGAAAGGTAGGTGTTATGGGGGGAAATCATTGCTTAACTGTCAAGGATTTCAAATTACCAGCATGAGCTACTCTGTCTGCATAACAGGCATAACATACTCTTGCCTGTTATGATCAATGGACAAAAATTGATTGACAGCAAATTTCCATTTTTTCAGGATATCCACTATAAAAATATGCTAAATAAACAATTTAAACTATTTACTGTTACCCATGGTCAGATTCGGACCCACCGACAACAGATGGATATGTGCATGTCAGCTGATGACACTGCATCCTGTCTGATGAGCTTGTGCCAAAAACAGAATACTGAGGATCGCTATGTACAGCAGTATAGTGTGTGAATGAAGTGTTCCCAATCAGTGAATACAGGAGACAAAATAATGTGAAAGACATGTTTTAATGAAAATTACAGTATATAAAAACATTATAAGCCACATAAATGAATTCCTGTCCCCTTTAATATACTGTATTAATCCACAATTCATATATTCATTCCACAGTTCAGTGAGTCACTGAACTGCAGCATGAATGCATGAATTGTGGATTAATGAATTATACTGCAGAAAGAAATTCTGCAGAACTGGTCATTGAACTGTGGATTAATTATACGTATTGTGGAATAATCCATTAACCTACGGAATAAAATGCCTCAGAACTGTCATTCCTCAGTTTATGTGCATTATTTCACAGTTCAGTCAAAATATTCTGTGTAACAGGGCGAAAATCTAACAAACACATTTGGAAGATTCTAATCTCACCAGTGGTGGAAGTTAGGAAAATTTTGTGAAAGTTCCACGAAGGTGGAATTTGATATTTTTACCCAGTTCCAGTAATTTCCCATTCCTGGTGAGGCGTCCATTCTGGTCTGATACTTTTTTCCTCCTCAGATAAACTGTGCACCAAGGTGTCTTTAAGGTTTATTCCTCTTCTAAATGTTATTATGGGTCCTTTTCTTGTGATTTCTCCCAAACTTGGTTCTGCTGCTAAAACTTGCCTGGGCATTCTTACAGTATAAAGAGATGCAGAGGGAGGAGGATAGAGAGTTATCAGGGGAAACAAAGGGAAGCAGAAAAAAGGAGTGCAATGGTGCTGAGGAGAGAATAGCCTAGGTGGTAACAAAAGGGGACAAGACATTTTTTTAGATAAGTGAAAAGAGGAAGACCAGGGGAGGGATAGTAAGTTTAAAAAGGGAAGGGGGGACTAGGCAATAGGAGATTAGGAAAAGCCAGGCATCCTGAAGAAATACTTTTGTTCATTGTTCACAGAGGAAAGAGTAGGAGAAAGGCCAAAAAAAGTAACAAGAGATGTGGAAGGAGGGAGGGAGGTGGACTCTAGTCCTTTTTTTGAAGAGAGAGAGCCTTGAAGGGACTTACAAATGTGAAAGTGGACAAGGCGATGGAGCCAGACAGGGTGCATCCAAGGGTATTGATGGAGCTCAGGGAGGTACCTGATGATCTTATTTAACCACTTACTGGAAATGGGAGAGGTTCTGGAAGACTGGAAGTGGACAGATGTAGTCCCACTTCACAAAAGTAGTAGAAAGAAGGAGGCTGGCAACCATAGGCCAATCAGTCTGACATTGGTGGTGGGAACGTTAATGGAATTGCTGCTGAGGAAAGGATTGTGGAATATCTTTAATCTAGTGGGTTAAAAGACCCAAGGCAGCATGGCTTCATGGGGGGGAGGTCATGTCAAACAAATCTGATAGATTTCTTTGACTGGGTGACCATGGAATTTGATCAGGGTGGAGCAGTGGATGTGGCCTACCCAGGCTTTTGACAACTGTTCCACAAAGGAGACTCATGTAGAAGCTGGCAGTTTAGGGGTGGGTTCAAAAGTGGTAAACTGGGTAAAAAAATGGTTAGGGGATAGGAAACAGAGACTGGTGGTAAACAAAGTTCACTCTGAAGAAGGGAGGGTGACCAGTGGGGTGCCTCAGGGATCAGTACTGGGATGTATCTTCTTTAATGGCTTTATAAGTGACATTGCAGAACAGCTATAAGAGATGGGCTGCCTCTTTGCAGACGACACTAAAATCTGCAATAGTACAGACAGTCCAGGCAGGTGAAAAGAATGAGCAGAGACCTGAGAAAACTCAAGCACAGGTCAAGGGTATGGCAGTTCAGTTTCAATGTGGAAAAGTGCAAAATCATGTACTTAGGGCACAGAAATCCAGAAGTGGAGTACAAAATGGGTGAAGAAGTAGTGACGCCCACCAAGGATAAAAGAGATCTGGGGTAATCATATCTGATGACCTAAAGTTGACCAGACAGTGTGACAAGGCAGTTGGAAGGGCTAGTGGGATGTTGGTGTGCATAGGGAGGTGTATCACCAGCAGAAAGAGGGAGGTGGTGTTGCCTCAGTATAGACCAATGGTAAAACCCCACCTGGAGTACTATGTCCAGTTCTGAAGACCACATCTTGGTAAGAACCTAGAGTGGAGGCTGTACAGAGGAGGGCAACTAAAATGGTGCAGGTTTTGCATCAAATGCCCTATGAGGAGAGAATAAAGAATATCAATATGTACACCCTGGAAGAGAGGAGGGAGAGGGGGATATGATAGAGACCTTTAAATACCTCACAAGAGTAAATACAGTATTGGGGAAGCATTTTTTCAGAAAAAAAGATACTCAAGAACAGGAGGACATACAATGAAGCTGGGAGGAGGGCAGATTCAGGAGAAACTACTCCTTCACAGAAAGAGTGGTGGATGGCTGAAGCAGTCTTCCAGCAGAGGTGGTGGGGGAGAAAACAGTGGTGAGATTCAACAATGCATGGTATAGGCATTGGGGAATCTTAGTGGAAAGGAAGAGGGAGGGGAAAGAGCCAGAAATCAAGTAGGGTCTGCAGTGTAGGTAGGGAAAAATGGGTAGGCTGGGTGAGCCAAGTGCTCCTTATCTGCCATCAAATTCATATTTTCATGAAGGACAGGTACAGACTGGACATGGCACAATGGATGGTCACCAGGATGATCCAGGGGGAATGGAGCAGGATGTACAAGGAAAGGCTGTTAGATCTCAACATGTATATGCTAGAGGTCAGGATGCCAGAGAGAGGAGGTATATGACTGAAATGTACAAGTTCCTGAATGGAATAAAACAAGTTGAAAGTGAGGACCTGTTCCCAAGAAACAGAAGTGTAGTGACTAAAGGGAGTGGGTGGAGACTAGTCAGGAGAAAGTTTAAGAAGAACATTAGGAGGTTCTTCTTTATTGATAGAGTTGTAGATCAGTGGAACTGACTGACAAAAGAGGTGGTACAGGCAGGGAGTATAAATGAGTTCAAGGCTGGGTGGGACAGATTCAGGGTCTTCATGGTAGCAGGAGGAGGGGAATTGAGGACTTGATATAGAGCTAGACCCAATTTGACAGTAGGCTGTTGGGGTAACATGTAGAAATTCTGGGCAGACTGGATGCACTTCGAGTCTTTTTCTGCTATCACTGTCTATGTTTCCATGTTTCTGTATTTCCATTTACTGCAAGCTGAGTATAACTCTTCAGTGCTTACATGCATTTATTGTGTTGATGTTATCCTAATGTCACAGACAACTATACTCATAACACATGCATAAACATTTGGTAATTGGTTCCTCTTAACAAAAAAAAAAATTAGAAGATTTACTGAAAGAAGCTACAGTGTAATTTTACTATGTATATGTTTTGGAAGGCATGAGCAATTATAAAATCAACCATCAATTATTTATTTATTTGCAATTTTTGATCAGGAAAGGCACATTAAGCTATAATAGCTTGTTTCCGGGGGGATGGGTTTTATGGACACGTTTCATTTTGTTTTATTACGTTTTTGCAGCAGGCTGTGAAGAGCTACAATAATAATTATGAGTATTACATGTAACTGTTTACTTCTGTAACTGTAGTTATTTTATATATCACTATAATATTTTGTTTGGAAAGAAAACTACAGTAGAAGGAAAAAGAAAAATAAGATTATTGAATGAAATGACCCCTTAGCTCTTATTTCTTTAAAGCTGCAGTTCATATCTTTACAACACTGGCATTCAAATATAGCTGCATAAGTAGAAATGTATATGTAACAAGTGTTATTTAAAGAAGTGCCTTATGTAACAAGTGTTATTTAAAGAAGTGCGTTATGTAATAAGTGTTATTTAAAGAAGTACCTTATGTAATAAGTGTTATTTAAAGAAGTACCTTATGGACTGTTTCCATAGAAAAACAGACTGTGTGCATTATCATTTCACAGTGCAACTGGAAAAAAAGTTGAACTTATCAAAGTAATGAATGTTAAGTTTTTGACCAGTTTGTAGGCAATAGAAACTGAGATGAAACCAGAGGGAATGCAGTTTTTACAGTACAAACATGCCACCCAAGATTTTGTGTATGATTTTCACCATGGCAGATGAGATTTACCTGGTAACAATTATACATAATCTGGAGGGGTTGGGGGTGAGGGCAACTTCTATTTTAAACAAAATACTACCATACCATATTATTCAATAAAAAACAGAAATGTGTGTCACTTGTCAGTGTGATTTCGAAATCACGCATAAAATCTCATCCACAATTTTATGTAGCCAAAACTGCATATGAGCCATGTGACCAAATTATCTTATTGCTTTCTACAAAGCCATTCTGAACAAAGCCATCCACCAGATTTTCTTTGGTAGTAGCATGATCACTGTAAAATAGCTGAGGTTACAAAGTTGCCCATCAAAATTACAATATGCCCATGCACACTATGTAGATCGGGTAAGACACAAAAAAGCTTATAAAAATGCACATAGCATGTAAGATCCCACAGATACTATAACTATTGTATATAGCAGCACACAGCTTCAGCACAGACAATACTGTGGATATGTATCCTTTCCTTGGGGATCATACATAGATGTACAAGATTTATAACTTGTTTGTTGGTTATTGAAAGGGAGAGTCTTATGATATATACAGATACATGAAGTGGCATACTAAGTAGAGCTCTGCATAGCAAAAGGAAACTGTAGGCCAGTGCAACAATGTTTTACCTTGAAAAATAGCTACCACTGTAAAAATAACTGTCCTAACAACAATGATAACAGATGCACTCTGTAACCACTATTCTGCTTCGATTGTTTGACCTTGTGACCTTTGACTTCATTTAAGTGAACAGTGACCACATGGTATATAGCTCCTGTTGGCCCTGGTTATGAGCTATTATTGACTTAGAATGTATAAATATTTAAGCTCCACATTAAAAATATGGCACTGAACAACCATTGGTGTTTAGCAGTAAAGAGGCTTTCTCTTACAATCAAGATGGCACCCTGAATACAAGACAGGGTTGAAATGAAGCTTTGAAAAATTCTGAATAACAACTCTGTCTGATAACATCTGCACTGCTAAAATGCTCTGGTTAATTTTCGTAAAGATCAGCTACATTCTCTTATTATGACTATATGGCATACTGTACAACACTTTGCATTAGATATGGCAGAACTAGCCCATATTGTATAATGTCATTTTTTAAATGCCGTCTTTAACATAGATATAAACCCATAGTTCGGCTAGTCTGAATTATTTAAAAACTGTCATGATTAGCATACTATGCTGTCACTATAACTAAAAGAATCATTACTTTCATTGATATTCCAATGGGCTGAATTACAAAATTGTTTATGGTTGACTTGCATGTAAGTTTGCAAGAAAATTACTTTTACTTCATTTGTTTTCACATACAGTAGATACAATCTTAGGTACAGGTGACTGGGACTGTACAAACTTTTGTCTGGAAGTACGAAGTGGTGCAAGTTCTTACAAATATTGACTATGCCCACACACTATGCAAAAAAAATAGCAACTACAAATGTACCAGGCTTTTTATTTAGGTAGCATTTATCTTAAAGTATAACATGGGACCAGAAGTCCCCCCATATATATTTTATTTACATAAAGTAGTATAAAAGGAAACAGAGCTACTGGAGACAGAAGTCTGTATGTTTAAAAAGATATATCATTGCAAATAATTAAAAACTGCAAGGCTACTCCATGCAGTTATTCCTCTTAACTGCCCCTCAATAGAAGGGATGTCTTTCATTTTGCAATTCAGAAGGTTAGTTATGTACCAGTAGCAACAAAGATTAGATCTTTGAGAGGATCTCCATAGAGTCATAATACATTGGGTTGTAAGCTGTTAGTGTCAGGACCTTGTCGGAAGTTTTTGCAAGATACGGCCACCCATATCAATGTGCCTACATGCTTATCATTAGTGAACAGCATCACCTATATATTGTGGTTGGCTCCCAACTACTTCAGTTTTCCACCATTGATGGATGGAGTTATAAACATATAACAACAGCAAGATTGGGGCAACCCAACTAGTCATGCACAGAGGCAGGGGCAGCAAAGCAAACATTGCCAAGCACACAGCAAGTGACACACACGATAAATGTCATAGACTCACTATGCAGTGTGGTGCCAGAAAGCTGAAAAAAGGTCTGCAATACCCAGAGATGGTGGGAGAAAATGGTATGGCTCTGTGGAGAGCGTCTTGAAGATCTACAATTACTGATAAGCAACTTACCTACCTTCTTCAAAGGTACGTATCTCCATGGGTCCATAATATATTGGATGATTACCAAGCAGTACCAACCCTGACCAGATGTCTGGTAAAACAACAGAGTGACCCCTCAGGAGAGCAGACCTTGAAAGACAGCAAGACCAGAAATCTGGCTTTCTACTGGAGATCAGATCCAGATGGTAATACTTAGTAAAAGTGTGGATCATGTGACAGGTACCAGTCCTGCAAATATCAGAGGCTGAAAAGGGCCAAAAACAGGCCACTGAGGCTGCCACAAAAACTGGTACAAAAACAAATGCACAATTTGTGATCATCTTCACTATAAAACTGCTTTCTGCATTGACATAAGTGAAAAAGCACTTTACTTGGTAACAACATACACTAGCAACAAACTCTCCAGAAAGAGTAAGTACCACAGGAAAGCAAATATCATCTGTGAAAAATCAGAAATGGAGAACACTTCCACTGGTCTAATGTTCACTTTCTCAATGGGGGAGAGAAAGAACTGTAGTTGACGATCACTCATGTTATACAGGTGACGTTATGCATGGACAATGTGCATGTAGTCATGTTGATGTGGGTGGCCCCATCTTTCACATACAGTAGATACAATCTCAAGTGCAGATGACTGGGACTGTACAAACTTTTGTCTGGGAGTACGAAGCGGTGCAAGATTTTGTAAATATTGACTATGCCCACATTATGCAAAAACAATAGCAACTACAAATGTACCAGACTTTTTATTTAGGTAGCATTGTCCCCATTTACTAATTTTATCTTAAAGAATAAAACGGGACCAGAAGTTCCCCTATATACATTTTATTGGCATAAAGTAGTATAAAAGGAACTAGACCTACTGGAGACAGAAGTCTGTACGTTTAAAAAGATAATATCATTGCAAATAAAAGAAAACTTCAAGGCTACTCCATGCAGTTATTCCTCTCAACTGCCCCTCAATAGAAGGGATGTCTTTTATTTTGCAATTCAGAAAGGTTAGTTACTTACCAGTAACAGTAAAGAGTAGATCTTTGAGAGGATCTCCATAGAGTCATAATACATTGGGTTGTAAGCTGTTAGTGTCAGGACCTTGTCGGAAGGTTTTGCAAGATAGGGCCACCCATGTCAATGTGCCTACATGCTTATCATTAGTGCACAGCATCACCTATATATAGTGGGTGGCTCCCAACTACTTCAGTTTTCCACCATTGGTGGATGGAGTTATAAACATATAACAACAGCAAGATTGGGGCAACCCGACTAGTCATGCACAGAGGCAGGGGCAGCAAAGCAAACATTGCCAAGCACACAGTAAGTGATGCACATGATAAAAGTCATAGACTCACTATGCAGTGTGGTGCCAGGAAGCTGAAAAAAGGTCTGCAATACCCAGAGACAGTGGGAGAAAATGTTATGGCTCTGTGGAGAACCTCTTGAAGATCTACAATTACTGATAAGCAACTTACCTATCTTCTTCAAAGGTACATATCTCCATAGATCCATATTATATTGGATGATTACCAATTAGTACCAACCCTGACCAGATGTCTGGTAAAACAGCAGACTGACCCCTCAGGGGAGCAGGCCTTGAAAGACAGCAAGACTAGAAACCTGCCTTCCTACTGGAGATCAGATCCAGGTGGTAATACTTAGTAAAAGTGTGGATCATGTGACAGGTACCAGTCCTGCAAATATCAGAGGCTGAAAAGGGCCAACAACAGGCCACTGAGGCTGCAACAAAAACAGGCACAAAAACAAATGCACAGTCTGTGATCAATTTCACTATAAAACTGCTTTCTGCATCAACATAAGTGAAAAAGCACTTTACTTGGTAACAACATACACTAGCAACAAACTTTCCAGAAAGAGTACGTACCAGAGGAAAGCAAATACCATCTGTGAAAAATCAGAAATGGAAAACACTTCCACTGGTCCAATGTTCACTTTCTCAATGGGGGAGAAAAAGAACTGAAGTACTGTAGTTGATGATCACTCATGTTATACAGGCGACGCTATGTGTGGACAGTGTGCATGTAGTCATGTTGATGTGGGTGGCCCCATCTTTCAAAAGCTTCTTAAGAAGGACCAGCCCAGTGGCGTTAAGGGTTGAGGCACCAGACGCCACACCTCATGCCGGCGACTGTGTTTGGGAGCGAGTTCAGGCTGCTGGGGGCTGGCTGGGGGGAGGGAAGGAGAGAGCTGGATGAGCAGCCAACAGGTAGCTGTCTTCTCCCGGGAAGGGAGACAACCTCTCCTCAGCTCTTGGCTGCCACTGAGTGGAGGCTTATTGGCAGTGCTAAGCCTTACAGGAGAAGTGGCGCTAGGCCTGGTGGGGGAAAGGGTCATCACCAGATTCTCGGTATGCGTGCGTGCCTCCACACACATGCATGCTCACAGTTGCCAGGGGCCCCAGGACAGAAGGGGAGAAAACCTTAGGAAAGGTGGGGGATGCTGCAGCCTAGAAGAAGCCCTGAGGGACTGTGTTGAGCTCTCTACAGAGAGCCGTAGCAGCCTGTGGAACCCCCAAGGAAGGAGCATAAAGAAATAATTAAAAAAAAGCTTCCCATGAGATCCTGATGCCAGTAAATTACAGTCTAATGTACTGTATAGTCTATGGAGATACCCTTAAAGAAGATCACCACTATCCCATGTGAATCAGGCACTGTTTCACATTGTATACTAAGTTTGAAAAGCAGACATTTTTATAAATTTATGAAGATCAGTTAATAGTAAGATTTAGTAACATACTAATTCCAACACTATTTTTACTTGTACTGCTCTTTCACATTTCTGAAGGTCAGTTTCCTACATTTGGGTAACAAAAGGTTGAGCTGTATGCGTACAGCTGCATTACATTTTTAGTGAAGGTGTGGGGGTCTGTTGATTGACAGTGCAGATACAATATTCATATAGAGTCCATTTTAAAATCCAGGGCAAATTTCCTAACAAAGCCCTACATTATATGGTTACCCTATAGGATACAGTTTCTTAAAACAAGCATATTTTTTTTCAAACATCAGAATCTATAACATCCAAATGCTCAAGTGAAATGATTCTCAAAAGATTGTTGCCATAGGCACAAAATGGGAGAATGTCTCCTATGACTATGATTCCAAATATGTAAACTCTGAGGGCACATTTTATTTTTCATAAAAGTGTGGTGCTAATGATACATTTTGAAGCCACGGAAGCCACTGCTACTTATACAGATAGTTCCCATTTGCAGTTATCAATCAATCAATCAAAATCTTTATTTAACTGGGTGAACACCATTGAGCAATACTCATTTTCGAGATGGACCTGGACAGAATGCATGGTCATTACATATTAAGGGATGCATATATAACAGTTTACAACAAATCCATGAAACAATATAAATTGAGCCAGTGGCAAGTACAGTACACTAGATGCATAACAGTAGCAAAGGCATATACAACAATATATACAAAATATATAAGGAGATTCCATTATCTAAGCCAATGTTTACAAAATAAACCCGAGAAAGCCAGATAAACACGAAGGAAGGATCCATAGATTAGGTAAGAGAGTAGAAGGTTAACACTGGTAGGGGAGGTGGGAGAGGGGTGCAAGCAGATGGAGGGAGGGGTACCCATGAGAAAGCCACAGAAGATAGGGGGCTGGTAGTGTAGCTGAGTGAGCATGAGCTCCAAATTGGAGATAATAGGGGAAGACCTTCAAGTGTGAAAAGGTGCAATGCTCAAGGAAACAGTCTCTATTACCTGAAACGGTGGCAACAGACAGAGAGAATATATGATTACAAGTGCTGTTGGAGGAAGGGAGTAATGAAAGACAGAATGTTAAAGGGACAGCGTGTGGAGGACTCTTTTATCTGGGGATAAGGCAGGATCAGGGGAAGCAATTACAGGATTCCTCGAAAGAATGTGCATAAAGTGTTTTGAACACTGCTAAATTGATGGGGAGTACCAATTTCACTATTTTTGCTTGCTGCTTATTCCAAATTAGGGGTAGCACGTAATTTAGTGATGCCCTACCAAAGCGCGAATTGACCTTGGGCACAGTAAGGGAGATGTAGGAGGCGCTTCTCAGGGCATACTTGCCTGCCGTGCTTAGTGGTAGACAATCTGAAATATATTGAGGCAGCTTCTTGATGATAGCTCTGAAGGTCCAAAGGGCAGCGTTTCTCTGTCATCTGTAATAGAGGGATGGCCATCACACAGCAGTGTATAGGGAGCAGTGATGCATAGAGTAAGGAAGACCAGTAATGAACCTTAGAGCTGTATGGTAGAGCGTATCAAGTTTAGCAAGCACCACAGTGGGGCCCTGGCTGTACAGCAAGACTGCATAATCTAGTAAGGAGAGGAAAGTGGTTTGGACCAGTCTCTTCTTAGCATCCCGTGTAAAAAGATGGCTAATCCTATAAAAGAGGCCAAGCCTCTGTCTAAGCTTTTTTATCAGTTATTCAATGTGGTCATTAAAGGAAAGTCTGTGGTCAATCCAAACTCTCCAGGTATTTGAACTTGGTTACATATTTCAATGGTTCACCAAGGAGTGTAGTGATCAGAGGTAATGTTCCATGGGTGCCAGCGTTCATTGCATAAATGGGGGTGAAAAGAACATCACCTTAGTTTTTTTGGCATTCAGGAATAGTTTTTGGTTCAATAGCTGTAGTTGCAGCTAATTAAATTCCTGTTGAAGATCTCTACACGCTGCTTCAGGAGTAGGTCTACTGATATATAACACAGTATCATCTACGAACAGATGTATGTTGGCAGATTTGATACCAGCATAGATTCTGTTAATATATATTGCGAAGAGCAGTGGACCCAATATGGAGCCCTGCAGTACGTCCCTCAATAAGGGTTTTAGTGGTGAGAGTTCCCCTTCTGCTTTTACCTGCTGGAGGCGCCCTGTGAGGTAATTAGAGAACCATCTCAGGGATGGGGGGTCCAGGCCAATGTTCCAGAGAGAAGAAAGGAGCTGATCGTGATCTACAGTATCGAATGCCTTCCTTAGGTCTAAAAATACTGCACAAACAAAATTCTTAGAATCCAAATAGCACTGCCAATCATTAGTCACCTTTGCAAGTGCCAAGCTGGTGCTGTGCCGTGGTCTAAAGCCTGATTGAAGTGGGTTAAGCAGATTTGCAGACTCTAAATAGTTCCTAAACTGAGTACTCACAATTTTCTCCAGCAGTTTGGACAAGATGGGGAGAAGGGAGATAGACTTGTAATTGTTGAGGTCACTGGGATCTCCGGATTTGAGAAAAGAGATCACATGAGCGGTTTTCCATAAGGGAGGAAGATCGCCCTGTGAGAGAGATAGGTTAAAAAGATGCGTAATTGACACCACCAAGACATGATAACCAATTTTCAGGAAAAAAGTATCTAGGAGGTCTGCACCAGCACTTTTCCTAGTATCCAGCTGTAGCAGAAGGTCTTCAAACTCTTTCAAGAATGCAGGCTGAAGGGAGAACACAGTACTAGTGACCAGGACTTCTTGAACCTGTATGCCAAGTTGTGAGCAGGGATTGCTGGCCGGGAAGGTATCAAAGGCTAAGCCTCCAGTATCAAAATGGTTGTTAAGAGGATCAAGGATTGTCAGCCTATCGGAGACTGTAGTGGCACCAATAGTGATTTTTGTGGGTAAGGAATTTGCAGACGCATGACCTTCTTTGTCCTTTTCGGTTTTCCAAAATTTGGAGGACTGCTTAGAGGAAGAGACGAGTTCTGCACTATAGTAGTTTGCCTTTGCTTCTCTGACGAACTTGGTACAAAGGTTCCTCGCCCTCCTAAATGAAATCCAGTCAGCTGGGAGCTTAGTTTTCCTGGCTGTTTTCCAAAGCAAGTCTCTATTATGCAATGTGGCCTTCATGTCCACCGTAAACCACCGGCATGATTTTTTTCTTTACATGGACTTTCACTAGTGGTGCATGCTTATCCAGTGCCCCACCACAATTTCTTGGAAGATGTCATATGCCGTGTTCACTGATTTTGCTAAGTAAAAGTCCTGCCAATGGAAGGAATCCTGCAAATCAGAGATAAATGCATAGCAGTCAAAGTTACAATGACACCTCTTTATGGTGAACTTGGATGAGGATGATAATTTCGGGTTGGATCTTATGCAGGCAATGAAACAGTGGTCATTGATATCAGAGAAGAATACACTAACGTGAGCAAATAGATGAGGTTTGCTTACTACAATGAGGTCCAGCAGAGTGCTGTTGTTTGGCTTCTTCTTATTGGGGCGCATAGCTTCAGTAATAAGTTGTGACAGCCCATGGGAGTCACAAAAGGATTTAAGAGGAATGGAGGCACTGGAAAACCAGTCTAGATTAAGATCTCCTGATATGATAAACTCCGAGGGCTAGGATCCCAGAAAGTTACTCAGGTGGTTCAAGAGCTGTAAATCTGCTGATGGGGGGCCTGTAGCATCCTATAACACAAAATGCAACAGAGGAGGAGAGCTCAACTTTGAGAGGCAGACTTTCAAATTCTTTGAAGTTATATATGACTTTCAGTAATATGCATAGAATGTGACTGATATGAAGGTATACAACTGATATATAGGAAAAATGTTACGGCTGCACTGAAAGTGTAATTTTTATGAGTGCTTCTAGAACCTGATAACCTTATGAGTGGCATAGCCACAAGTGAGGTCACAAGGTTCAGGAAGCAAGAATAAAACTAAATCTGGTATTGTCATTGCAGCAATTACATATTTGATTTATGCAATGGCCTTGATATGTCATTGTTTGTGTATTAGAGCTAGATGTATGTTTATTTTTTAATTTAATAATGTTTTGTATTGTACTGTACTATGCGATGTCGTGCTCTCTGAGAAGTCTTTTGTACAATGTTCTGCTGCCAATCTTGTGGGTCTGGACCAAGACAATGACTTAACAGGCTTTTCTCTCTGTTCTGCTTCCCATATGCTATGTTATTTGCACACCCTGAAGGGTGTGAATCAACTGTACTAAGGCTGTGTGATGCTATCCTTTGATGTCTCTGCTCTGGATATACCAGATTGTTTACTGTGAAAGCATCTTCAGCATGCCATTCTCACTTCCTTGAGTACAGAATTTAGTATACACACACACACACACACACACACACACACACAGACACTCTTATAGGAAAATAATCCCTATTAACTATTTACAGAGGTTCTTCCAGTATGAGCATGATACTTGGAAATGAATACTCTGCACTGATAACATAATTAAAAGAGAAGGATTTTGACTTTTAAAAGAGAAGGATTCTGACTCTTAAAAGGTTTCCCAACGGAGTCCTGCTCTGAATGTTTTTTCTATAACTCAAAAAAATCCATAGTTATGCCTGATGTGTCCAAGCAGAGGTGTGACCCTCAGCTTTAATAGTTTTATATTCTAAGCATCCTGTCACTGAGATCCTGTCTCTGGGTCCACCTGCTGATCAAGGTGTTGCTAATGACACCTCTAGTAGGGGAACCTAAAAAAAATTACTTATGGCCCCTGGGCCCACATCTGTTTCAAAAATGTAGAAAGAAATGGTTACATGTTGCCTAATCTACATGTGCAAAAAGCTCATGCACCTATTTCTATGCACAAGATAGCTTGTCACATAGCTCCCCTCCTCTGCACAATATAATGGCTTGGGTCTTATAACCCATGTACTTTTTATTCTGATCCATGGGTGTGTATAAAGGGACAATCCTGGCCCATAATCTGTTTCGTGGGACAGTGCAATTGCATTTGTAATTTTGTTTCTTGAGTAATGGTTGACAGTCACGTCACTGGCTTGCTGTGCTAACCTCCACCTTAGAAGTCTGATATTCTTACCACTCATTTGATTGAACCATTTCAGAAGGTCATGATCAGTGGAAACCTAGAACTGATGCCCATATAGGTAGGGTTCCATTTTGTAAGATGTTAGCAGACTGCCAAGGCACTCCCCACTCTACTCTGGATTGTTTTAATTTCCCATGTGTTCAGTTTCCAACTAAAATATTCAATGGGATGTTCCTCCCCATCAGTTACACCTTGGGTGAGAGCTGCACATAAACTTCTGTCTGAAGCATCAGTGTAAGCTATAACATCCTTCCCCTAGTCTGGGCTAGCAAGAAAAAGAGCGAGACATAAGGCCTTTTGTAGCAGCTCAAATGCCTTTTTGTAGTTTTCTGTCCAGATCTTTGTCAGATGCTTGTTGGCTATGGGGTAAGGTAGGAGAGCAATCATATCACTGATGTTTTGCACAAACATCTGGTAGTAGCATACCCCAGGGAAGCTCTCACTTCCTCTTAGTTGTTGCTCTGCCACCACAGTTCTTAATAGCCTCCCAACTTTGCTCATTCAGGGTTGATGTGCCCTCACCCAACATGATGTCCCAGGTGTGTCAGTCCTGACATGCCTATGTTGCACTTTTTGACCTTGACTGTCATACCTGCTTTTTGCAGCCTGGTCAGTACCTGCCTGAGATACTCACAGATGTTCTGCCCAGATCTGGGTGTAGCTAGCAATATTGTCCAGGTACGCAACTCCCAGTTCCCCTGCCAGTTTAGGATTTTGTCCACCAAGCTTTGAACAGCTACTGCAGCATTTTGTATCCCAAAGAGCATGGCTAAGAATTCATACAATCCATAGACTGTGACAAATGTGGACTGTTTCCAGATCTCTCTTTTGTCAGTGTCATCTGCTAGTACGCTTTAGTCAGACCAATGGTGGTGAGGCACTGGGTGCCCACTGGCATTCCAAGATTTCCTCAGTTCTAGGCATAGGGTCACTGTGAATGAATTCAGTTTGTGGTACTCTCGACAGAAATAGGTTGATCCATCCTTTTTAGCAATCAGGACTACTAGGGAAGTCCAAGAGCTTACAGATTCCAGTATCACCATTGGTTGTCTTATTTCTGCTATCCGTTTTCATATCTGGGGCTGGATTTTCAAAGGCAATCTGGATGTGTATGATGACTTGTGTAACAATTTTCATACAGTTGCACAACTTGTGTCAAAATGTAAGACCACATAAAGCATGCTCTAACTTCTTGTTGTTAAGTCCTTAGAAACATAAAAACATAGACTTTGACGGCAGATAAGGACCGCTTGGCCCATCTAGTCTGCCCATTTCCCTACCTACAGGATAGGCTGCAGATCCTAGTTAACCAACAGCCTATTTCTTCTTACCCCCCACAAGAATTGCCTTATGTCTGTCCCATGCATTCTTGAATTCTCTCACAGTTTTAGACCCCACAACATCCTCAGGAAGGCTGTTCCATGCATCCACTACCCTCTCTGTGAAATAATACTTCCTCACATTGCCCCTGAACCGCCCTCCTTCTATCTTTAAATTGTGTCCCCTTGTTCTTGCATGTCTCTTTTTCTGAAAGATGCTACCCTCTTGGACTTTGTTGATTCCACTGAGGTACTTAAAAGTTTCTATCATGTCCCCCCTCTTCTTTCTTTCCTCAAGGGTATACATATTAAGCTCCTTTAGTCTCTCCTCATGTGGCTTCTCTTGCAGACCCTGCACCATTTTAGTTGCCCTCCTCTGGACTGCCTCTATCCTGTCTATGTCCTTGTGGAGATGGGGTCTCAGAACTGGACACAGTACTCTAGATGGGGTCTCACCAACTGTCTGTACAGAGGGATAACAACTTCCTGTTTTCTGCTGCTGATGCCTCTCCCTATACATCCCAGTATACCCCCAGCCCTCCCTACTGCCTTCTCACATTGCTTGCTAACCTTAAGGTCATCTGATATGATTACCCCCCAGGTCCCTTTCCTTTTTTGTTGTTGTTGCTACCTCCCCACCCGTTGTGTATTCTTCCCCTGAGTTCTTGTTTCCCAGGTGCATTATATTATTTTGCACTCTTTGCATTGAATCCTAGCTGCCATAGTTCTGACCATTCCTCTAACCTTGCCAAGTCCCTTTTCATCCTTTCCACACCTCCTTGTGTATCAATTTCACATTTCATTCAGAAGATATGTGTGTCAGAATGCTTCATGCATGATTTTTTGCCATAAAGCAGGTTAACTGTCACAAATGTGCCACAATATCTGAAAATAATCCAGTATTCTGGCACATTTATTTTGATGCAGGTTAACCAAAAATCAGGAATTATACCTGTGTCAATGCTTTTGAAAATCAAGTTTCAAGTTTAGTTTATTTGGAATAATTTCATTGAGCAAGCTCATTTACAATAATGTCCCATTGTACAAAAAAAAAAAAGTTCCATATAAAAAAATTCATAAATACAAAAAATACATAAATATGCAAACAATTTAAGAAAACCAAGGTGAACAATACAGACTTGGCCATCATGAGTGAACTCTAATCCTAGCCATGGTATTCAAAAATAGCAGGGATCCTGTTAACACTTTGTTCAACTGTTTTTTTCTGATGCTGTCTTGCCTCTTGCTTTGCCAGTTTTGTGTTCCTCAGTTTGCAAGTGAACAGTGTCTCAAAGGTTCATAGCACCCCTGTGATGTCCACTCCCTCATCCAGATTGAACTGCATGGAAAACTTAACTGCATCCTCTGAAGAATGACCCCTGCTCTTTCCTTTTTTTTTTCAATTTAATTTGCTTTATTGAGTTTTATGTTTTGTTTTTAACAACACCAAAAAGGAAAAATTCAACCCAACAAACAGTAACTTTCCTTCCCCACCGCAACAATACACCTTTACAGCAGTCATCAATATGGAAAGCTGTATGGCTAGCAAGTAAAGCGGAACAGGTATCACAGTGTATAATGAACGTTGATATGACCGCAAAAACCATATCTCAAAAATCTACTTAACTATCTACCCCAAAACCTTCCCCTCTACCCCTATACCCCCCACAGCACCTATAGTATTTACATGTAGATTCATAAGACTCAGTCATGAATATGTTTCCTGAGTAAGGAAGACAGATGGGAGCTAGTACCACAGCTCTGAGCAGTAACCTCCTGGCCGAGTTCCTTAAAAATTATTGCTTATCCGCTGTGTCTCCTGCCTATGAGAAATCTGAAGTGTTACTTATAAGAGGTAAGAGTGCCATTAGTGGGTCCCACCTCCTATTGAATACCTCCTGTTGATCCATACGTTGTGCAAGATGTCATTCCATTTCAAGGACTTGAAGGATTTCACTGTGCCATTCTCTAAGCGAGGGGCAAGTTTAATTAAGCCAATGTCTTATGATGATGAGTTTGGCGACTCCTGAGATGAGTGACATAAAAGCCCTACGGAAAACCAGCATGTCTCTTAGGAAATGGCCCACTAAGCAAATTTGTTGGGTAAAATAGGAGTTTAGACCCAGGTTAGGGTCTAAAACTCTTTTAATAGCTTGCCAAAAAGGATTGACTAGGGCACAGTCCCAAAGAATATGTTTTAGAGAGCCGTCAGACCTTCCACATCTAATAAAGGTTGGAGACTCTGATCTGCCCATCCTATATAGTCATGTAGGAGAAAAGTAGAGATTGTGTAGAATGCGATACTGTAAGAATCGGAGATGGTCCTGTCTTGTATATTTGTATGAGCGTCGCCAGACTTGTTGCCACTGTTTGTTGCTGAGGTTCAAATCCACTGCATGCTTCCAATAAAAGCATGTTGCTTGGGGTTTGGCGAGATCATGATTTTGTAATATGCTGTAGAACTTGGATATTGGGTGAGGTGAGACTGCCGTCTCTAAGAAGAGGTACAATAAAGGGTTGAGAGAGTCTGGCCATGGATGTGGGCCCAAGAAAGAAGAGATCACCTTGGCCAGCTATAGGTGCTTAAAAGGATGATAAACAGGGATAGAGAATTTCTCCTGGACTGCTGTGGCCAGACTAATTCTTCCATGGGAGACCAGAGACGAAATCGATGCCCCCGCCAGAGCAGGGCAAAAGCTAGAGGGAATTGTACGGTTTGCTATCTTGACATTTGAGTTTGCAAATAAAGGTTGAGAAAGATCTTTGTAAAGTTTCATTCCCAAGTGGGAGCGGACCTGCTGAAGGACTTTAAAAAACCACCATAACGGGGCATTGCAGAGGGTTTTAGGGAGGTTAGCAGGCCTGGCATAAACAAGACTGCTAATGTCAATACCTTGCAATTGACAAAGATGCTGTTCTAGGGAAAGCCAGAGCGGGGTGTAATGGCCATCTGGGGAAATATCAGAGCTAGAGTTCCATCTGAATATCTTACAGCAGTGTATAGCACAATAATATAAGAAGAAGTTGGGTATTCATAAGCCGCCCAGCTCTTTCCTGTTGGTCAGCTTGATGTAAACCCTCTGGATTGTTTTATCAAGCCAGGGAAAGCCTGAGAGGGAGGCATGTAGATGAGCAAACCAAGATTTGGGAAGGTAAGGGCAGTGCTGCATTAACTTACATGGTACCCCAGGCTGGAAACTTCAGGCCCCCTGTCAAACAAAGCTCAATTCAGGGGATGGCAACAGCACATTCACAGAAGAACATTTAAACAATTAGAATACTGACTTTTGTTGTACTTTCTGTTTACTGTCACTTTAATAAAACGTAACAATAGACAAACTCTCATGCAGGAATCCACATTTAAAACAGACAGAATACTGCTGTCACCATACAGACGATTAATGGAAAAAAAAATTACTTTCCTATCCTGCGACTAGTACTCGAGGAGATGGGAGCTACCTATAAATTCTGCAGTCCAAAGAATGCTAAGAATGTACTACACCATTAACATTTTGAGTATAAAAGGCTGTTCTAATAAACTGCACATTGCCCCTAGTTGAAGCCTTCAAGTGAGGTGAAATGCTGGGGTGTGTTTGTCTCACCAGGCAGCATAATTTGGTTCATTCCTGCAATAATTAGTACTTTCTGAATTTATGCAATGAAATACATCCACCTCCAGAATATGCAGACATGCATTCTTTATAGTATTTAGTTTTTGCCCAGAGTCAAGGCTGTCTGCTGCACCAAGCTGTTTCTGGGTCGTCTCCCCACCTCTGTTTTTGTCTGTGAGCGTCTGAAGAAAAATGGCAAAATGCTGCAGATTTGGAAGGGGGACTACTGAACAGCCAGAATAAATTGTCTATACTATTTCTCATTATAAATAAGGGCACAGGGCGGGGCCCTGGGCACCCCTACTATACTAAGATGGCCATCTGGAGCAAGCTAGGGAGACAGGGTGGGTGGGTGGGTGGGGGCTTGTAGAAGAAGTTATTGGTAAGTGGGAAGGTGCTGGCAAGAAAAACACTGGCAGGAGATTTATCAACATATGACTGAATGGAAGGACTTGGGAGTGATGACTGTGGGGACCAAAGGACCTACTAGCCATGGCTACCCAGAGTGGGCTAACAGGTTCTTTTTAAAGCTTTTTGTTGTTGTTGTTTACTATTTTTGTATAAATATTCTGAATAGGTTTTTTTTTTTTTATTCTTTGGTAATCAGGTAAGGACCACTAGTCACAGTGCTTGTTTTTGGAGGTGACCTAGGAGCATTGTTGGGATGGTTAAGTGACTTGCCAGGGTCACACAGTATGCAAGTGGAGCAGGAGGCTATGTGAATCAAACCCAGGTCTGCTGGGTGTACCAAGCTAATTCACAGCTCATTACTCTTATGTCTAGAATATATTGCCAGCCCAATAGTTACTACTGTCCAGTCCCAAAAATTAAATATAGACCATTATTTGTGGTGTTCAGAAATTAAGTAGAGAATAATGCATAGGAGGCAATGTGTTATATTAGCTGTCTTTATACTCCAGAATTACAATATGTGATCTCTGATGTCCATAAACCTTAAGAGCTGAGCTCTGCAAAGTTAATTCAGAATGTTAGTCTGTGACACTGACACTACATGATGGAGTGTAAATAATGAATTGCCACTACCTACTATGCACACAGCACCAGACTCACTTCATTTTTTATAATTCCTGGTTGCACTGTTTGCACACATTCATTACTTTGGCATTTTTTCACAAAGAGGCTGGCTGACAAGATTTTCATTTTTGTCGACAGAAAATGCAGACAGTAAGTGAGAAATTAAAGACAAGTCACTGTCTGTCTCCAAGCCAGACCCAAGCTATGCAAGCCTGAACCAAAGCCTTCTCTCCCCCCAACACTTTGTTTAGTCAGGACAGGGCCCCCTCAGGTTTCAATCTGGACCACATTTCTCTTTAGACAGTTTTTTGGACTACTGACTGTGGTTGTCATCATAAATCTGACTCACACTCACCGTTGCCCCGGTGCCGGTGTGACCCAGTTTCCTTCTCACCCACCATCTCAGGTCTGGTCTGGTCTGGTCTCTCCTCTCGTTCATTCATTCCTGAAGGCATTCAGCACTGATGATCATTGCTCTCTCGGACACTCGAGTTGTCTCAACAGTTGGCTCTGGTGTGCTGCCGGTGGGTCAAATGTGGGGTGGCCATGGAAAGTCACACACGTGATGCTGACTCCAAGCAAGAAGAACTTTACTGACAGTCATGACGTGTCCAGTCTCTGGACTGTACCCTAACCCACACTGACTGCTGTACTCCCACTCTGTCCTCCACCCAGACCCAGCTGTGAGTGCTCACTCTCTCTTGACTCTCTAGTGTGGTAGATGCTGGCACCTCTACTGCTAGTACTGTTGTCGACCAGTTGATGACGATGTCCGTGACTCTTGTGGTGTGAACCGTGCCTGAGCCGCCCTACCCAGCAAGCATTCTCTGGCTGCTCTCATCAATTTGGCATGGGTGTTGGGTGCAAATGTGCTATGAGCACACACTGGATTTTAAAATCAAAGCGTGCCACTGATTGGACTGATCTGGTCTGTCGGGGGGGGGCAGAAAGACAGACTGAGTTGCGGTGTGGCACAAACTGACACTGAGTTCTGGGGGGGCACAAACTGACACTGAGTTCCAAGGGTGGGGAAGTGATGTCCAGAGCCACTGAGCCAGCCAAATTTTTTTAGTGCCTCAAATTTCTTAGGTGCCTCCTAACAGCTGGTGCCCCTAGGCTGCAGCCTACTTAGCCTAGTGATAAAAACCGCACTGGATAAGGGCTTACCATACTCAGTGGATAAATTATTCTGGGTAAGACATTCATCTTTTTTTTTTTTTTTAAATTCTCTTTGTCGCCTCCGGTACCGGAACTCTCTCAAGCCTCTCCACTGGCCAGTGTTGCTCTACCACCTACTGTGATCCCCGCCATCCTCAAGGTAATTTTTACTTTCTCCCAAGCCCCCAGGATGGACATTGGGTTCCAAGGAGATCGAAGGGGGTGGTGGAAGGGCTCTAGTGTTGGGTATGTGGCGGCATGGCGCTGGGAGGGCCATCACCTATCCGGGCTGGAGGGTTTTTTCCTAATGTTTACGCCCCCGACATGGGATGTGCAATGCCACCCAACCCACGACGTGTCTCGCGCCTTGCTGTAAAGGAAAGGAAATGGAGAATATGACATTGCACTGGATCCTAGCTGATAGCTGGTGGTAGATGACCTTAAGCCAATCACAGAATTGGGTTGGAAATCCAAATTTCCATAGTGTGGCAAACAGAAAAGGCCAGGAGACCCAGTCAAAGGCCTTATCCACATCCAAAGAAAGTAAGACCCATGCTCTTTTGAAACAGATCAGTTATGGGATCCTCCATCTCCTCTGCTGGAGAACATATTGCAGCCCAAACTAGCTCCTCTTGGGCATGATACTGTTTATGCATATTTGCATAATATGTTTAGTGCTTGCAGGTTAAAAAAAAATAAAGCAGGCAGTGTGCTCAGATAGGTTGATGCTGCAACCATGGGAAACACAAATACTGAAAACCAGGACAGTGGTGTGCAAGAAAAGCATGGAAGGCAGCAATGCTTTGTGAGGTTATATTTATTATTGCAAAATTGAGAACATAAAAAAAAACACCCAGGCATTTTGAACCCTTTCAGATTCTTTCTCAGGAGGGGTGGGAGCTTGTAGAATCATAGCTGCATTTCAGAGTAGATTTAAAGGCACAGGTGCATACACTTTAAAAAGTTTGAAAAGAGGCATCCTAGCCAGAGAAGCATCTCCTAGCAGACTAGTAATTCAATGCATACTTCAAGAAAGTTATTAAGGGAAGGGGGAAATTGTTTAACCAGGAAAGGCACACTAAGCCAAAGCTTGTTTCCAAGTGCGACCTGGGAGCACAAGAAAGTTAAAGGACTTGCTCAGGGTTACACAGTATGCAAGTGGGGGCAGATGGGATTTAAACTCAGGTTTACCGGTTTGCAGCTCAATGCCTTAATCACAGCACTATACTGTCTCCTATGAACAGGGATAATAAATAAAAAAGATTATTATTAGTGGTTAAACAAAATAAAATTAAAAAGGGGTGATGATTTAGGGGACAGGGGAACCTGAAAGAGGCATGGAAATAACAAGAAAAGCATTAAAGCTTTAGTACAGTAGCTAATGGGATTTCACCATGAAAACAGGATGACCCTTTATAGTTTCATTCACATACCAAAGAAATATAATGGGATCCTCATTGCAAAAAAACCTATAACAGCAAAGAGAAATACAAGCAGAAACAATCAGAATGGGAAGGTAACTAATATTAATAAATATGTCAAATAAATAGGAAATTATTTTGCCTAATTAAAGGGACAACCATATTCACCAGGATATATGAACCAGCTCGCAGAAAGGGCCAGCTCACAGAAAGAAGATGAGCTCACAAAAATGTCCTGGGTTTGGCCTGGCAGATCAAGTGCATAATTAACATCATTCAGTTTCTCAGTCAAATTAAAAGGACCTTCTGGAGAGTCTGAAATGTGCTGTCTCATTCTACTAAGTGCCATTACTCGCTGCCCAACCTGATATGCTCAAGGCCTCATGTCCCAATCATTCCATATGTTCTACTTAATCTGGATTTACAAGAGATGATCTTGTGCAAACCCATGTGTTTCATTAGCCACTTTATGAAGTTCGGTACATAGTCCACAATGCTTTCCTCACTTGTAGGGGCCTATTTTTCCCCTAGCCAAATCCAGGGCCCTTTCACACTGCATGCATACAGAAACTCAAAATGCAAGAATCCTATGGATTCCACTGGCACCTCCCTGTAGGCTAATAATAAATGGGACAAATATATGTCCCAGTCTTGGGAGTATTTATCTGTAGTAGTGTGGAGCATATGTTTTAGACTAGAGCAAAAATGTTTGTACAAGCCATTCCCCTGTGAATGGTATGGCAATGTTTAATAATGCCTCACCTTGCTCTTCTCCCACTAGGCATCTATTAGCATTAAGATGTTTGTGCCCATCATATACCATTTCCTCTGGTAACCCCACTAGGCAGAATATCCCCAGAAGCTTATCTGCCACTTTTTTTTGCTTCTATAGAAGACATGGCATCTACCTTCAGGTATATACAGTAGTTGAAAAATACAGACGTAGACAAAGCTAATAGAATAAGGCCATTACATCTATCTAGTCTGCTCATATTGCAGGATCCTTGGCATAAGTTACTGACCCTGCCCCCCAATCCACCCTTCCCCTCCATCCACCTCTCCATTGAACCTTACTTCCCTTTAACTTTATCCCAGCCTGTTGTGAAGCTGCCTACCATTTTCAATGAAGCCACCTCCTCCAGAAACACATTCCAACTCGCCATCACCCTCTCCATGAAGAAATGCATCCTATGCTCTCTCCTAATCCTCTCTCCTCCAGCTTGAGACTGTGTCTACTCATGTTTTAGTCCCCACCGAGCTTGAAGAGACCTTCCTTGTCCACCCTGTTTATTCCTTTCAAATACTTGAAGGTCTCAATTATGTCTACTACATGTTCAGGACTTCCAACCTCTCCTCGTATGTCTACCCTGCTGGCTCATGATCATCTTCATTACCTTCCTTTGAACCTTCTCCAGAAGGTTAATGTCCTTTTTAAGATATGGGTGCCAGCACTGTACACTGTACTCCAGATGTGGCCTCACTATTGAACTGTACAAGGGCAGTATTACCTCCTCTTGCCTGCTGCTGATGCCGCGGCAATGCAACCCAACATTTTATTTGCCTTTGCTGCTGCTTTTCTACATTGTGTGGAGTATTTCAGGTCACTAGTGATGGTCAATCCCAGGTCCTTCTCTTTCTCTGATGCAGATACTCAGACCTCTGCCAGACTATACTCAGTCCTCAGGATCTTAGCGCCAATGTGCATAACCTTTGATTTGAAGACAACCTGCCAAATTCTGGATCACCTATCTAGTTTTCCAGAGTTTCCTTTAGGTCTTGTATCCCTTCTGCTGTGTCCACCCTCCCATAGAGCCCGGTGTCATCCACAAACATGCAAATGTTGCCCTTAATACCATTCTCAATATTGTTGATGAAGATATTGAACAGCACCAGTCTGAGCTGTGAGCCCTGCAAGACCCCACTGGCTACCTCACTGGTACTGGATAGCTCACAGTCCATCACCACACTCTAGATGTTGTCCTTCAGCCAGCTTTCCACCCATCTGGTCAACTTCTTACCAACCCCTAGATCCGCCAACTTCCTGATCAACCTCTTGTGGGTTACAGAGTCAAAAGGTCTTGCTGAAGTCCAGATAAAGGATGTCCTCCACTTGGTCCCTGTCCAATGTTTTGGTGACCAATTCAAAGAAGGCAATCAGATTTGTTTGAAATGGACTTCCTTCCACAAACCCATGTTGCCTCCCACCCTGGAGACCATTTTCATCCAGATACTCTACTAACCTTTACTTAAGTATGGTCTCCATGAGTTTGCACACAATTGAGGTCAGACTGACCAGTCTGTTATTCCCTGGGTCATCCTTGGAACTGCACTTATGGAGGGGCACTACATGTGCCATTCTTCAGTCCTGCAGTGCCATGCCTGACTCCAGTGAATTACTGAACAGACCAGCCAAGGGATCTGCAAGCTCTTCCACCAGTTCCTCCAGCACATTTGGGTGTACACCATTTGAGCCTGGGGATTTACCTACCTCTATGCTAGCAACCCTGTCCTCACTCTATCCACCTCTATCAAAACATATGTGCCCCACCTCCCTTCTCCCCTCCTTCTCCCTAGTGGCACCGGTCCATCTCTCTCCCTGGTGAAGATGGAACAGAAGTACTCATTCTGTACTTCTGCTTTGCCCCTATTCTCCTACACCCTTCTGTCCCCTTTCCTGAGCCTTAAGAATCCTATTTTTCTTGTCCCTTTTCTTGCTAATATAGTGAAAAAAGGCATTTTCCCCCTTTTTAATTCCCTTTGCTATCTGCAGTTCCTTCTGAGCTTTAGCCCACTGGACTTCCTTACCTGCTACACTAGCAGTCTCCAGGTAATTCTCCCTGTCTTCCTCCCTCTGGGTTCTCCTGAATTTCTTGTAGGCTGCACAGCCTCAGTACTTAAGCAGCTGGGTGCTTTGGCCCTTGAGTTCTTCCCTTTGAACTTAATGCACTCTCTTGTGGCAACCATTATTTTCTCCTTGATGATGGACCACCTTTGGTCCAGCCCCGTATCCACTCAGATACTTGACAGGTGACTCCTTATCAGCCTGCCCATCTTTCTGAAGTCCACCTTTCTAAACTCCAGGATTTTAGTCTTAGTGGGGGCCTTTTCCCTGCTCATGTCCTACCAGAACCACACTGTGCTATGGTCATTCCCACTAAGGGCTCCTCGACCTTTATATCCTGGATGTGGTCCCCGTTCATGAGCACCAGATCAGGGATTGCCTCCTCCTTGGTGGGCTCTGTGATGCCCTGAGTCAGGAACCCACTTTGGAGTGCATCTATGATCACCTGACTCCTGGTGAAGGTCATGACCAGTACCCTGCAATCCACCTTGAGCAGGTTGAAGTCTTCCACAATAACCACCTCCCACATCCCTGCAGCAGTCAATATTTGTGAGTTCAATTCCCTGTCTCTTTTCTCCTCCTGGTTGAATGGTCTGTAAGCCACCCCCAACATCACCTTCCTTCCTCTATTAGACAGTAATGGAATCCACATCGCATCCACCCTCCCCTTTTCCAACTCCTTCCTCGTACAAGTTATACCCTTCCTAATATAAACCACCACTCTCTCCCCTGTTTCCCACCTCCCTGTCCCTCCTGCATAACTTATACTCAGGGAATGAGAAGTCCCAGTCATGGTTAGGTGTGGCTTATGTCTCTGTGACTGCCTCAATGTCCAACTCCCCTCTCTGTCATCAATGCCTGCAGGTCATCCATCTTGTTTCTAAGGCTTTGTGTGTTTAGGGATACCACCTTCCACCTAGACAGGAGGCTCTTTAGGTGGGATGGCCTCCACCTCACCAGGGAAGGGGCAAGAGCGCTCGGTCAGAAACTCAACATTTTTGTGGGGAGTTTAAACTAGAGGATGGGGAGACAGTGGCTAAACAGACTTGCAAAAGAGAGCCCAGGTCACCTCTCCCCACACTATGGACAGAAAACACTCAGTGAAAACAAAATACAAGGATACAAAGAATATAAACAAAGCAAACAAAAATGTGACAAAACCAGAAAGGTGGAAGTGGAAGGCAATGGTAGTAGATGCCTGTAGTCTACCAAATAAAATGGCAGAGCTAATAGCCTTTATTGCGGATGCAAAACTTGATTGGATAGCAATAACCAAAGCATGGTTCAATGATGACCATGAATGGGAAGTAACTTTACCAGGTTTTAATCTTTTTAGAAGGGACGGGGGAAGGGGGGAGGGGTAGCATTGTACGTAAGGTGGGGCATAAAAGCAACAGAGATCCAAAGAGCACAACCGGTGCCAGAGATCCTATGGGTCACAACTAGAAAAGGCAAAGGCTCAGTCATGTGGGTTGGGGTAACCTACAGCACTCCAGCACATGATGCGGAGGCAGACAAAGCCTGCTAGAAAACATAACTAACATGACCTACAAGGTGGAAGTGATCATGGTGGGAGATTTCCATTTACCAGATGTAAATTGGGAATCCTTCATAGCCACTTCATCCAGAAATAAGGACATTATCAGAGCACTGAGAGGAGCTGGACCTGAGCAACTTGTTTGCTGACCCCCACAAGGGGGGACACTATCCTGGACTTAGTCCTAACAAACAGTAACAAGGTTATAGGGGTTGAAGTCGGAGGTCATCTGGGGTCAAGCAGTCATAAAATTGTTTGGTTTGAAATCAGTACAAAGGAGGACCTTAACCACTTGAGGACCAAGGTCTACAATTTCAAGAAAGCAAATTTCACAAAGATGAGAGGTTGCCTCAGGAAGGCACTGGAAGAAAAGCCACCTGGAGGAGTAGAGGAAAGTTGGAACCACCTAAAAGAGGTATTAAACAAGGCAGCAGGAGGATGCATAAGACTAGTCAGCAAAACAAAAAGGTGAAGAACCCAGATTTGGTTTACAAGGGATGTACAAGGCACAATAAGGGAAAAGAAAAAAGCATTTAAAAGGTACAAAGCCTCTAAAAAGGATGAGGACATGGATCTTTATAGGATCAAATTGAAGGAAGCCAGTAGAAAAATCAGGACGGCCAAGGCTCAAGCAGAACAAAATTTTGTATGAGACGTCTTGGGAGGTACCAAGAATTTCTTCAGATATATTAGTGATAGGAAGAAGAACAAAGAAGGAATAGACAGGCTCAAATCAAAAAGAGGGGAGTTTGTAGAAGGGGACATCAAAAAAGTGGAAGCACTTAACAAATACTTCTGCTCGGTATTTACAAACAAAGTGGAAGGAGACGGACCCACCTTGATAGCTGGAACCATACAGGCCGAGGGTGTTGATTGAATCCCTTTTATGGTAGAAGGGGTTATGAAAGAATTAGCAAAGCTAAAGGCAGACAAGGCCATGGGTCCAGATGGGATCCATCCGAGATACTTGTTTCCGAGATACTTCCGGTGCCAAAGGCAAGCACAACAAGAAAGCTGAGAATAGAGGAATTTAACAGATGGCTAAGAACCTGGTGTTGTGCTAAAGGGTATGGGCTGTTGGGGGTGGGGAGGACCTGGGAGGACAGTAGTCTCTATGCCAAGGACAGACTACACTTGAGTGAGGAAGGAAAGAAAGTGTTGAAGCAGAGGATGGAAGAATATATAGAGGAAGTTTGGAGTTTAAACTAGGAGTGGGGTGGCAGTTGGGGAAGAGATATGCAGGGACCACAGGTAGGGAAATCATATGAGCTACCCCCATAACAGTGACAAAGGACAAATGGCAAGTACTATTGGTGATGCTAGGAAAGGAGGGCAGGATGGGAGGAGGGAAAAGGGTGGAAGGTGGTTACCCTTAATGCTAGGAGCCTTGGGAGGAAAACTGCAGAGTTGCAGGTTCTCATGGCAGAGGAGAGGTGGACATTGCAGCCATCACGGAAACATGGGCCACCCAATATAATGACTGGGACCTGTCTGTACCAGGGTACAGGTTATTTCAGAGGACAGGGTGACTGGGAAAGGAGGGGTGGCACTATATGTGAAGGAAGGACTGAAGTGTGTAAGGGAGGAAGGAGGAGGGCAGTACAGAGTCACTTTGGGTGCAAATCCAGGATTCCAAGAATAGGAGTCTTAGAATGGGAGTGGTGTATAGGCCACCATCTCAGATGGAGGAGTTAGACAGGAACTAGAGGGACAGATCAGGAGGACCTGTGAGAAGGGTAGTGTGGTGATTGTGGGGACTTCAACATGCCAGAAGTGGACTGGAGCACCCCAACAACCAGGAACAGAAGGGAGCAGGTACTGCTGGATGCTCTCCAGGACAGCTTCCTGCTGCAAATGGTCAGTGAACCAACCAGGTTAGGGAATACCCTTGACCTTGTGCTGGCAAATGGGGACTTTGTGAGAGAACTTACAGTGGAGGAACCGCTGTCAGGGAGTGACCACCACTCAGTATGGCTCACATTGGATATGGGCAAGGAAGGAGTGGAATCTGGCACAAGAGTGCTGGACTTCAGGAGGGCTGACTTTGGGAGGATGGGGGAAGTGGTAAAAGGGTACCTGGCCAGAATTCAATCTAGTATGGATACTAACCAGAGATGGGAGCTCATAAAGTTGGGGATAGTGGAGGCAACCAAAACCTGCTGCAAAGCCCAGAGCAAGAAGGCTAGGAGATAAGAAACCGAGCTGGTTGAGCAAGGAGGTCATGGAAAAGGTAAGGAAGAAAGAGCTGCCTTTAGGAAATACAAGAAACAGGGAGGGGGAGGACAGGAGGAGTACTTGACAGAATCGAAGGAGGTGACAAGGGCAGTAAGGGGAGCCAAAGCATCTACGGAACTCAGGCTGGCACAAGGCATTAAGAAGGGGGAGAAGGACTTTTTTAAGTACATCAGGGAGAAAAGGAGCTGTAAGGACCACATAGTAAGGATTAGGAAGGAGGGGGTTGGGTGGAAGCAGGGTATGATAAGGCGGAAGCACTAAATGAGTACTTCTGCTCAGTATTTACTAAAGAGAAGAGGGGGTGACACCCAAGATGGGTGAAATGGGCAGACGAGGGGAAGTGGTGACAGATGGGAAATCATGGAGGCAGAGTTCGAGAGGGTTTGAAGGCACTGAGGTGGACAAGGCACCAGGCCCAGATGGCATCCACCCCAGGGTACTGAAGGAGCTGGCAGAGGTCCTTGCAGGACCTTTGGCAGACCTATTTAATGCCTCCACTACATTCGGGGTGTGTACCTCAGGAAGTAGGCGGTGGTCTCCCTGAGGCCAAAGGACTACAGGACAGCAGACAGCATGGCTTCATATGGGCAGATCCTGCCAAACCAACCTGGTGGAGTTCTATGACTGGGTAACTAGGCAACTGGACAGGGGCCATGCAGTGGATGTCCTGTATCTGGACTTCAGTAAGGCATTCGACTCAGTGCCACATGGAAGGCTGGGAAGGAAGCTAGTAGGCACAGGGGCAGGTGCAATGCTGGTGAGATGGGTAGGAAACTGGCTGCAGGAAGGCAACAGAGGGTGGTGGTTGGTGGGGGAGCTCTCACACCAGGGCAGTGACAGTGGTGTCACAGGGGGTCGGTGTTGGGACCAGTGTTGTTTGGGATATTCATTGCAGACATATCATAGGACATCAAGAGCAAGATCAGTCTGTTTGGCTGATGATACCAAGGTTAGCGGTGGTGGATGACCTAGGGGATGGCAGGGGTTGCAGGATGATCTGGCAAAGCTTGAAACCTGGTCAGAAACCTGCAACTGGGCTTTAATGCCAAAAGTGCAAGGTGATGCATTTTGGGATGAAGAACCCAAGGAGGACTTACCAGCTAGGGGAGTGCAGCTAGCCCAGACAGAGGAGGAGAAGGATCTGGTGTGCTCATCACAGGGTCAATGAACAACTCGGCACAGTGTAGAAGGCAGCTGCAAAGGCCAACAAAATGCTGGGTTGTATTGCAAGGGGTATATCCTCGAGGAGGGAGGAGGTGATTCTGCCACTGTATAGGTCATTAGTTAGACCACACCTGGAGTACTGCGTGCAGTTCTGGCGTCCGTATCTGAAGAGGGACATTAAGTTACTGGAGGGAGTGCAGGGCAGGGCGACAAAGATGATCAAGGGTCTGGGGGACTTATCATATGAGAGGAGGTTGAAGGAGTTGAACATGTACTCACTGGAGGAGAGGAGAGACAGGGGGGACATGATTGAAACCTTTAAATACATGAAAGGAATAAACAAGACAGGTACAGAGGGGCTGTTCAAAGTAAGGGAGGGAGGCCACCAGGGGCCATGATATGAGACTGGAGCGAGGAAGGTTCAGGAGGGAGATGAGAAGACACTTTTACAGAGAGGGTGGTGGCTGGGTGGAATGCGTTACCTGCAGAAGTGGTATGCAGTAGAACAGTGGACTGCTTCAAACGAGGATGGGACAGGACAAGGGGAAGGGTTAATGAAGGAGAAGGGTGGAAGGGAGGGGCAGCTGCAGAATAAGGGGTGCTAGCTGCACATTCGAGCAGACTTGATAGACCTCTAGGCCTTTATCTGCTGGCAAATTTCGTATGTTCGTATGTTCGTATCCAAGGATACTAAGAGAGCTAAGAGAGGTGCTAGTAGCACCTCTGATGGATCTCTGTAACAAGTCTCTACATGAAAGGGTATTTCTGGAGGACTGGAAGAGGGCCATGGTGGTCCCTATTCACAAGAGGGAAGCAAGGAAGAGTCTGAAAACTATAGGCCAGTCATTCTGACCTCTGTGGTAGGTAAACTGATGGAATCCCTGCTCAAGGAGAGGATCCTGGACTTCCTGGAGGCCAGCAGGCAGCAGGACCCCAGGCAGCATGGGTTCACGACAGGCCAATCCTGCTAGACCAACCTGACACCATTTTTTGACTGGGTCACAAGGGCAGTGGACCGGGAAGGAGTGGTAGATGAAGGCTATCTGGACTTCAGTAAGGTCTTCGACTCTGTACCCCACAGAAGGCTGCTAAAGAAACTAAGGTGGGTGGGTGTCAGGCAGAAAATAGTATCATGAGTAAGAAACTTGTTGGAGGGCAGAACACAGAAGGTTGTGGTAAATGGAGCCGTATCTACGGAGATGGCAGGGACAAGCAGGGTGCCTCAGGGTTCAGACCTGGGGCCTCTATTCTTCAACATATTCATTAGTGACATCACGGAGGAGCTGGGGGGAGGTTGTGCCTATTTGCAGATGGCACTAAGCTCTGTAATAAGGTCGACACAGAGGAGAGGGTAAATCAAATGAGGAATGACCTCCACAAACTTAAAAAATGGTCTTCCACATGGCAACTGAAATTTAACACCAAAAAGCGAAAGGTCATGTACCTTGGAAAGGGCAACACCAGGGCTGAATACTACTTGGGAGGGGAAAAACGTACCACTTCAAGTCAATAGCGTGATTTAGGGGTCATCATTTCAGAAGACTTGAAGGCTGGTAGCCAGTGTGAGAAAGCAGCACTAAAAGCAAACTGTATGGTGGGATGTGTAGGCAGGGGCATCACTAGCAGAAGGAGGGAAGTGGTCCTACCTCTGCACAGGTCATTGGTGAAGTCCCACATTGAATATGGGGTCCAGTTCTGGAGACCGTACCTAAGGAAGGATATTGACAAGGTGGAGACAGTCCAGAGGAGGGCAACTAAAATGGTACATGGACTCCAGGAAAAGAGCTATGAGGACAGACTGGGGGAGCTCAACATGTACTCTCTGGAGCAGTGGAGGGAGAGGGGTGATATGATAGAACATTCCATAACTTGTGATACTGAGGGCATCATATATTTAGCAGCCTGTCACTGTGAAGCCTTTTATGTAGGTAAAACCAGCATATGTTTTAAAACAAGGGTAGGAGAACATGTTAGGGCTATACAAAGAAAGGACATTACATATGCTACAACCTTATATCTTAGTACATCCTTGGATCCTTCACAACATCATTTTCAGTTCACGGCCATAGATGGAGAATGCAGAAACCCAAGGGGGAAGATTTTGAAAACCTGATACTTATTAGGAAGAATTTCTGAATCATCACCTTTAACGCTACTAAGAAGCCAGAATTAAATACACAATTGGATGTACGCTCATACTTGAAAAGGAAAAGGACATAATTTCAGTTCCTATATTTTAAGATTAATATGGGGCATACCCTAGTTCTCTATACCAATAGTGGATTTATGTATTTATTGACCTTTACAAGCACAGTTTTGCATGTTGTCTATTTAATTTCGGATGTTGCATTTTGGTTCTGTATGTATGGTATTGGTGATGCTCTTGCTGCTACGCTCCCCTTATTTATCTGACTTGCACTGTATTTAGGACTTTATCCATGATCCATTCTTTAATATGGATTGTATTTCATTATCAAGATACTATTTATTTCATGCTTCAGTATTTCTTCTTTTTTCTATCCTTGTCTATTCTGGTTCCCCTAACCCCTCTTTTTCTCCATTTCCTTTGGCCCCTTCCCCTCCATACTTTCTCTTACTTTCTCCTCTTTTTATACTTTGATTTTTTAGCTTGATTATTTATCCACATGGTGAAGTGGTTTACTATTAAGGACATTTTTCAGAGTGTGGCATTGCTATATCTTTATGTTTTAACATAAAAGTTTTATATATTGGGTAATGTTTTTAACCAGTCACACCTCATTATATTAATAGGTGCTATGGAGTCACATGTTCTTTTTCTACCATATATAAGTGTTGTTGTAACCTTTGTATTCAGCCTTTGATAAAGGATACTACATCTGAAACACATCAGGCTGGAGTCTGTGTGTGTCTGAATAAATACTGTTTTAAATTCAAAGGACTTGTGACATCCCTGCTTGCAGGTTAGTGTGTGCAGGAAACTTTTTTCCTTTTCACATGTACTCTCTGGAGCAGTGGAGGGAGAGGGGTGATATGGTAGAGACCTTTAAGCACCTCAAAGGGTTAAACAGAGTCCAAACAAATGAGCTGTTCCAGCTAAATACATCCACAAGGACGTGAGGTCATGGCCTGAGGTTGGGGGGTTAAGAGCAACAAGAGCAAGTTCCTCTTCTCGGAGAGAGTGGTAGCACTGTGGAATGGGTTACCTGAGGAGGTGGTGGAAGCCAAGATAGTTAGGGAATTCAAAAACACGTAGGATAGAGACAAAGGAATTGTGACAACAAAGAAGGAGATCTCGAAGGGGGGTAGTCCAAAACATGGGCAGACTAGATGGATCACCAGTCCCCATCTGCCAACACATTCTTTGTATCTATGTAGAGTTTGAGCCTCCTTACCTTCCCTCCCATCTGCCTTTCTCATTTTTCCCCATTACTTGTGCCATCCACCACCTGCTACTAACCCCTTCTCTCCTCCTCCACCTACATCCTCCAGTCTACCTGTATGGGGGGAGAACTGCTGACCTACTCCCAGAGTCTCAGGGCCTGCAGGCTTGCATGCACCCCCCCCCAGTATTTAAATTAAAAATCTACAACCACTGAAACAAATCATTTTCCTGTCTAAATGGCTAGTTACTTAAGGGCAGTAAACAACAAAAACATCACTTTCGGTACAGCTAGAATTCTCAGTAGACACCAACTCAAAACACAAAAAAAACAGGCTAAGTGCAGCCTCACCATGTAAGTCATATGCTGACTCTCGTTGTGAGTGTAAACAATGATCACTATTTTATTTGCAAGACAACAGGGTCTAACAGCCTGACATTTCATGCCAAGATGGGCACTTAATCATGGGCAACTGTGGCCCTATAGATGAATACATTTATAGAGTGGTGTTTAAAGAGACACTTATATAATGCTGTTTAAAGAGGCACAATCCCATTCTAGTTCATTCCATAAGTTGTAGTGCTAGAAAAAAATATTGCACATTTCAAAGCTTAAATGTTGGAAACATGTACTACTGCATGAGATACCCTAGGGACCCTGAATCAATATCGATCTCCCATATTGTAACTGATCTCATTTTGATCTATTACTCAAAAGATTGCTAGCATCAATACATGCAATAATTCCTCTAGAAAGCACTATTGAAGATGAAAGTGGGAGAGAAGAAAAACCGGGAAGGGGGTTGCTTGGAAGAACAAACAGATCATATGGGGGTGGAGGCATGTAAAAAGTAAATATCACATAGGTGTGGGGAAGGAATCAAAATGTATAGGAGCAGGGAGTTGTGCCACTAGACTCCCAGATGGTTTATCTATAGCACTGCGACAGTGTGGATGCTGACATCCCTCAAAGCGACAGACACAATGCCGAGTGTCAGCATTGTTCTGTCAGGGATGGCATGTTTTCAACAGGGGGCTGCGTCCCCCAAACCCCCAATGTGGGGGGCTCTGCCCCCCAATTCCCTGGTCTCTACATATACAACTCCAAGTTGGAGTTGTCACGGAATAGGGGTACAACACTGGGAGATGCACCACCAGTGTCTGCAGGGACCAGCACAGCAACCCAACAATTTCAGTCTAAATCTGCTGCTGTGCTAGTCTTCGAGGTCATGGTGTTGCTCTACAGTTGGTACACCTTACCAGATGATGGTGACTGCATGCTATGCATGCTGAGGAGGAGTTGCAGGAGCAGGGCTTGAGTTTTGCTTGTTTTTATTTCCAACAGGTATGCCACCATTGCCGTAATTCAACTCAGCCTTACCAGTCTGTCTTGTGCGGAACCATTCTGGTGTGGTGTGCTGTTCCATGTTTCTGTTCCTTTTCCAGGAGGAAGGCGTCCCGATGGTAGGGGTGTTAGACTGGAGAACAAACAGAGGGCTCTTCGGGGGCCATAGCCCAAGAGTGGCACATCACAGGAGCAATAGGAGCACCAAACCCAGGCAAACTAGGAGCTACAAAGGATCTTGAGAAGTGCGGTTTCAGCCTAGAAGAAGCATGGAGTCTGGACTGAGACTGAAACTGACAATGGAGAGTTCAAACTATAGCTACTTGCATCTCTGAGACACCGGAAAATCTTTTTCTCTAGATTTGGGGTTATATTGCTAATAGTGGCAGGACCTGAGGTTGTATTCAGCACCTGTATAAAAGTGAAATTCTAAAGTGGTTTACTGATAACCGAGGACTGAAATATTTTTGTCAGGATTTCAGACAGTGCTTTCTTCCAATGTATTAAACAGGTTCAAGTAGGTTTAATGTAAATTTGCTGCCTGAAATGAGGGAGCTGTAGGATCGTTAAGCCTATCCATTCCATTTTTTGATTTTTAACTTTTAGAACCTTCATAATCCGCTATTTCTAAGGTATAGTGAACCTTTTCTATTCTTTTTTTTAACTTAAGCAGATTTGGTTTTGATGTTAATGTAATCTATAATAAATTATAATGTGCTTAGAAGTTTAAATTCACCTTGTCTGACTCACGTGATCAAGGGGAGTTCCTCAATAAGAGCGCATGCACTGGCGTTCTCCATCAGATCAGCCTTGCAGATATGAAAGTCAGACGTGCCATTTGGTATTCTTGGAGCCAGCCTCTTTTATAACATTGCCAGAGTTGCTTTCTTTGGTATTGTGAGAAGTTGTTTCCTCTGTTGGCAGAGTTTGTCAATTCTTTTAAAGAGGTACAATGTGTCACATTTGTTGCTTTTGAGGTAAACGGCATCTGAAAAGTTAACTAAATGCATTTTTACAAGGAGTGTGCAGTTCGAATAGATACAAGTAAGGGCTTTGCTCTCCTTAAAGATAAATTAAAAGCACTAATAGTTAACTGAGGCCATTCGGATACTATAATTGTAAGATATAGCTATAATTGCAGTTAACTATTCTTTTTTAAAGAGGCCCTGAGAAAGATTTTATTTTATATTCTAAAAAAAGGGGAACCTTTTTTAGAAAGGGACACTTTTGACCTCTTTTGTCTCCAGATTTTCTCTTTTGTTCTTTTTAAAAAAGGGCCTATAGATGTTATACAGTTTAAAACCCTGCTGACGCATCTTAAAGGGAAAGTACTATTGTACTTTGGAGTGCTGCTGACAGACAAGATAGAGACTCTTGAAGCTGAAACTCCCTATCTGAAAGTTAAGCTGTTTAAGGGATGATCTGAGAGATCACCTGGTTTATTAGGCACGGAAATGACAACTTGGGACTCTAGAAAACGGCAGAGAAATATTGGAAGAAGAACATATAAGTAGGAACCTTAATACTTGGAGCTTATTGAAAGGAAACATCTTGCAGTAGAGACGTGAGCTTTGAGCTTTGAACTCTTTGCCAAGTACTCACAGATTCCTAGTGATATTGAATTTATAATTGCTTGGTTTTATACTGCTCTTTAGATGAGCTGTGACTCAAGATTTAAAATTTGAAACCTGTTATTAGTTTTTTTGTATTTATCCTTCTGTTTTAAACTGACTGATTTACTATTTCTACTGTGTTTAATATTATCTACTATTGGGGTTATTGTAATAGGCTAATACTCCTACTTACATTTATATTTATAGCCCTCCAGTTACAATGGTTTGCACACATGCATAGGCAAAGGGTAATAACAGTCTAATCTGTCTAGAAGAACTGGAGACATTCTTTGAGAGGGAATAAAACAGAAGTAAATGTAAAAACAAAGACAGTGAGAAGCTTGTACAAACTAAAATTACAGGACATCTTAAACTGACTAGTGGGAAAAGCAAGTTAATTGATTGAACAGCAGCATCTAAATTGGAAAAGATGATTAAGAGAATTAACAAGTCCACAACTGAAGAAAAAGGGAATTTGTTTAAAAACATCAGTTCTAAAGAAGATCAATGTGAGGATGGGAGAAATATATCTGTCCTCTCTTATGAGTTTGAGAAAACTCAGAGAGAACAGATTCCTCCTGAACATCTTGAATCTACTCAAAATGACTTAATTGATGTTAAGGATACTAATGAGACCCCGATTACTGATCTAAATAATAATAATAAGATTGATCATGATGAACCTGAGGAATGTGTGACTTTACATGACAACATTAAAGGAGAGTTACATATCTAATGAGTCTGCTTACTCGAGACCTGATACAGATAGTACTCAGCAATTTAGTCCAGATGATTGGACGTAGGTTTTGGATAATATGAATAAACTGGAAACTATTAGCATTAACAATGCCTCAAATAATATCTCTGTGAAAAGAAATAATGAATGTATCCCTATAAGTCTGAGCCAAGATTTAATTGATTCCATGAAAAAACATTTTTTGCTAGACTGATAATTATGGAACAATGTGTAAGCTTAAAGGAAGAGATAGATAACATCAGATGATATATAGCAATAAATGGAGCCTGTTTAGATTAAATAAATTACAAACTTGATAAGCTACTGCCAAAAGTGGACTTAAGCTCTTTAATTATGAGCACATGTGAAGAAACCCATCCCCCAATTAGGACAGATTTCTCAATCATTCAGATCCTAGATTCCTCAGTAAAAAAAGAAGAGAAGTCTAAGGAAAAAACAATAACAATCTGGCTAAGAAGCAGATAAAGGGGAAAAAAGTAAAGGCAAAGGAAAAGGAAAAAAGAGAAATTGAGCATGGAACATATAGAACAAGCCAAAAAAGATAAGGAATCTAAAGAAAAAAATGAAAATAATGATCAGAGACAAGTAAGAAAACCTCAGCAAAATAAGTTGACTGCTGAACAAGAATGGACGCCAGAGATTCTGATGATCCCTATAGGACAACCTGTACAAAATGATCCCCCTATGCAGATGCATAAAGCTAGTTTTGACTTAAAAAAATACCTGGGGAGATTAAAGGAACATGTCTTGCTCCTTAGGCAGACATGTGACTACGTCCCATGTCAGAACAGTGTAGAGGAACCCATGAAAAGTGCTATGGGTAAACATGCACAGCCTCAGAACTCTGAACTCCCAATGACTTATAACTGTACATCTACACAACATGAAACAGATACTAAAGAAAAACCCTTTTTAAGATTTTTTTGATCCTCAAAATTGGGAACAAAATATAACAATTGACACATGTACTTTTCTGACTACATTAATTCAAATTGAAATTGATATTACATTTAATGAGGATGAAATAGTAGCAATCAAACATACAATGCAAGATGTGTTAGATGTGTATTTAAAGGACCCTAGAACTGCTAACACTGTATGGTATAATAAGTCCAGGCTTCTGGATAAAGGTTTTCAGACTATATTTCCTAATATACATCTTTTTAATAAAATACACAGAACTGAGCTTAAAGACTCAGAGAATCCTATATAGATAAATATGTTTGGGATGAGTAACCTATAGAAAGAAAATTCACAATCTGTAATTTGTTAAGTAATATATTTCAGGTACCATTGGGCAGAAATGGAATTTTGAGGACAGTGCACAGTGTGGAGGGTAGCCAAATCGATATACTAGTTAAGAATAGAGACAAACAAAGCAAAAAATGAGAGCACCAGGCATCTATGGATGGTGCTATATTAATTGCAAAGCATGCAGTCAGAACAAAAAGCACCCATCACACGGACTGAACCAGACACCTTTTTGGTGTCAATAAATATTAATTTTACACCGTGGCAAACTTCAACCGGTGAAAGCTAAAAGGCTGGTGTGACCATCAGGAAAAGAAACTTACATTTCACCCAGCTATACTGCTGATGGTCACACCAGTCTTTTAGTTTTCACCAGTTGAAGTTTGCCACAGTGTAAAATAAATATTTATTGACACCAAAAAGGTGTCTGGTTCAGTCCGTGTGATGGGTGCTTTTTGTTCTGACTGTATGTTAAGAATAGAGACATAGTAAATAATATTATGGAAAAACAACACATTCTGGATGCCATGGAGCTGTATGTAACTGAGTTTTCTTTAGAAACAAATGTACAACTGGCTACTGAGGGTACAGAATGCACTACTGAGTATAATGTACATGTAGAAAATAGATACTTAGCCCTGGCTGGGTACAATAACTGACTCGGAAAACTGAGTAATACTCAACATGTTATTGATGATTTGAGCACAGGTCTTAGTACTGAAAACTCATTATATTTTGAAGATTCTCATTATTGTGTTATCTCTTGGAATATTGTGGGCATTCTGCAAATATTATTGGACATGGATTGGCAAGATTTTATAAAAATTGCAGATGTTCTAATTATACAAGAGTCTTAGCATACTGATAACACAGATTTTGTAATAAATGGCTCCCAGTCTTATGATTCACCTGGAATTAAAAATAGTAAGCTCAGAAGGGCCACTGGAGGCTTGATCTCACATTTTAAAATTGGCTTTTTTTCTCCACTCAACTTGTTTATGCCTCTGGTAACTTTCTTGTAATCCTCTATAAGAATTCTGGGAGCAGATATCTAATTATTATATTATATATATATATATATATATATATATATATATATATATATATATATATATATATATATATATACCTCCTAAGGGTTCTAATTGTTACAGTCATAATAGCTGGGTCCAGTTTGAGGAGCTTAGTTTAGCACTATTGTATACTTTTCCTGACACAGACATTTTAATATTGGGGGACAAGTATGCTAAAATTAGAGAGTTTGATGGACTTAAAGATAATTCTACGTTGTGTGAAGTAAATGAACTTCCTTTTAATGACATCTAGGGTATCTATGGATAAAAATACAAACTCAGCTGGTAATCTTCTAATTTACTTATTAAAAAAATAATATATACCCCTTTGAATGGTAGGATTCAGGGAGATCTGCAAGGTAATTATACCAATTTTAGCACAGCCAGTGCTGCTATTTTGGATTTGGCAATTTAGTAAGGTAGTTCTGAAGTTTGGACAAATATGCAGGTTGTACCAAGGGGAGAAAGTGATCATCACCCTATAATTTTCAAAGGCTTGTCTAATTGCTCTCTCCCTGGGAAAATAATAACCGTTCCTCTGAGAGAACTTAGAGGCAATAAAAAAATGGTCTCTGAATATGATTTGGATGATCCCTTAATAGAGGCTCTGAGAGCTTCACTTGAGTCTCTAATGGTTGATGGTTTTGTATTCTATAACCCTGAGCAAATGTGGATGGTAATTGAGACAATAACAACCTCAATTAAGTCTGCTGTATGTAAGCTTATTGATTGCAATAATTTAAAACAAGGTTGGTTTGATAGTGAATGTCAGCAAAAAAGGTCAGAAATACAGAAATTAACAAAAAGAGCAGTTAGAAATAAAAGTGCTTCAAGCTATAGGAACTTTAATAAGGAAAGAAAATATTATAAAGTGTTTTTTAAAAAAAAATAAAATTGAATATCAATACTCTCTATGGGAAAAAAATGTGACAGGCTGTAGCTCTTAAGGATGATAAGCAGCTCTGATATTTGGTAGCCAATGGAACAGATAAAAGTAAACTGAAAGTTGACACATATATTACAGAACAACAGTGCATAGAACATTTCCAAGGCATTTTCTGTGATTGTAACATAAATATAGCTCATGATAAACACTTGGAACAGACTGGATCAATACATTATTCTGTTAGCCATAGGGATGTCTTTTTTGCTATACAATCCCTGAAAAATAGAAAAGCTCCTGGTCCAGACCTGTTGCCAGCAGAAATTTATAAAGGTTGTACCTCAGCATGGACTAGACTGTTAACTGAGTTATTTTCTAAATCTATACATGAAAACTATGTATGTGACTCTTGGAGAGGTTTGATTGTGGTTCCTGTACATAAGAAGGGAGATCGTCAAGATCCCAGTATGTACAGGCCTATAAGCTTATTGGACATAAATTCTAAAATCTTTACTAAAATTCTGCTTAGGCACTTAATACAGCAAGTGGCTATGACAGGGGTATTGAAGAAACCCAGTTGGGATTTAGAAAATGTTACTGTACCTTGGATAATTGTTTTACTTTATTACATCTGCTGGAGAAATATAGTAGCATCAGGAAACAAAGGGTCTATGCTTGTTTTATAGATTTCTCATCAGCATTTGACTCGATCTCAAGAGAAATTCTATGGTCTAGCATGAGGGATAGGAGTATAGTTCCAAACTTAATAAACATTATTGCTAACCTATATGGAGATACCTGGGTGAAGGTAAGGCTAGATCAGGCAGGGCATACTATACCTCCCATTGCCATAAATAAGGGAGTCAGACAAGGCTGTATTCTAGCTCCAGTGCTTTTTAATTTATATATAGATACAGTATTAAAACAGATAAAGAACAAGTTGACTCCCTGAAGGTTTTGGATATAAAAGTATCTTTACTAGCATATGCAAATAACTTGGTTATTCTGTCATTAACTAAACTAGGTTTGCAAAGAAAACGTGATGCATTGCATGATGCTTTTAATAGCTGCACTTACAAACTGTGACTCTTCTGCCCTGTTCCTCATTACCGACTAGTGGCAGGAGCCGGTGTGTTGGGGGCGGGAGTGCTGATGATTGCAGGAGGAGGGGCAATAGTGTTTATAATCACTCAACTCTTAAGCGTCTCTCTTCGTAGCAGCTCTCCACGTGAGTGGCTCCTGTAGGAGTGGCGGGAGTCACCTATGGGAGTCTACAGCGGGAGACTGCAGGGAGGTTGCTTTATACATTTTATCAAGGGCTTACAGTATTTAAGGCTTGTATTTTATAGCATAAAGCTATTAATGATTGTTTTATGGTTTTAGAAAAACTTAAAATGGGATCAGGCCAGGTAATACTGTTTTCGGTTATATGTTGCACAGTGGGACTTTTTAATTCAGCAGTATGTTATCAAAGTTATGATGGACAACAAGATCTGGATCATTGGACATTGCAGCTGAGTTGTCCAGGGGCTCAATTGTTTATCAGAACCTCACTTCAACCACTTTTAAGCTTTCAAGAGTATATTTTAAATCTGTTACTTCAGCTTTCACTCTCACAAAATGACGTAATGATTGGTCATTTAGTATATTTGTATCGTTGTTATAAGCATGTTCAGCTTACTGTTATTATTCATAAAAGCTCTAGGATTTCTCAAATTTCTAGGAAAGACAAAAGACAGGTTTATCAATATAGATGGATAATATCTATGTTATTAATGTTATCAGGCACAGTACATCCAAACATACCTCTCAACCTCTTTACTCTTAAATCAGGGACAAAGTTTAAAAAATTCAGGGACAAAGACCCAAAATCAGGGACACATCTTAAAAATTGGTACTGTTCACTCAGAAAGCTGATAGAATAAGTGGATTAGTGTAAGATGTATTTTCTGAAGAAGAACAAGTCTGTAACTTTAATGTTTGGCATTATTTTGTACTTTCAATCCCCACTGTTCTGTCACAAAAACACAAATTTTACGAGGGACAGAGGAAAATTTTCAGTCAAAATCAGGGACATCCCTGAAAATCAGGGACAGTTGAGAGGTATGCATCCAAACTCAGGACCATCAGAGACGTCAGTTTCACATAATCAGTTCTCAGACAGAAATGCCACCACCATACATATGGCCCATCTTAATGTTCATAGTTTGACTGCTAAAAAATTGTTAATTGAGTGTTAGATCCATGAAAATAAATTGGATGAGATGGCTTTGACAGAAACTTGGCTGTCAGATAAAATCTCCAACCAGGAAATTTGTTTTCAAGATTACACTATATTTAGGAAATATATGGTTGGGAGGAAGGATGGTGGTTGTTTGTTTTATGTAGCTAATTATTTACTAGTAAATGATCTTGCCATAATCCCTGAGAATGTCATGTATGAAACATTAACTATTGCAATTAAATTGGGCCCTAACAAGACACTGACTATTTGTAATGTCTATGTTCCCCTAGAAAAATTGAAAGAAGGTGTTCCAGCATTTTTTAATAATCTTCCCAAACTACCCTCTGGTAGGGAATTAATTATAGTTGGAGATTTTAATCTCAATTGGGCCTCACCTAATATATTGCACGTTATGAATCTGGTTACTAAACTAGGACTACACCAATTGATCACTAATTCCATGAGGGTGGACTACAGAACTGGCTATGAGTCAATTTTGTACTGGGTTATCACAAATAACCCTTCCCACATTGCCATTTCTGGGGTTTCTCCAATGGAATCAGTGACCATTGTCCTGTGTTGTTTAATTGGTCAGCCAAGGCCCCTAAGAAGACTCATAAAACCATAATGTACAGAAAAATAAATGACTTGGATGAACACAAATTTATGGAAGAAATACATTCTCTTGATAGGACATTTCTAGATAACATTACTGATATTGATGTACAGTACCAAACCTTTTGTGGATATATTATTGGTACTTGTGAGAGACTTTTACCATTTAAGAAAGTTAGAGTTAAAGGGGATAGTAAAGTCTGAATAACGCCAGGATTGCTCAAATTAATAAGAACCAGAAATAAGGCCTGGAAAATGTATAGAAAAAGGGAAGGGGGAAGGGAACGTTGTTTAACCAGTAGTAGCACACTAAGCTGAAGCTTGTTTCCAAATGTGACCTGGGAGCACAATGAAGTTAAGTGACTTGCTCGGGATCACACAGTATGCACCTAGGCAGCTGTGGGATTCAAACCCAGGTCTCCAGATCTGCAGCTCAGAGCCTTAACCCACTGTGCTATACTGCTCCCCCCAACAAAACAACTTGATCATCAATTAAGGTATGAGTTAAGGAATAAATACCAGTTACCATTCAAACTGCTAAAACTGAATTCTTTAGGCAAAAACTAACAGAAGCTAAAGGAAATTCACAATCCACTTAGAAAACCTTAAACTCTTTAATGGGAAGATCAAAATCACAAGAAAAATATACTTTAGAATCAGATGGCCTCATACTTGGTGATCCAAAAAAAGCTGCAGAAACATTTAATTTACACTTTTCCAACCTGGAACAATTTAGAGGTAGGCTATGGAGTAAGAATAAGGCAGGGGCTACCCTCGATCCTTTACACCAAAACCGAACAAAAATTATAGTAAAAAAACATAATTCCAAATTTTTCTTTTTGGTTTTTACAACCAGTGGATCTTATTAACTATGTTTCAAAAATGAATCCAAGACCAGTATTTGGCCCTGATAATCTTGATTTCAGGGTCTTGAAAAGGGTTATACATTTAATTGCAAAACCATTGACTAAATTGTTTAACCATTCCCTTTGTTATGGTGTTTATCCAAGGATTTGGAAAAGTTCTATTGTTAAACCTATTTTTAAATCTGGTACTAGGACCAACATTAATAATTATCATCCATTTTAACTATTGGCCCCACTCTCTAAAATTCTTGAAAAAATTGTGTTAGACCAAGCTACTGAACACTTGGAAAAGTACAATTTATTGATGGAGCTCAGCATGGGTTTAGACCCTACCATAACACTGAGACTGCCTTGGTAAGGGTCACAAGCCAAGCTATTAAAGCAATAGATGAAGGGAAATATGTTGCAGCAGCTTTTGTGGACCTCACCAAGGCATTCGACTTGGTAGACCATGCTGAGCTCCTTAAATGCTTACCTGGAGTTTTTTTTTTCTAAAGACGTAATTTCCTGGTTTGGAAACTACCTTTCATCAAGGAGTCAAAAATGGTGGTTAATGGTTCATTCTCAAATGAATCACAGTTAAGTGGTGGAGTCCCTCAGGGCTCCATACTCAGGCCATTTCTATTTTCTGTTTTCTTGAATGCATTACCCACTGTTTTTCCCAAACAGAATTCATTTTTTATGCTGATGATGTGGTATTGTTCTGTGCAGGGACCTGTTTGCCATCTCTCAAAGAGTCTCTACAATTTGACTTTAGTTTACTGCATCACTGATTTGAAACATAAATTGGTTCCAAACTCAGTTAAAACCAAGACCATGTTTTTTTCCACACCCAGGAAATCTACATAATTTGAACTCAATATTTTGGATAACGATGTTCTGCCATAGAACAGGTTAAGGATTTCAAGTATTTGGGGCTAATTCTGGATTCATATTTTTCATTTGAATTTCATATTTTGGACTTAATTAGTAGATTGCATAAAAGGTTGTGTTTTCTATATTGAATAAGAAAACATCTCATGGTTGAAACCAGAAATATGTTAACCCATAGTCTTCTTTTTTCTATAATTGACTATGGTTCTGTAGTTTATTCGTATACATCCGAGAGATTGTTAACAAAACTTCAGACAACTCATCACTCAGCTATATATTTTGCAACAAGACAGCCCAGATCCACTTACCATTGTTCACTGTATAATTCATTTAAATGTTTACCATTGGTGGAATGGTTTAACTTTAGGTCTTTGACCTTTCAACACAAGGTAAAGTTGGGGATATTCCCGAACAGTATGGTAAGACTGTTTCCAATAATTCCTTTAACATCTTACACATGTTTGCAAGGTAAAAATTAATTTCAGATTCTATTTTATCGTACTGTATTTGCTCAAAATTCTATGACTTTTTCAGCCTCTAAACTCTACAATGCACTACTGAGCACTGTTGCATGTTGTCCAAAGACTTCAATTTTTCAGACAGCACTCAGAAGGCATATGTTTATTAACTCTGTCTGTAGGTGCTTTATTTAGTCCCTGATTTTGTCTGTATGTGTTTTAATCAGTCCTGACAAACCCTGTAATTTTTAAAATGTGATTATGATTCTGTTATGATGGTTTTCTATGTCTTTATGTTTAAACTGGACGTCTGTGAAAATGGGTTCTTAGCCCACAGACTTTTCAGTATAAAATAAAAGTGAAATGAAATAGTGTAAAACTTAAAGTAAATCACTCTAAAACCAAATGTATGACATTTGTAATAAGTAAAGAAAATACCAGATGGAGATTGGGGGATCAACGTTTAGATAATACTGACTCCTATACATACCTTGGTATAGTTTCACAAGTATAGGATCATGGACAAAATGTATAAAAAAGGTCCTTGATAATGGGAATAAAAATGCCCAAGGTGTTTATAAATTCAGCTACATATATGTTGGCTTTTCAATTAGACCCTTAACCAGAGTAATAAAAGCTAAATACGACTCACACATTCTCTATGGCAGTGGAATATGGGAGATAAAAAATAAGGGATATCTGATGGGACCTATTTCAAAGTTGCTTCATGGAGTCTATGGAGTTCTGCCCTCATGGCCACTTATCCATCTCCATGCGGAGCTAGGTATAGATGTGCTCTCCAGAATGAAACCCAATTCTGCAGCATTTTGCAGCATTGTGCAGCATGCTACACTAGAGTTACTGTGGCAAACAGTGCAATTTATATGGCAATTAGTCCCCTTTTGTCATGCAGGACATTCACTTCATCCTGGTAGTGTCACAGTTTCCTGCATGACAAAAGGGATTTATTCCCATTGAAATTACATTATTTACTGTAGTAACTCTGCTGCAGCATATTCTGCAGAATGCTGTAAAAGTGGGTTTCATCCTGGAGAGCACATTTGTATATCAAATATCAAAGCTGCTATAGATATAAGGAGGATTAACTATTGGATTTCTCTGACAAGGATGGAACAGACTAGATTACCAAAAAAAGCTCTTACTGAAGAACAAAAATGGATCAAGGACAAACTAACATAGAATAATTGGTTAATATACTTTGTTGGTAAAATACAAGCTGAATTCCTTAAGTAAACACCATCAAAACTGTATAACTATTAGCTCTCAATATAAAATATATGTAAAGAAAAGGGTGATCTCAAAATGGAATAAATTGGATTTGGAAAAGATTGTACAGACTAAATATTCTAATTGGTTCATAAATAACATGCCTAAGTTTAAATACAAATCTTATTTAGATGTATTAGAGGATCCCTCTCTGCATAAATTGTACATGAGAGCAAAATTGTATTTACTGGATAGTAATATATTGAGAGCTAGATATAGCAAACGTAATAGAATTGAATTGTCTTTGTCAACTGGCGGGAATTGAAGATTTGTCTCACATCTTGTGGGACCGTACTTGGTACAATAGTCAAAGAAAATATTGGCTAAGTTGTTTTATTGATAAAAGTGATCAGTGTGATAAAAAGGAATTAACCCTAATTCTCATGGCTACAGAAGATGAATGGACTACTAAGAGAATGATTATGTATTTTTTATTGATAACAAAAGTTAGAAAGAGAAAGATAGCTCAATTGACTGTCTAGGGTTAAAAATATCTGTCTTTAATCTCAATGAATGTCCTGATGTTTATGTCTTAAATATCCACATGTAAGGTAATATATTATCTTTCTATGAATTACCATTGTACTAGAGGATATTTATATGAATATTGAAATTTATTATATTGTATGTAATTCTTGTACTTCTTCTCTGTGTACCTTATTGTTGATTTTATCTTTTTGTAATGGCTTGTGTACAGTAGCTCAACAAATGAAACGGTACTACTATATTCACTTGCTATTAACTCTGTGCATGTTGTTACTTTGTTTTTGTTGTTTACTTCTGTATTCTGTATCCTTGTAATCCTTGTATCCTGGTAATCCTTGTAACCTCCCAGGTCGTGGCTGAAAATAGTCATTTTTTGGCCATGGCACCTACCCAGTAATCAAAAACTAAATAAATAAATATAAGAGCAGGGGGACGAAGGAAGAGGCTATCAAAAAATATGCTTATACCACACACACTGGCTTCCTTCTCTTCTTAGACAAGCACAATCCTTTCTATCCCTAAAATATTTACTAAAGCCTCCCTCCCCTCTTCTTGTTCTTGTCTCTCCCCAACCCCTCCTTGACCCCTCTCCCTCCTTCTTACTGTCCTACCCCTTTTCTCCCCTTCTCTTTCTCCACCTGCTGCCCTTCCCTCCTCTCTCCCCACTGCTGTCCCACCCTTATGCCTACTTGCCCCCTTACATTCTCCTCTCCCCCTTTCCTCTTTCCCTCATCTGAGGGTTTTGCCTCACCACCTTAACTCTCCTGATCTCACCCCCCTTTGCACCTTTGTGGAAATCTTTATTTGTCACTGTTTACAGAAATTGTTATCTTTTTACCCCAGGTATCTATTTCTTTACTCATTTATTTATCTATTTTTCCTTATGCCTACACTGTCTTTGCACTTTAAAACTACTGTCATTGATTCATTTCATTAACCTGCTACTGTTTTGTTCCAATTTTACCCTTCCCCCTGGTTGCACCTGGAAATGGACCTTGGCTCAGTATGCCTTTCCCGGTTACCAAACTTTTATATAAAAAAATCAAAATAAATAAACATGAAACATATTTCATCAGTTCAAATTATTATCCAATAATCTGTGTCAATTTGAAACACATTAATTTAGTCCTGGTGGGGTATATGATTTTAAATTATAAATCCAGATGAACTAACATTTAAGAAGTAGATTATTTAGATTACCTGCTTTCTGGCCAAGATGCACCCTTTTAACACCAGTATAAACAAAACTGTGTTCTGATCCTTTCTTCATGACATGTCTGGCTAGTGCATTTTCTGGGACCCTCCTACCAATCTCATTAAGATGTTCCCCTACCTGCACTTTTTTTTAAATTAAACATGCTTTATTGAATGATTTTACATAAATCACAACACAGTATTAAACATAAAAACAAAACAAAGCATAACAATATACAACAACCAGTCAAACCAAATAAACAACCCACAGCATACCAACCCCTTCCCCCCAACCTTGGATATGACCACAGCTTTCCCACACCATGGGTACACGATAGAATATTTGTACAAAAAGGAAAAAAAACATGTATTATAACAAACACCAAACTGGAGCACAGAAGAATAGATAAACAACAGATAATAAAGTGTGCAGGGGTTCCCATCTAGAGCAAAAAACAGAGAGTCAATTATGGAGAGAGACAATATGCATTTCAATAGCTAGGGCTTGCAGAATTTCATGATGCCATTCCTGCGAAGTTGGGACATTAGTATCACGCCAATGATGGAGAAAAATTGCTTTGGCCGTCATAGCAATTAGGTCCATATAGCCCTTCTGAGGACTGAAGAGCTGTGATGGATAATGACCTATAAAACATGTTTCTGAGGCAAACCACTCCTCTGGCTAAAGGTGGGGATCCAGATATTCTCTTATCTTGCACCAGAGAGGAACCGCCTTAACGCATTCCCACAAGATGTGCTGCAGAGTACCTTCTGCTAAGCCACAACAGGAGCATGTAGGAGATGTAAGTTTACCCATCCTATAGAGTTTCTGAGATGTAAAATATACATTGTGAATGACAGTATACTGCATCAGGCGATATCTATCTTGCTTAACATACTTTTACAGTTTTGAGAGGTCCATTGCAAACCCATGGTTGCCAGTAATAACAAATACCCATAGGGGCATGGGAGTCCATGGTCTGCAACATATGATATAATCCCAAAACTGGATGAGGGTGGGCAACAACACCAATAAGTGTCTCCAGACTACACCCACAGCTCTCATCCAAGGAAAGGGACCAAGATGGGCAGTACGGGCATGAGTCAGTTGAAAATATTTAAAAACAGTGTAAGAAGGTAAGTTGTATTGTGCTTGAAGGCAGGCAAAAGGAAATGATCAGTCACCTTCCATAAGAGAGGTGACAGAAGAAAGGGGTAATTGTGGCCAGAAAGAAGGAGGGATAGGATGGTAAATTACACATAAATTGGGGTTACTCAGAACTGGCTGGGACCTACCTGCACTTTGTGCTGTTTTTCCAATATAGTAAGCTTGACATGTGTATTGTGTCAACTACACAACACTCGGTGTGTTGAAGTTATAAAATGTCTGATTTGGAAGTTTGGGGGGATACCTACCTGGGACCTTAATGTGTTTGTACTTTTAATTACAGGACACCTAGCACAATTGCCATAACTGTAACATCTTAATGGAGGAGGGGTAACTCGTTATCCATTCATTCATTCATTCATGGTGTTACTAGTAGATTTGCAAAGAAGATGGTCACTCTGTAGAATGTGTTAGTTATGTCTGATGACATCAACCACTTTGCTAGACTGTGCCATAAAAGTGATTACAAAGGTCAGTCTGTCATCCTAGTTTCCCCTAGTTCTGCTGGTCTGTAAAAGTTCCTCCATACACCTACAGTTTTGTTCATTTTCAGCTTAGCACTAGGCAATAATAAATCTGAACACCCCCTCTCTTGAAATCTAGTTTTCATTTCTTCTGCTGTAACATTAGAGCTGACATGGAACCTTTGGAAAAGAGCAATTGTGCTCAAAGGTGTTATCTAATAAATAAATAAACATTATATTGGCCAGGGTCTGAACTGTTACGCTTGACTGGATAAAATTGACTCAGATGAATGCTATTTATTATGTACCTCGGATGGCAATTGCTACTCAAAAGGAGGGGGTTTCAATTTGTGCTTCTTCTATACAAATCTAAGCCAAGGGTACCATCATAAAAACATAGAATTTGATGGCAGATAAGGACTGCGTGGCCTATCCTGTCTGCCCAGTTCTCCCTACCTACACTGTTACCGCAGATCATGCCTGATCTACAGCTCTTTCTCCATTCCCCCTTCCTTTCTGCTATGATTCTCTTGTGCCCATCCCATACATTCTTGAACCCCACCACTGTTTTCACACCCACCACCTCCGCTGGAGGACTGTTCCAGAAATGTACCACTCTGTCAGTGAAGAAGTACTTCCTCACAACCCTCCTGAATCTAACTTCTTTCAGCTTCATAGCATGTCCTGTTATTCTTGAGCACCTTTTCTTCTGAAAATACTTCCCTCCTGTACCTTATTTTCCCCATGAGGTATTTAAAGGTCTCTATCATATCCCCCCTCTTTCTCATCTGTTCCAGAATGTACATATTGAAGTCCTTAGTCTCTCATCATAGGGCTTTTGATGCAGACCCTGCACTATTTTAGTTGCCCTCATCTGGACGGTCTCCACTCTATGTCCTTCTAGAGAGGTGGTCTCCAGAATGTGACACAGTACTCTTGGTGGGGTATTACCAGTGATCTCTACATAGGTAATACCACCTTCCTCTCTCTCTCTGCTGGTGATATCCCTCCCTATGCACCCCAGCATTCCACGGGCCCTCTCTACTGCCTTGTCACACTGCCTGGACACCTTTAGATCATCTGATATGATCACCTCCAGGTGTCTTTCTTGCTGGGTGGTCATCAATACCACTCCACACATTTTGTACTCTGCCTCTGGGTTTCTGTGCCCCAAGTGCATTATTTTGCACTTTTTCCCCTTGAAACCCAGCTGCCATACCCTTGACCACTCCTCAAGTATTCTCAAGTCTCTCCTCATTTTTTCCATCCCCACCCTGGAGTGTATACACTGTTGCAGATTTTGGGGTCATCCGCAAAGAGTCAGACCTTCCCTTCCAGCTCCTCTGCAATGTCACTTATAAAGACATTAAAGAGGACCTGTCCCAGCACTGATACCTGAGGCACCCCACTGGTCACACTCCCTTCCTTGGAGTGAACTCTGTTTACAACCACCATCTATTCCCTATCCCCTAACCAATTTCTTATTCAGTTTACCACCTCTGGACCCACTCCTAAGCTACCCAGCTTGCTTACTAATCTATGTGGAATGGTATAAAAAGCTTTACTAAAATCTAAGTAGGCCATGTTCACCACTCCACCTTGATCTAAATCATTTGCTATCCACTCAAAGAAATCTATTAGATTCATTTAATATGACCTCCCCCCATGATATCATGCTGCCTTGGGTCTTGTAATCCACTGTATTCAAGATATTCCACAGTCCTTTCCTTCAGCAGTGACTCCATTAATTTTCCCACCACTGATGTCAGGCTGCCTGGCCTATAATTGCCTGCCTCCTCCCTGCTACCACTTTTGTGCAGTGGGACTACATACACCCTCCTCCAGTCCTCCAGAACCCTCCTGTTTCCACTTGAGCTGTTAAATAGAACTCTCAGAGGTGCAGCGAGTATTTTCCTGAGTTCCCTTAATATCCTTGGATGCACCCCATCTGGCCCCATTGCTTTGTCCACCTTCAAATTAGCCAATTCCTTCATGACCCTTGCCTCCTAAAAACAAACTAGTGTCCACTCCCTCCCTCCAAAGTTTAATTTACTTTTTTTTTGTGGCACCTCCCCTTCTCCTTCTTCTGTGAACACTTAGCAAATGTATTTGTTCAGGATGTCTGTCTTTTCCTGTCCCCCTTTGAAGTCACCCCCCTCCCTTTTTAACCTTACAATCCTACCCCTGGTCTTTCTCTTTTTACTTACATACCTAAAAAATATCTTGTCCCCTTTCATGCCCTCTTCTCTTCTCTTCTCTTCTTCTCTCTTCTCTTCTCTTCTCTTCTCTTCTCTTCTCTTCTCTTCTCTTCTCTTTGTGCCTTTGTGCTCCTTAATGCTTTCCACTCTTCTCTCTGTTTCACCAATACACCTCCATATCCTCCTCCCTCTGTGTCTCCTTATACCTTATGAATGCTACCATTTTAGTCTGTACCTTTTCAGCCACCTCTTTCGAGAATCGTAGCAGTCTCTTTTTCCTCTTGCTTTTGCTCACTTGTTTGATGCAGAGGTTTGTTGCCTTTACTATGCTCCCTTTTCTCTTTGCCCACTGTTCCTCCACCCCACCCAGGCCTCCCCTCCCCCACCAGGTCATCTCTGAGGCATTCATCCATCTTTATGAAATCTGCCTTCCTGAAGTCCAAGATCCTCACCTTTGTGTGGTTTGATTCTGCAGCTGTCCTTATATTGAACAACTCTCTACAGTAATCAGTAGTCCCCAAGTGGCCTCCCACCTTAATGCTTGCAACACTGTCCCTGTTAATGAGTACCAGGTCCAGTATTGCCTCATCATGAATGGGTTTACTGACTAGTTGCCTGAAGAATGCACCCTGCCGAGAGTCCAGGATGTCCCTGCTTCTAGATGTAGCTGCTGCTGGAAGGCTGCAATCTACATCTGGCAGGCCGAAATCCTCCACCAGCAGCACCTCCCTCTTTATTGCCATCTTGCCAATGGCTTCCACCAGTACCTTATCTAATTCCTCCCCCTGTGCTGGAGGTCTGTAGATTACATTATTACAAATAGTGGATCCATTCCCCATCTCCAGGGTGACCTGCAGTACCTCTGCCTCTGCCTGTATGCCCTTTATCACTGTCACTTTTATGCTTTCCCTCACATAAAGCACCACACACCCTCCTTTTCCTTCCACCTGGTCCTTCCTGAACAGAGTATAGCCTAGTATGTCCATGGTCCATTAATGGTTTTCAGTGCACCATAACTTGGTAATGGCCACAATATCCAGGTTGGCCTCTGCCATGGCACCTTCTAGGTCTGGAATCTTATTTCCTAGACTTCTAGCATTCACACACAAACACACATATGGCCTTCCAGATTTTGTTTCCATTGTTCTTGTTGCCCCATTTTCTTCTTTTTGCACTCCTTCCTTCCCACTCTCTTTTTAATGCTCCCATTCCTTTACCCTTTTATCTCTACCATCCTGCTTCCTTTATTATTCTGTGCCCTGGGCATTCCGCTCACCTCAGGTTCTCCTTTCTCTTTACTTCAGGCTGGGTGGAGAGGGGGTGCAGTTTCTGACACCCCGATGCCTTCTGCCACCCCCTTTGGCTCATTTAAATGTTCATCAAAGTAACATTTAAACCATCCACTGAGGATTGTGGTTCCCATCACAGGTGGATGCAGGCCATCCCCCTTGTATAGGCCCTTATCCTACCAGATGGGTCTCTAGTCTACAATATACCTGAACCCTTCCTCTCTGCACCATGTCCTCAGCCATGAGTTGAAGCTCCTGGTGTGGAGATCAGTGTTCTGTCCCCTGTCATAGACAGGCAACACCTTAGTGAAAGTCACTGAGCGATCTACCTATCTAAGACACCTCCCCAGCTCCCTAAACTCCCCCTGCACTATCCCAGCCCAGTCCCTAGCCAGATAGACAATGACATCCAGCTCTCCCTCCCATGTTGCTGCTGTAGTGATCCTCAGGATCCATGTCCCATCCCTCTGGGCTATGGCATCAGGTAGGCACCTAACCTGCTTGTACCCCCTTTGCTGTTACCAAATCTATACTCCTCACAATTGAATCACCCACCAGAAGTTGTTTTACCCTTCTCTGGGGTACTCTACCACCATCCTTGGGGTCTTCACTATGGAGGGCCTCCACATCCTCCCTGGTCACTATCACAGGTGCCTCCTTCTGGCAGTCCTGCCTCACCAGAGCAGTGAAGGTTTTACGTGGTGGAACCAGCTGAGGAATGTGCCTCTGTACCACTACTGTTCCAGAGCCTACCATAGTCCAGCTGTTCCTCTGGCTCCCTGGCATTCTCTGAGGTAATGACATCATACTCGGTGATCCCTGGGTGGGAGAAGAGGTTCCCTGAATCCTATCCAAATCAGCCTAGAGTCTAGTAACCTCCTCCCTCAACTCAGAGAGCTGTGTGCTGATTGTGCAGCACTTCAGTCTCCAGAAGGTCTCTCTGAAAACTACTGCCCCAGAGCCATTGCACTGCACTACTCCTAGCATTCTCAGTTCTATTCTCCCCATGTAACCTGAAAATACTATTGTACCCTTACTCCTAATAGGGTGTTTCTAGTTTTCCCCCTTTTTTTGTTTCTATTTGTGTTCCTCGTGCCTTGTTTAATTCTTTTTATATTCCTACCCTAGAGTGATGTTGCTCCTATTCCCAGTTTTAGCCTATGAGCTTTAAAATTGGTGCAGGTAAGAACAACAGAAACATGGGCATCTGCATTCTCCCCTTCCATCATTCTCTGATTTGGGCTCCATGGGGCAACACAGGCAATAGTTCCACAAGGTTCAAGATCATTGCCCAGAATAACATTGAAAGACAAGCCTACAAGCACCATCTTTTCTGGAGATTCCTCAAAACATTCCCATATTAAAGGAACTTTAGCTATAGTCACCCTCAATGTGGCCCTTGTAACAAATCTAATTCTAGCAGTCTCCTCTGTCAGAATCTGAAACTTTAATATCAGATTTGCTTGACCAGTAACAAGCATGCTCCAGTTTCATAAAGGCCTGCAGTCTAGGCATCATTTACCAATACCGTAGGCATATACGGCACAGAATTGGGTAGAGGGCATCTGACCATGAAGGAACCCAGGATATCTCATGGGCAAGTGAATACTTCAGACACTGTTGTTAAGTTGCTAACTCACAGTTTAATATTATGGAAGTGCAGCACCGAAAAAGTCCAGTGGTGCAGTGTCTGCAGTATTCAGTGACTACGTGTGGTATCATGTGTTCCTGTTCTGTGTCTTCCTTCTACTTGCACAGACTGAAACTGACCACGGGCATGTGATCTCATGCGTGCTTCCATCTGACCAAGCAGTTTGCTGTATGCTCATGACCCTGGATTGAGGTCTCTGGCCCATTTATACCGTGAGTGTTTTCATTTATTCAGCACTTCCTAATCAAATGCCATAATTTATCACAGAGGAAGCAGCATCATTTCTCCTCTTTTTCTGCGCCCTTTGTTTTGGAACCATTTGGAGTAATGGCATGGCTGCCTTGCTGGATGTCTTAGGGATTACTGATTTGGGCACCAGTAGGTCTGCTGACTACAGCACCACCTTCTCCTAGCCTTTAAGTTAGAGATCTTCCTGCCACATACTGATCAACCCACTCAGTAGTCAGATTCACAGCTGGTGGTGGCCTGTCATGCAATGAGTACTTGAGTTCCTCAGGGGTAATTAAACAAATGCTCCACTAGCATAAGCTCATGGAGCTTTTCAAAAGAATTGTCCCAGATCCTTCCACCCAACAATCAAAGACATATGTATTTTCAGCAGACAATTTACTATAGCTAACATTCTGTTGTTTTTTAGTATTTAATAGCTTCTGCCTCAAATTCTCTGTTTAGAACAGTTTCTTTAACATTTGATATTATCTAACGCCCTCATCACTTACCCTGAAATAGGATTCTGATACTACCTGTGAGCAAGATTGTAAGGTGAGCAGCCCTGCTGTCCTCTCTACGTTTATACTGCTTACACAATTTTCTGGAAAAAAAAAAATCTGCACGCTGGTTACTGTGAATAAAGGTACAGGAACTGTAACTTTATAGAATTAGTAAGAGTGTATTACCTCCAAACTATTGAGGATGCACTTGCTCTCAACAGTTTGGAGCTAACAAACTCTTAGTAATTGTCATAAAGTTATGGTTCCTTTATCTTTATTCATAGTAACCAGTGTGCAGATTTTTTGATTTTTTTTCAGTTTATGTTTCAGGTCAGCCACCTGTATTTTCACTCCTGCCTATGTTGAAATGCACTGCTTTTGTTGGTTTTCCTTACACAATTTTCTTCAGAACCTGAGCCTGTCTCATTTATGCCACTGTTCACCAGATCTGGTGTTCTCACCTTTGCAAGCTCCAATAGATGCAGATGCTCTTTCACTTTTTATACCAATTCCAGTTGGTTCATCTTCACTTCTTGCTATTCTTGCTCTTTTTCTCCCACTGCTCTCTCTCTCTCTCTCTCTTTCAATCCATCTTCATTTTGTCCGTCTCAAAATGAAGTTGCAATTTCAGCCTCTCCAGTTCCACTGTCTTTGTGGGCTCATGAAGCAAATTCCTCTTGCTATCTGCTTCTGCCTCTCTAATGCTAACTGGCATGATCTTTCCTGGAATACTGGTCCTGTCTCTAGACCTGACAATGCACCCTTTATCATTCCTGCTGCTGCTTGGTAAGCTTCCATCAGTGCCTATACCAGGTGTGCTTTGAGTGGTCATTTATGCATTACTCCTTCTGAACCACATAAATCCTGCAGTGTAGACACTGTCATCTTCTGACATTGTTGTGCCACGCTGGCACTTTGCAAACAACCTGTCTTGAAACTGGTTTGATTCCTCTGTATTCTTCTCTCACACAATGAAAAATCCCAGCTACTGAACTGCAATATGTGATGTGCATGCTCATTTCTAAAGTCTATTCAACGATGTTTTACTGCCACACTCATAGGACTGAACCAAGGAAGCTATGGCTCACTTGTGTTAAGGTTGCCCAAGGCTGTCCCATGATTCCTCTCCTTTGAATGTACCAGACTGTTTTCAGTAGATGGGTCTTCAAAGTACTATTGTTACTGCCTTGCATATGGAATTCAGTCCTCACTGAAGTTAATACAGGAAAATGATAGCTCTTTATTGACTGTTTACATGGGTTGTTCCAGTACACACATGATGCTTACAAAAAATGCATTGCACTGATTAAGTTGTTAATAGAACAGAGTTATGACTCTTGTAATGCTTCCCAACTGAGCCCTGCTCTGAATGTTTCTTTTTTTTCTTAAACTTCAAAACTCTGTGTTTATGCCACTTCAAAGGTGTGAGCCTTACAAGTTTTCTATTTTACCCATCCTCTCTCTCTCTCTTGGATTCTGTAATAGTATACCTCCTGGTAATCGGCCTTCCTGTCTCAAACCCCTGGGTGTTGCTTTTGACACCTCTAGTGTTGGAACCAAAAAGTCAAATGGCTTTTCACCCTTGAACTAACATCTGTTTCAGAAATAACAGACAAAAATGGACACACTGTTTACCTAAACTGCATGCGCAGAAAGCTTGTGCACCCATCTCAAAGCATGTGCTGTAGAAGTTCAACAGGTGGGGGTGTCACAGGGTGCTACAGCCTACTCTGGGGCCTTCATATATATCAATATGGCCCTGTGGACTATTGCCAATGTAGCCCTCTTTCCTGTATGCTTGCAAATAGTTTTGCGATAATGCTGAAGGTTGTCACAATCCCTGTTGAGCATAGACTTTATGGGGTTCAAAGTTGGCCATGTTGCTAAGTGGCCACAGCAACCACTTACCACCACAGTTTTTTACTGAACAAAGGGCTCCCTGTTTCCTTGATGGTTTCTCATGATTACAGTACATTCATATGACTGACATGCTAATGTAAGGTTCTATATGATAATGGTGAAACAATAATCGTGATGCCAAGAAAGGTGAACGCAAAACAGTGAGGCCGCTTATGGCAACTGGCACATTACAGTAATTGCCGACATGGTGACAAAGTGCACAGTGGCTTTTTGCCCCCCACCAAGATTTCTTTTAGGGGGTTTCACCCCCACACCCTCATTAAAAATAACCAACTTGGGGGAGGGGACGCAACTCGGGAGGAGGAAAAGCCATAGGTTGCTGTTTCAGTGATCACCATAATGTGCCAGTTGCCGTAAGTGTCCTTGCTGTTTTGCATTCACCTTTCTTGGTGTTGCGATTATTGTTTCATCATTATCATGGGATGCCCTAATGGAAAGAATGTGCAGGTATTGTTAAGTAACTTGGGCATTTTTTTAGATTGGGTTTAGGTTCAATCTGCTTTGTGTTGTTTACCATGCATTTTTATATACTTACTGGTAATGGTAAATATTTTACTGAAGAAAAGTAGCAAACATCTTTATATCTTAAATCTAAAAACAAACTAATTTATTTTCATAATGAAGAATGGGATACCACTAAAGTGATATCTGGCAGGTGGGAGAAAGTAAGCTCATGCTTGGAGTAAACCTTTGTTTGACAGGTAACTAGGCATATGTGTTACATTTGAAAGCAGGCAGGGCAGTATCATGAACTCATTTTGGGTTGTTTCATGTCATGAATGTGTTTTAGCAGGAAGAATACTAATTGTGTTATGTGTCAAACAAACATAACTGCTCCTCGGCTGATTTTCCAACTCCTGGTGCTTCCTGATCTCGGGGAAATCTCTTTCTGTGCTGTGTTCTGGACTGGATATTTGTAAATGTAATTACTTATGTTATGTATCAATTGGCCTTACTTTATCTGCCAGTTTAGCTAGTGTATTACAAGCCTCTAGCCTAGCCTCTCGGTGTTACTTGCTGCTGTGGAACCAGTGCTGGACAAACTGTGTTGTTCAGTAGCTGATGTTTGACTGCTTAGACCTAGCTACTGAGTAAGATTGCTGCATTTTTCCATGTCTGCCTCTACCGCCAAACCCTGTCTCCTGTCCTACACTGGTCACTCTACTAATTAATAATTTCTCCTCCCCATTTGCAATACTGTCTCTCTAAACAGCTTAATTTCTTCTCTGCCTTACCTACAAACCCTCCTCTTACACCCCCTCCTGCTGCTGCTGTCCTCCTCCTCAGACATCCCGGTGCCAAAGCACAGAACCCCCCCTCCTTGTTAACTCCTCTTCTATCTCTAAATAATTGCCCTGCATTGCCACCTCTTTACCTTGTGCTTTGTCTTTCCCAATTGCCTGCCCCCCACTGAGCTTGCTATTGTATTCTAGCTGTATTTAATCCTTTGTCTTTACCCTCTTGTTCCACAGACAGCCCATGTGTGGGCTTCCCAAGCTGCTGCTGTGACCTCGGCACTCTCCGAGCCAGCTGTAGCTAACAGACCACCCGACTGACCCCCTGACAGATTCAAGTATGCACCAGACCTCCAGAACTCATGGTTTTGAATGCCGCTGTTTTGACTGGATGCCCAGTGGAGGAGCCAGGCACTGATTGGCAGTTTCTGCTCCTCTGCTGATTTTCCAACTCCTGGAACTTCCTGATCTTGGGGAAATCTCTGCTCTGCCCCTTTCCTCAGCCTAGCAGCTGATTGGTCACTTCACTGCTGCACATTCTTATGGCTATTGGCCTCCCTGTCTTCAATATCTGACTTGACCCACTTTCTTACTGCCCCTTTTTAAAGCAATCTCACCCACGGGGTTACACATTTGCTCTCAAGTTTTTTTCCAGGTAGAAGTATATGACATTATTTGCTACATATCGTGTGGTGTTTCTTTTCAGAGCCCTGCTACTTGCCTCTGTCCACAGATTTTTCCATGATAGCTATGGTGGAAGAATACTGCTCCTGCTGACACTGAGCCTTGTTCTCTTTTCACTGGCTCTTCTCACTGCTAGACCTTGCTCTCCTGGCAGTGCTAAACTGACCTTCAAACTATCTGACTTTACCTACTCGAACCTACTTGTGTCACGGATCAAGCAGCATGATGTGACTCCTCTATTACTCACTAGGCATCTCTTATACTTGGCTGCTGATTTTACCTCTAAACGCCTCTGGCAGAACATGCTACTGGCACCATCTCTTTTCCCACAGAAACTATGGTATCTTGTGCTCCTAGCTTTGTTATTATCTGGGGACATCGAAACAAACCCTGGCCCCCAGTTACCCACTGTCTCTCTGAATATGGACTGGTTAAATATGAAAGGCCTTCATATAGCACACTTAAACATTAGAAGCCTTCTCTGTAACTTTACTGAACTTGAGGCATGGATATCCATATATGAACCTAACATTCTCTGTCTGACTGAAACTTGGCTAAAGCCCTCTACTCCTAACTCTTCCTGCTCTCTTCCTAACTATTCCCTATTTTGAGGAGACAGACTATCTGGAAAAAGAGGAGGTGGAGTTGCGCTCTATTTCAAAAGCCACCTGAATATGTCCTTAATGCAATGTTCGGTTGCCTCTAACTGTAAGTTTTTACATACCCTGCTTCTACTTGGAACCAAAAAGATTCACTTAATATGTGCCTACAATCCTCCTAAAGCAGGTCAGCTAGGATGCTCCAAACTACTTGAGTACTCTACCTCTGCAGCTGGCCAAAATAAACTTATTATTCTTGGCAACCTCAACCTAAATTGGCTGGGGAAAAATAAAAGCGCACTGGTATCTCTAGTATATGGATTTAACATGCACCAGGTAATTGAAGATCCCACCTGGCTGACCTAGTCACCTGCTGATGGAACACTTATAGACTGGATACCCACAAATCAACCTGATAGAATTTCCACCTCAGGTGTGCTTTCTGATTCTATAAGTGACCATTCCCTTGTGTTTTGCATATGGGGAACATCAGTGATTCCAGCCCCCTTGCCACGCTACATCACCTTCCGGGATTTTTCCACACTTGATCAAGCACGCTTTCTACATGGTATCTCTTCTGTAAACTGGATCCCTATTATCCAGTCCCAAGACATTGAATCTACTCTCAATCTCTTTCTTTCTATATTCTTATCCCTCCAGGACATGCATACACCTAAACAGAATCGACGCGTTAGGGCCAAACAGACTAGGTGGCTGCACAAGGAACTTCTCGCCTCCCTTTGGGCACGTGACAAAAGTTGGAACCACTACAAAACCTTGGGTAAGCAAAGTGAATATGACACTTACAGAAAGCAGCGCAATATGTGCAAAAAACAAATCAGGCTTGCCAAAAGCTCATATTACAAAGGTCTATTACTGGAAGCTGCTGGGGACCTGAAGAAATTCTGGACACATGTAAAATCCTTCCTGGGCTCAAACCAGTCTCAACACGTGAATGATATAGTCCTCAATGGTATGCAATATAATGACCCACCACCACTGCAAATTCTTTCAACAAATACTTTACTGATCTCACCAAATACACTGCCTCTTTTATAGCAAATTTTATAGCATCCTGATGCCCGTTATTCACACAAATGAACCCATACATCTGCCCTTCTATTTTAAGGCTATTCCAACTGCTGATGCTCTAAAACTACTAATCTCAATCTCTGAAGTAGTAGTGTAGGCTCTGACTACCTAGAGCCTAAACTCCTGAAGCTGGCTGCTCCTTTTATTGTGGCCCTATTGGCTAAAATCTTTACACTGTCTCTCTGCCATGGTCATGTTCCGGACATATGGAAATTGGCAAAAGTCACCCCAGTCTTTAAGAAAAGTGACAAGAAGAACATAGGTAATTATAGGTCCACAGCCATTATGTCAGTACTAAACAAAATACTAGAGAAATTAGTGGCTAAGCAAGTCACCGAGTTCCTCTCTAAATATACCCTCCTATCACCTGCTTAACATGGTTTCTGCAAGGGCCATAGCACCTCTACTGCTCTGATACAATTTACAAATGATGCCCTTGCTGCTATGGATTACGGTCTCATGACTGGTGCAGTGTTCATTGACCTCACAAAGGCATTTGATCTTGTAGATCACCCTCTTCTGCTTGATTGCCTTAGCTTCACTGGTTTCTTGGAGCAAGCCACAAACTGGTTCCAGAGCTACTTAAGCAATAGAAGAAAACAGGTAAAATTTAACTCTGTGGTGTCAGACTCCATGCCTATCACTGTTGGTGTTCCTCAAGGCTCCATCTTGGGGCCTCTTCTGTTCTCCATTTTTATAAATGACATATATCCTAACACCCCTTGGTGCTCAACAGTCTTGTATGCAGATGATCTGGTACTCTACACCTTCTCTGCAAACATAGAAGAAATAAACAGTCAGCTAACATCTGCATTTCTCATAATGCAAGAATGGATTCACAACAAAAGGCTTGTCTTAAACATGAGTAAAACTCAGGGCATGCTCTTCAGATCTGCAACCAAACTTAGAACAAACTGCAACCTTTTCAATGTCTCCTGTGCAAATGGCTCCCCCCTTATGAAAGTAACCTCATTCAAGTATTTAGGTGTCCTGCTTGATGAAACCCTCAACTTTGAGCAACACATAATCCACACCTGCAAGTCAGTAAACTCCAAACTCGAAATAGCTAACAGGACTAGTCGGATGCTTACCCCCTCAGCTAGACTGGCTATTTCTAGGGGTATCTTACTTCCATCCCTTGCATATGGTGCTGTCACCTACATAAATGCTTCAAAAACCACCCTAGGTAAGTGGGATACAATGTACAATAGTATCTGTCATTTGAAGCACCATTGCTTGTTATATACAGACCTTAGATGGCCTTCTCCATCTGCCAATTGACTCCTTGCCCTTGGTACTCTGCTGGATGACATCATTAGAATGAATCTGCCTACCTCTCTTGCAGGCATGCTGGTGCCTCTGTCCCTCACCTATGGCCTCTGCTCTACTGGACTCTCTCTACTATACACCCCTAGCATAGAACCCTAAAAGGAACCTCAGCTTTCTCCTGCCTGGCACCAAAATATTGGAATTCCCTACCTCTTGATGTTCACTCTGCACCTAATCATATTGCTTTTAAAAAGATGTATCACACTCTCCTCATCAAACATGCCCTATGTTCCTGTTTTAAACCCCCATAGAGTGCTTGACATCCCCTTCCTCAGCTCTCAAAATGTTTCAATTTTGCTCTGACCCCTTGTTACTGTTATATATAGCACTTACCATGAATTATGTGCTAAAACTCTACTGCACTATGATTGTATGCTTATTATGTTTTGTACTATTGTGTATTTTTCTGCCATTGTCTCTGTCATATTAGCAATACTGTTTACATCACAGAACATCATGTAGATTTTTCTTTGTATAGTTGATTACCTCTGAACTATACCTGTTATTTGTTTTGCCTACTAATTTTGGATTGTAACCTTTGGGTCATGTCTGAAAATAGTCATATTTTGTGGCTACAACACCTTACCCAGTAAACAAAAACTAAATAAAATAAATAATTGAGTTTTGGCAGAAAAGTAGTATTTGTATTTTGTGTCCTACAAATATAACGCAAAAGTAAATAAAAATGAACAAGGATTAGCTGATGCCAATATTGGTTTATAAGTGGCAAAGGCAAATGCATATTTTGAGCTGAATCTTCACCCAATGGAGCAGCAAAATGTTGCTACCTATCACAACAATGAAAAGCAGGACAACAAAAAGTGAATTAATATACCAGCAGGACCAAGAGGTACCCCGCAATGATTTAGGGTGTTCTATCAGAGAAAGAATGATACTGATATCTGAAACAGAAACAAAGGTTCAGGACAGTAAGAGGAGGTTAGGTATAAGGGGTCAAATAATTGTGGCTGTCTCACTGGATGGAGGCTCTGCTGAAGCTGGGAACAGGCAGGGAGAGTTTTCCAGACAAATAAAGTGGAGGCTGAAAGGCAGCTGCCTTTTATTGCCTCTGAGATGTAAGCGCAGGCACAACACAGTCTGTCCTTGTGCTATTGCAAGGCTCTTGATGTCTGTAGCAGCACTTTTCTTGTTTCACAAGGTGGTGTACCTGTTGTATGTGACTTACCAAGTCCCTAGCTCCTGACTGATTGACGAGAACATCAAACTCAGAAAGACAACCAATCAAGTTGTGAGATCACCTGATATGGCATGCCTATCTTGTGCCCCTAAAAGAGATCTTGCCTTGTTCCCTCCATTCCTACCAACAGCAGTATGCTTTTGCACAGTCACAATGTGATGGTAACCATTTGCACCAAATAAAAAAAAAATCTAGACAGTCAATTGCTGTCAAAGGTGACAATTACTGATTGCAACCACAATTACCTGTCTATCCCAGATTTGGATTTGGTGTCAGTGTTTGCCATTCAAATCCTGAACCATCTCTATTACACAAACCTTAACTCCTTTGTTATGATGTGCATGTCAACTGCTGCTCATTCATCACTACAAGTCTTCAGTTTTTGAGAGGTGTAGTGAAGAGCAGAAAAAATATCCCTTCCAGTAATTTCACATATGCTACAATATAATTATTTTGCTAGACCTACAGTACCATTGGGTGAACACCATTCATAAGGCTACCGCCACATGACCACACCCACCTTCTTCATGGCATGGTGGAGGTGGTCATGTGGCTGGTGTTCCCACTACGGTACCATTGGGAGAAGCACTAGCCACATCACCAGCTCCACCATGCTATGACTCTGCTCTTCACAGCATAGCTTTCAAAAGAGCAGAGAGCATCCAATTATTTAGCCAGTTCCTTTAATGGTACCAGATCTGACATTGCCTAAGTTTAAAACATAGAAACATACTGTAGACAATGATGGCAGAGAAATACCATTACTCCATTCATTCTTCCCATAAAACCCTAATAAGCCCAGGACCTATTGTTCATATAGAATTCTAACCCACATTATCCACCCCCATGCTCCCCACCATACTTCAACCACCATGAGCAACCACTATGCCCTTCATTTTGTCCTAGCCATGTTTGAAACCATTGATAATTTTGGTGCCCACCACATCAGCTGGTAGATTGTTCCATAGCTCCACCACCCTTTCTGTAAAAAAAACCTTCTCACTTCCTACTTGAACCTCTCCCCATCAGTTTCTACTTGTGCCCCTGTGTTCTTGTTCCACTACATATGTTAAATTGTTGAACTTATTCATTCCATTCAGGAACTTGAAGGTCTCTATCATACCTCTGCTCTCACATCTGGCCTCCAGTGACTACATGTCCAGTGCCTTGAGTTAATTCTCACAAGACTGTCCTGCTGACCCTGAATTATTTTGGTCACCCTACATTGCACAGTCTCCAGCCTATCCTTATATTTCCTTAGGTGAGGACTCTGGAACTGGGCACAGAACTACATGTGGGGCCTCACCAGTGATCCATAGGGAGGTAGTGATACCACCTTCCTTCTGCTGTCAATACCCCTTTCTATACTCCCTAGCATACAGTTTGCCTTACTGTAGGCCTTGATACACTGGCTTGACTGTTTAAAGGAGTCACTGATGATGACCCCAGGTCTCTTTCCTCAAAGAACATGTCCAGCTTTAGCCCTCTCCCCCAACCAGTACTCTGTCCCTGGTTTCTTGTTCCGTATGTGCATCACCTTGTAATTTTTGGCATTTCATTTCAAATGCCAAACCTTTGACCACCTCTCTAGCATTTTCAGGTTTCTTTGCATCTCCCTCATCCTCGCTGCCTACTCTTCCACAGATCCTAGTGTCATCTGCAGAGAAACATCTTGCCCTGGATTCCTTCTCCCATGTTGCTGATGAGCATATTGAAAAGGACTGGACCTAGGACAGATCCTTGTGGCACCCTACTGGACAAATTGAAAAGGACATGATCTAGGACCTAACTAATTCAACTAAAGAACCACTGCATGGAAATATAACTGTGTTACTAACATTCTGCACAGACCAACATAACACTACACTTTCAGAATACTGCAAACATAAAAGACTGCTCACACTGGCTGGGTGCTAGTAAATCAAGATCAGATGAATCCAAAATGGGTTCAACACTCAAGTCAAAAAAGAGTAGGGCTACAGGATCCTTCCTTTAAACTTATTTTTTTTTTAGCTTGCAGAATAATAAAAACTGCACCCATTGCCTTCAGGAGCCCCAATGTTTCATGCTCCTGCTCTCTGGCACCTTTTCAAGGTCTGAAAATCAAGACATTACTACTCAAGATAGCAATAAACCCATATATAATGCTTTCTTATAAAATGAGCATCCCAGAGACAGTGCCGTGGCTAAATTGTTGTATAACTTGAGCTAGAGACAGAAGACTATGCTCAGACTGAAATCCTGCTTTGAAAAGGATTTACTGTATGTATTTCTCTGGAGTGTCTTTTTCTGGCAGCACTGTGCCATTTGGTGTACAGAGATCCCTCTAGTGTGACAATACCATTGCACAAAAAGAAGTCAGTGGGATTTACCAAGAGTGAACCCAGTGGAAATGGAGTGGATGAGGAAGCAAAGAAACCCATAAGAAGGGGAGCTAGGAGATGAAAGGAGCAGACACAGGTTTGGTGGAGGAATGCAGATTGAGAAATTGAAAGGATCAAAAAGAGTAGCAGAGCCCTGGTGTGTGGAGCCAGAGGACACCAGATGGATAAACCTGGTAGAAATAGCTAAGGGGGGCATCCCACCATGGTGTAGCAATTGAATAACAACTGAACTAAGAATATGCTGGTGAAAAGTTCTAATTTATGATAGAAAATTAAAACTATGGTGTAAACTGGTCTATTCTCCATTTGAGAAAGAAACATTTCATTATAAAAACTGTTACCACATCTGTGACATTTTGATTATAACCAGTCTTTAGCATAAAATGCTGATACACTTTTGTCCCCCCAACCTCATTTATTCCTTTTTTTCTGAGGTTCTATTCTGACTGCATGTTCAGAAATCATGCTAACAGAAGTAGCAAAATTATAAAAAGTAAACTTCTATTTTCTTTATCAAAGGAAAAAAAAGGGAATAGTATTAAGCAACTGAAAATGTCAGTATTTGAACTGACCAATAATAGCACTGAGAAGGCATGCAATTACATAACCTTGGGGTGAAAGGAGGTGAGCATGTTATCTCTGTAGATACACAAGGATGCAGACAAAAAATGGCTCAGCTAGTACAATGCAGAAATTTGGTATCAAGAGTCTCCCATTTTAGCAGAATACTGCCTGTATGAAGATGGCTTGTTAGTCTACTAGTAAAACATTATTTGGTTGCAATACCTCAATTTAACTACTTAGACTCCCTTTACAGAAGACATGTACACAATTTGAATTCCACCCAGTAAGTAGAACTGTAACTGATTTTATGATAGTAGCAATATGTTAACTTTGTTATCATTTTATATATATATATATATATATATATATATATATATATATATATATACACACACAGTATATATATATAAAACTTAAGTGGGGTATCTTTTTTGCTTGTTTGTTAGTAAAAGCTACTCTTTTAGCTCTACTTTGGAATCATTTGGATGGTGAGTTAGGCCAAGTCTCTGGTAATCTGTCTGCTGTTAAGATTTGTTCATGTTTTAATTTAGTCCACAGTGTTGAAGTGTACTGTTAATTTCGGCACAAAGCTGAAATGGATTTGTGTAGTAAAGTGGACAAAACTGTTGATACAAAACCTGTTTAACACTGAATGGATAGACAAACATTGTTGTTGACTAAAGGGGATGAAGAGCAAAAGAAAGAAAAACAAGTTACCAACTACGTTTTAAAGAAAGCTTGAGAGAATAATTATTTTGTTTCAACAAAGGGTATTAAGACTTTAACTTCTGAAAGCATAAGGAGACATTTAATTGAACTGATCATTTGGATCTGTTTAACACTGTAAAGTGGTGTTGAAAAATTTGTAGTCGGTAAAGGTTTTATTTTTTTTTTGGGATGCTATATTTTTTGCAGAAGGGATATTCACTACTTCTACTTTCCAATCATAATAGCGGGGTCTGTAGAATTATTTCAATGAACGAAAAAAAGGCAGTGACTCCAAACCTATTGGAAATAAGAATGCAGTCAGTAAGAAATAGAAAGGGGGAAGTAATCATAAAATAACAAATTACTTTCTGACTCCAGGAAGCCAAATAGAATTAAAAGATACTTTGGGGAAGATTACAATATGTGGCCAATTGATCCCATAGTTTCATCTTCTATTAAAAATAAAGAGAACAGTAAAGAACATCCTTTGTTGAAAGAAATTCAGCGATTAAAATCCTAAGGGAAGATACATAACTCTATCCCAATAAACACAAGAAGTAGCATGAAAATGGCTATACTGGCCTCTAAAAATAAGAAATGTAGTAGTTCTTATTCAAAAAGCCTCAATTTGTAAAAAAAGTTAAGGTACAGAGCATTAATAAAGATAGGATAGGAAAAGGCCAAAGGAATGTAAGTAAACAAATTGTGCAGGCTGTACAATCATTATTAACTGAAGTGGAGAGAAGAACTGATTTAACTAATACTCTAGTGAAAAAACAGGAAGGGATAAAGACTATCTCCCCAAGGTAAATCATATCTTGTTGATTTTGATAACTTCATAACTCCTTATATAAGAAGGCTAAGCATAGAACCTCCATTATGCTTTCCTCCTGATATACTATGTTTATGAAAGGAGGACTTTAATGAGGGAGGAGCAAAACCAAGAGGCACTATGTTCAATACTCCTGAACTGGTGCCTACAAACTTTTAGTTCTAGTGCTGAAGAGCAGATGAGGAGAAAACCTAACATGTATGAAATTAAACATGAGCTACTAAAAATAATGTTTCATTGTGAGAAATGACAGAGCTATTGAAACTATTGCTGGATATTAATACAGGTATACAGAGAATGAAATCACTTGAAAGAGAATAGACTGACCAAAGTGGTAAAAAGGGGAAAACAATTCAGGAAATAACTGAGGCAATGAGGAGATAACCAACAGAGAGATGCGGGAAATTAATCATTTAGTTGCAGCAATGAAGATGGATATGAATACAAAAAACTACTGATGCAGTAGCTCATAAGCAAAATGAACTGACAACAAATAGAGGGAAGAGTGAGAGGAAAAAAGAGATTTCCCAAGAAGAAAGGAGGACAAGGATGGAATGAAATGAACCATAAATCAGAACCCGAACATAAAAATAAGTAGAAAATGAACAGTAACAGTAGTACAAAGACAAAAAAGAGAGATGACAGATGGGAGTGAGCAGTTACACTTGTCTCAGAGAATCAAAAGATACTAAAAACAAGAACACAGAAGCAGTTGTGAATTCAAAAAGAAAAACTAATATGTCAGGGTGAGGTCCTTCCCACCATATATACATTGACTCCCTAAATCAAAACAAAAATGCTGCTGCCCTGAAAGTGATGGCCTATAATTTTAGTAAGAGTGTGTCAGGTTAAAGGTTCAATTGGGCACACATTAGATCAGTATATATATTTCATGCAAAACTAAGCAAGGGATGGATTTGCCTCTCTTTAGCTAATGCAAAGCCCAGAACTGGGAACTGACTATATACAAAAATAAGATAATCCTTCTAAGTAAATTGAATGCAGTTAAAAACATCAAAGAGAAAGGAAACTGTGAAAGAAGCCAATTTATAATGGAGAATAACAAATTTTCTGAAACCTATTGAAAAAAATCACTCTTTTGCTAGTGATGAAGAGTCAGATAATACTCCAAATATAAGGGTCAGGAAAAAGCTGGGTGTTCAAATTAATAACAGTAGAATTGTGAACAGTGATAGTGAGGGCTACAATGAAACAGATAGTTCATGTATCTCAGAAGATCTGATAGTCCTGGAATCTACATTATCAAGTGGTAAGAAATCAAGGTCAGGAAGTAAAAACTGCCAAATAGACAGTATGCATAGCGCACTCAAATCTTATCCTGGAATATTGTAGGATTTGAATAAAAGAAACATGATAAAGAATGGGAGCTACAATTTAATATGAGGACAGATTAACAGAGCTCAATGTGTATATCCCAGAACAAAGGAGGGAGAGAGGTGATATGATTGAAACACTCAAACATCTTAAGAGCATTAACAAGGTGAAAGAGTTTAACATATTTCAATATAAGAAAGACAGAAGGACAAAATGACACAGCATGAGATTAGAGGGAGGCCAATTAAGGGGTAATGTGAGGAAGTTCTTTTTCACAGAAAGGGTGGTGGATGCATGGAATGGTCTACCTCAGGAAGTGGTGGATATGAATATAGTGCAGGGCTTCAAACAGGCATGGGATAGGCATAAGGGAGCAATACAAATGAGTATGACTAGATAGGCCATTGACAGAGTATAGGCCTATGGCACATTCATAAGGTAAACAAAAATGGGCAGACTGGATGGGCCTTGCAGTCCTTATCTGCCATCAACTTCTATGTTTCTATGTCTCATTTAGACATTATAATCTTACTTCAAGAAACTTGGCTAACCCATAATAAAGACATTGTAATTTCCAGTTATCAGCGCTTAAATTATCTAGCACAAAGAGTAAAAAGATTTGGAAGACCTGTTGAAGGGTTACTAGCTTTAGTAGCAGCCAAACTGAATTTTGACTGTCATATGTTGAAAACTTGGTTTCCTTTTCTCTTATGCATTCTCCATGCCAAAAGGGACACCACATTTGATTATTGCTAATGTGTATATTCCACCAGCCTCCATTAATCTGCCAAGGGAGAGACCATTTTAACTACCTAGACAGGTTTTACATGTTTTCACAATAATTACACAAATAATTCAACTGTTTTCTGTGGAGACTTTAATGGAGGAATAGGAAATATTCAAGAAACACAAAACCAGAATTGAGAAATTGATGATGCTTTGGGTGTCCTCCTTTGCCAGTCTGCTGATATTATAATAAATGACAGAGGGAGAAAACTTGGGAATTGGTCTTATGAATATAATCTGAAACTCCTTAATGGCAGATTTATTTATTTACTGTATAATCAGAATTACAATCCTTTGAGTCACAGACTCTTTTGCAAAGGCTCCACGTCGGGTTACAGGAGTGGAGGGAAAACAAGGTACAAGGATGACAGACGGAACAAGTAATTATATACAGATTTCAGTACAGACAATCTTTTATACAATGGCTCCACGGTGGTTACAGGGGGTGGAGGGAAACAAGATGGTATATGACAAGAATTGTTACATGTATTATTTACAGATTACAGTACTGACATGGTAATAGAGAGTCTTATTTATTGGGTTAGAAAATTAGGAGGCATGCATGCGATCCCTAGACAGAGCTTATAGGATGATGTTTCGTAGGGTCTAGGGAGCCCCTGTGTCAGGAGAGGAGGTGTGAGAGGAGGGTGGGCAGGTCTATTAGCATTCACATTTAATGATTTCCAAGAGATGGGTTTTAAGACCTGATTTGAAGAGTGAGATGCTATGGGACTGGGAGAGAGAAGGGGGAAGAGTGTTGAGCCATTTGGGGGCACCGTAGCGGAAGGATCTCTGCCCAAGGGATGTTCAACATGGGGAATTTAGTGAAGACTATGATAGTGCTCTTACTGTCCCTTCAGTTTCCAGTGGTTCAGTTATTGATTTATGTTTGGCGGATCTTTTTTCCTTCCACCCAGTAAAATTATTTGAAATTCTCAAATGGTTGGATAGTGATCATATTTTGCTCTCCACAAAAATTCAAGTAAATAATGCCTTGTTAAATAAGAATAATAAGTGATCAACACATACAGTATTATTTAAAGTAATTTATTGCTAATTATCACTAAACACTAAAATGGTCAATCTTAGCTGAGTCTAAGTTTCTTTAAATTACTGAGACCAGAACTATGCAAATCCTAAAGGATAATGTAATTAATCCTTCTGTAAATTCAGTCTTACTCTTGGAATTGTATGGAAAATTACTAGAAATAGTAAAGTCCCTATTACTAAGGTAAAATAATGTGTATAGAACAAATGAAGACTCCAGGGAAAATGTCCCATGCTTTGATCTTGAATGTAAATGATGTTGGAAAGCTGCAAATGTCTTAGATAGATGAGCTAAAAAATCCCAATTGCTAGAGGATAGAAGAGCTTTTCAGCAGTTAATAAAGGGTACAAGTCAGTGTTGTTTATAAGAGAAACAACTATCAACAGCATCTTTAGACAGAATTTCAAGAAGTACTAGAAAATAAATAAGTTAAAAAAATTGGGGAAATGGTTGCCATGGGACTAGGCAGGTCCTATGGTGAAACTGAACCTAGAATTACTGCAGATCTTTGGGTGGAGCACTTTTAGTCTCTATATAAGCCAAAACTAAAGGTGGAAGAGTCTAGTAGCCAGACTAGATCCAAGATATTATCATATTCATGGGAAGAACTCTCAGTGATGGAAGTTAAGCAAGTCATTTTGTCACAGAAAAATAATAAAGCTTCAGGTATAAAAAGCCTGCCTTCAGAAATGTTTAGGGCAGACCTAGACTGGTGGGAGAGCCATTGGCCCCTTTTTCATGAAGATTAATGAACAGCTAGTTATCCCTGACTCATGGAAAATGGGCATTATTATCCCTATACACAAAAAGGTGATAGATTTTCTCTGCATTGTTATACAACTACTACACTTCTAAGTGTTTCTTCAAAGACTATCTGCAAATTATTCTTGACAAATTAGAGAACATAGTTGACTCTAACCAGATTCAATCTCAGTGTCAAGGAGGCTTTAGAAAACATTCCAGTACAATTGACCCCATTTTTTAATTATATCATGGTAATGTATGTTCATAGAGAAAAAAATATGTGTGGCTTTCTTGAACATTAAGTCCACGTTTAATCACTTAACTAGAAATAGGCTATGGAAAATATTGATAAATCTCAAAATTGATACTAAACTCTTGGAAATACTTAATATGTTACATTCTGAAATGATGGCTCAGGTCAGACTCTACTTATTTATTTACTTAAGTCTTTGACTACCAGGTAAGTACACTGATCTGAGGGACTATTTTCAGGCATGACCTGAGCCAACAAAGTGGTACAACAAAATTTACAATACAGGTGCAGTCAATGTACAGACAGAACAAAACGATACAGTACAGCACAGTTTACACAATGCATCAGGCATGACCTGAGCTAGCAAATGGCACAACAAAATTTGCATTGAGGTGCAGTCAATGTACAGATAGAACAAATCGATACAGTACAGTGTACATATGTATGGGGGAATCAATGGGTACATTACAATTACAACAGTGTTTGGGAGAACAAGGAATACATTACAAGTTCTTGGTGGGTAAGCAGGGTGGGGAGATATGAGACAACAGGGGAAAACCAGCATAAATAGTAAATACAAAATAAAGTGGTATATTGATTCCATAACAATAGGAATACTGGTTGCGGTTAAGGAGCAGGTACAGAGTGCTATAATGGTAGAACAGCTATAAGAGCTAAAAAGGAAAAGAGGGCTGGGGTATAGGAGAAGGGTAATAGTTGGTCAAAGTAGATTACCCTGGTTGGCACAGGCATTTTGTCTCATTCATTAACCAGTCTTTGAGTCAAAGTTTGAAGGTGTAATGGGTGTCACCATATTGGAGTGAAGCAGGGAGGCTGTTCCACAGGGAGGGAGCAGTAACTGACAGTGCTTTGCCACCCATAGCAGAGGAAATTTTAGGTATTTCCAAAGTGGGGACTGAGGACACCCACAGGCATCTGGGAGTTGCTCAGGTTTTTAGTAGGGATCTGTATGGGGACACGTTGCTGCCTCTGAGGTGTTATCTATGATGCATCCCAGCACATAGTCATGATGGCCAGAGAGTGGGAGCCAGCCAAGAGTTTAGTACAGGTTACAGTGGTGAGTGGCGTATGGTGCCAGGAGTACAAAATGACAAATGTTGTTATAGACGGAGGTTAGACATGAACAAAGGGCAGAGGACATTTGGGAATAGATGGGGGATCAGTAATCGAGGATGGGGAGCAGGTTGCCTTGGACAATTGCTAGTCAGGCCTCTCTGGTCAGGAACTGTTTTAGCTGATATGCAGTTCCGAGCTTTTGGTTCACCCATTGTATGATGGAGTTAACATGCTCCATGAAAGAGATCCTTGATCACAAGAGTTCATTAACTGAATCTTTTTCAACTGACTGCAGTTTGAGAGGAGGATGTTCCTCTGTTGTTTAATTGATATATTAATGATAAATGATATGTTACATTAGGTAGAAACATTCTTCCCTGCAGTAAATGGACAGAAAATCAAAATCAGGCTTCAATTTTATGCAGATGACATGGTTCTTTTTGCACAAGCTCCATTTGGATTAGCTAGAGGGCTTAAAAAAGTTCAAGAACATCTTCATTTCTTGGGCTTAGAACTTAATTATTCAAAATTAAAAAAAATATGACTTCTAGTGACAAAAAAAAAAAAAAAATAGTAAAGCACTGGAATCTGAATGGGCACCCTGTAGAAGAAGTAGAACATTTTCGATATTTGGGAGTCATTTTTAATAGATGTTTTTATTGGAAAATTAACATTAAAAATATCAAAAAGGAAACTGCTGCAGCAGCTAATGCTGTACATTATTTTGCAAGCTCTTTTGTGGGTAATTCCTTCCTAGCTATGACAACATGTTTTGAGACCAATATATGTTCAAATAATGGAAGGAGCACCAGGATAGCAGACTTGTCATGGTTAGAGATGTAGCGAATTTAAATTTCACTGGCGAAGTGTACGTGAAGTGGGCACTTCGCACTGTCACTCCGCTATGCGGAGTGGATAATACAAATGGCTCATTTCGCCTTGTAGTTATTACTTTGCATTGTCATTTCACCTTAACATGAAGAAAGGTGAAGTGATAACAATATCGGCAGCCCCTCACACACAGTCACCAGAATTAATGTGCATTCCCAAAATGCTACTGACTTGTGTCCAGAAAACTCCCCAGTGCTGATGCAGTGAAATGAGAGCACAAGAAATGCAAAGTCTCCAAGAATTAATAGTGCACTCAGTCATGCGTGCAGTGGTCACACACAGTCACCAGAATTAATGTGCATCCCCTAAATGCTACTGTCTTGTGTTGGAGTGTAACAAAAAATGCAAAGTCTCCCAGAATTAATGACACACACTGTCATGCATGCAGTGGTCACACACAGCCACAAGAATTAATGTGCATCCCCCAAAATGCTACTGTCTTGTGTCCAGAAAATTCCCCAGTGCTGACGAAGTTAAATGAGAGCGTAACAAAAAATGCAAAGTCTCCCAGAATTAGTGGTGCACTCTCTCATGCATGCAGTGGTCACACACAGTCACCAGAATTAATGTGCATCCCCCCAAATGGTACTGTCTTGTGTCCAGAAAACTCCCCAGTGCTGACGCAGTGAAATGAGAGCACAACAAGAAATGCAAAGTCTCCCAGAATTAATGGTGCACTCAGTCATGCATGCAATGGTCACACACAATCACCAGAATTAAGGTGCATCCCCAAAATGTTACTGTCTTGTGTCCAGAAAATTCCCCAGTGCTGACGAAGTGAAATAAGAGCATAACAAAAAATGCAAAGTCTCCCAGAACTAATGGTGTACTGCAAAAGTACAAACAGATTAAGACTGCACTGTGCACTCAAGAGATGCAGACATAAAGGCACAACACCACCTAACCAGTGCTCACAAGTCACAAATCCATATCTGGAAAAGAATACCTTTTGCCGGTTGGTGGGGTAGTGCACGGCAGTAACAGTCCACTACCAGTAAAGATACCACAAAGCAGTATCAAAAATTCATGCAGGTGCAGTGGATAGCAGGTTCACACTGCTGCAGTTACTCTGTGGCACAATAAAAGGTGTCTGATTTAATGGCATGCATCGCACACTCACACACACTACAAGTAATGCATAGCAAATTGAAAACCTTTAGTAATATAACCAAATGTTTTAAACAAACTGAAATTATGCACTGCTGCGCCACAACAATCAGCAAAAAATGTCAAGAATTACTGAAAATATTTTTCTCCCAGTTAATCTACCTACACCACAGATATGCCCCTCCCCAAAGCACACGTCAGAGTACACAGACTGACTGTTCTATATTAACATTCAAAATCCACACACAAACAATAAACACTCGATGATATGAGCACAGGAGGGTTTCCTACAATCGATGTACTAAATTTTGAGCAAAAAGAAGTCTCAAACAGGCTTTTTTAACAGCTTTTAGAGGATTTGAATTGCAGAGCTCTGAGAAGAAACTGTCTCCATCTTCCACTACACACACACTACACAGAACTGAGGCTGTGCAGAACAATCTAGAGTCCATGTGACCTACAATCCCTTGAAGCACTGCAAAATTCCCCTTGGAGCTCAATAACAAGGCAAAGCGATGTGAAGTACATTGATTTCAATGTACTTCACCTAAAAATTGGTGGAGAATTGGTTTGGGGAAGGCGAAATAATGCAAAGTCATTGGTTTCAATGGCCTTCGTGTTCCTCATCATGACACAAAGTACTCTGCTTTGCATTGTGGAGTACTTTTCGGATTCCTTGTTACTCTGTGAATCACTTCACGGAGTGAATTTCGGCCACTTCGCCCACCACTAGTCACGGTGCTGAGATATATATGAAAGCCAGGTTCTAAAGCAAATAGCACCCATGACTAACAGACACACACAGGACTATGCAGCAAAATGAAAAAGTCCTTTAATATAATTGATAGTGCCTAAAAACATACTACATAAAAAACAGGAGTTAACACGGAGGTGATAAAGCTGAATCAACTACTGATGTTTTGCATGGCCACTGCCATGCATCCTCAGAGTACTCTGTTCACCATGATTACTGGGCTACTTAAATGCATATAGGTCATATGACCCTATTAATGTGATATCCAATCACCTTTGTTTTAACCTTATATAGTGTTTCATTCAAATGTGAATAACAAAGACATATATGTGACTATGCATAACATATTAAAACATTCTAATTCACCATAATTAAAAAATACCCACATATTTGTACTCCAATAATCATGAAAACATGGATGGACACCAGAGGCATTGCTGAATAAGCATTAATATATTTAATTTAACCTCCCATTACCAAGTATGGTTTGACTATTATTACTTTTATAATAAAAAATGCCCCAGCACTCACTCTGTGCCACATCCAGGTACCCAATTAGTTACAAATCAATGGTGAACATCAAATGATTAAGTTCGATGTTGTTAAACAACATTTCAGCATCCATATTTTACAAAAATAGAGAGCAATGATCAAGTTATTATGCTGTGTCCAGGATATCATGTTAAATTCTAGCACCTATATGTTTTTAAAAAGGCTGCTAGATCAATATTATCATTGAGGCCCTGTTGAGATCTGACCCCTAATTCATAAATCCAAAAACTTTGCCTTCTCCCCACCAGTTTTTCAATGTCTCCTCCCCTGGGTCCTAAAGACACCCATTCAATGTCACTGAATGCTATTTCATGTGGGCATTCGGGGTGAGCCAAAACATGTTGAACTATTGCATAAGTCATATCCTTGTGTTGTAAAGCCCTAACATGTTCTCCTATCCTTACTTTAAACTGTCTGAACGTTCTTCCTATGTAAAATGCCCCAAGCTGCAGGACAGTTTATACACAACCCCCTTACTGCTACAATTAATAAATTGTTTAATAGCAATCTCTTTATTAGTTCTGGGGTGTGTGAAAGTCTTATAGGGGCTAACAAATTTGCAATAGATGCACTGACCACATTGAAATGTTCCTGTAGGTAGAGGGGCAAGGGTGGAACCATCTAATTCAGGGCCTGGGAATGTGTTACTGACCACCATGTCCTTTATGGTCCTACAACATCTGTATACCACATTTGGTCTCTTTCTGACCACTTGGTTTAATCTCAGTTCTAGCTCCAATATTGTCCAATTCTCAGTAATAATCTGTTTTATTCATTCTGCCCCGCTAGAATATGTAGTGACAAACGGGCAGTTCACCACGGTTTTTTTCTGACCTTTCTTTCCTTTCTTTGTATGCTAAGGTGTCTTTCCTGTCTAATGTGTCAACCAAGTTTATTGCTGAAGCAATACTATGATTGCTGTAGCCTCTTTCCTTGAATCTCTGTACCTACTGATTATGTTTCAGTATAAATTCATCATGTTTTGTACAATTTCTAAATGTACAAATAAGTTGGCCTTTAGGGATATTGAAACAAGTATGTGGAGCATGACAGCTCTCATAACATAAAAGGCTATTTCTATTCATGGGTTTCTGAAAAAGGGTGGTGCATATATCCCCTGTGTGTTCCTATAAATTTTGAGATCAAGGTAAGTGATCTCCTGTAGACCAAATGTGACCTTATATCTAAGACAACTACTGGTCCCCTCCAGCCATCTTATGAACAGATTAAGTTCCTCCAGGGCCCCCCTCCAAATGATTAATATATCATCAATAACGTGCCGCCACAAATCCAGTCTAGACAAATATGGATTTGTGGTGGTGTTATACATTTGAATGAAACACCATATAAGATTAAAACAAAGGTGATTGGATACCACATTAATAGGGTCATATGACCTATATGCATTTAAGTAGCCCAGTAATCATGGTGAACAGATTACTCTGAGGATGCATGGCAGTGGCCATGCAAAATGTCAGTAGTTGATTCAGCTTTGCCTCTTGCGTGTTAATGCCTGTGTTTTGTGCAGTATGTTTTAGGCACTATCGATTATATTAAAGGACTTTTTCATTTTGCTCCATAGTCCTCTGTGTGTCTGTAAGTTGAGGGTACTATTTGCTTTGGACCCCTGCTGAGGACCAAAATAAAAGCCAAGTTAATGTATATAGCCAAGGTCTTGGGTTATGTTGGGTAATGTAAAAGATTTAGAGGTAATACAAAATGTGTTCCTGTGTTCAACACTATGACTTCCTAGAGATATTCCAGGTGCCTTTGTGAGAGCAGAGGCATAGATATTAACTATTCAAAGTACAGTCCTTAAGGAAATGATGAATTATTGGGCAAACATTACAGCCTTGGAGGAACCTCAGTTGACAAGACTGTGTCTGAGTAAGCAAAATACAGGTTGGTACTCATTTTTGAGTAACAGTGTTAAATCAATGGGCCTAATGGATTTTGGATCTTGGGCAGTACTGGAAAACCTACATTTTATGCTGAAATGGCAGTCAAAATAATTAATGGTATTACTACACAAGAAACCTTTACAAGACTAAGAGAATCACCAAATTTAGATTTGTATAAAACCAGTAAATTAGACTGGTGTATGGAACCATATTTGAGAATATGTGACAAAGATTCCCATAGAAGAGCATTATGCATTTTGTTAGAATGGGATTGGTTTGTGAAAGTCTTTCAAGCTCATTCAGGCTAAAGATGTACAAGATAAAATTAGTTGATCTTGTGAATTTCTGGATCCATTGGAAATATCACACATTGTATTGGATTGTCCAAAATGTAAAGACTTAAGGAGAAAATGAGTATTACCAACAATATGACATAGAAATAAACTGTTGGATGCTGATATTACATGTTATAGAACAACTCTGATATGCTCTTTACTACTCTAAGATAAGGTGCATGACAATTTTGCAATGGCATCTTTTGCTTGGTATTTATGGAATTCATTATTGAATTCATTTAAACAATGATTTCTATATATGAAATCTGTGTATTATCTGTTGCCTTATTCTATTTCATACCATCTAGCAAGATGCTTGTGGAATATCAACCATTGTGATAAAGATTGAATGTCTATGGCCTTGTATTTATGATGTACTATGGTTTCAATTGGCTTCCAATTATATTTTTCTACAAATATATTATCATTATGTATGTATATGTTTATTTATGGTGAGTGCAGCAATCATTTGATTTTATAAACTCTTTGAAATACAAACTTGAACTTAACAGAAGCTTGTGTGACACCATGGATGAAAGGCATCAGAAGGGGAATTCTGGTCAAGCAGGGCAGGGAGTTAAGCTTCATGAAGGTTTTGTCACTTAGTCAGCAGGACAGCAGCTCAAACAAATCCCTGCCCCCCATGAATATTAAGTTTCAGAAGTTTTTCTTGAAAATATGAACTCTAAGCCATTTTAGGAAATTACATTAAGTGTAAAATTAGGCCTATATCAGTAGGTACTACTTGACGTGTTACTCAGCAGTCTCTATCAGCCATGATAGTGTAAGAATTTTGAACTATGACATCAAAGGTGCAGTGATATATTACACTTGCTTTAATGTGATACTGTGCATTGCAAATTAAATAAATGAAAAATATTACATCAGCATGTCACATTGCACTAAATATGCACATACTGACAGGAAACTGTTTATGAGGTTTAGCTAGGACATCCTGAGGCCTCTTATATACAGTATATACAGCAGAACCAGCCATGATGCAGTGCAGTAACTTTTAGTAAATAAACATGTTGCAAAATACTGCAGTAAAAAGGGGCTTAATCGCCATTGAATTACACTGCTCCCTGCAGCATACGGCAGTGTTTTGTGACATATTGCAGCATTACTGCATTACATCCTGGCTAACACTGCTGTATCTGAAGGAACTACATGAGGGGTTGTGCAGTAGGCTCCAGCAGGCATGATAGCATAGGGTATTTTAAACAGTGAGACCGGAAAAAGTAAACGGATCGATTAGATTTGTTTAATGTGACAGTGTCTTGCAAATTCAATAAATGAGAAATAATATATCACCATATCACATTTCATAAACATATATACAATAAATAATAGGCAACTGTAATGTACAGGGAAATATACCACTGTGTCGAGGCCATGAGGTAATTTGCTGGAATTGCTGTGAGCCTTAAGAATGAGTGGTAGTAATTACCTCATGAGTTCCACTAAATGGAATATTTCCTTGTACACCATCCCTGCCTGTTGCTTATCTTACATAATACATTTCAGTGGTTACTATTAGTTTTGATCACAATTAAGAATACATGTAAAGCGTATACAGAGAAAAAACTGCTAATCACTTCTATGGTAAATAAATCTCATTCACATAATCTGTCTGTCTGTCTATCTATCTATCTTGCTGCCTGTCTATATTGCTGTCCACCAGGATCAAGTACTTTGTGTGAGATTTCACTGTTTACTGCATGACAAATTGGAGTTATTGCCATTGGATTAAACTGAGTTACTGCAGCACCCTGCATGATATTACAGCAAAAACAGTAAGTGCTTTATCCTGGCGGATGGTGCTGTATGTTAGGGTTTAGTTAGTATTTGTGTCAAAACACCTGTTGTTGACAGCTCAGAACCTGTCCATCTTAGGACATAGGGATTTGAAAATTGCCATGCAGCCTCTAGGTGCTGGACTAAGCATATGCTAATTTTCAAACTAGTAGGTTTAGCAATTTTGGCACTGTGAGCTACCAAAAAACACAACAAACTTCACCCAGATTGAGGCTTTTACATGTATGGATGACAAAAAAAAATACCCCTATTAAAAACATGAAATGGTCAGGTTCATTAGCTATTAACCCAGAACAGGGACTTCTGTCTGTTTATTTTGTAGCAAAGAAAAGTCACATTTTGAAGTTTTCTGTTTTTAGACCATGGAGTGTGTGCATGCATGAGCCAAAAAATATTGAGACAAAATATATAACAAAAATTGCCTTTTTTCCATGAATGGTTTGATGTAAAGTTAGTCATACACAACTAAAAACATATTTTTTTTGTGGATGGAAAATAAAAAAAAACTACCCTATTTTCCAAGGTGAAGGTTTCAAGTTTTTACCTATAAGTCAGCAATAGGGTCTTTCATTGGTTTTGAGATAAAAAACAAAACTAAAAAGGTTGTCAGTTTTTTGAAACCATAGAACACGTGATTTTGCAAAGAATATTTAAAAATATGGAAAACAAAAACTTTGTGTGTTTATGTTTGATATGAAAAACATGCAGTTGTTTTGGTTCATGACTAATTTATGGTAATTTTGGTTTGTGATTAGTTTGTGATTGTTTCCTAGAAAACACAAGCAATTTTTGCTTGTGAAAAGCATAACCATTTTCTTTTGTTCATGCCCGATTTACAGTAAGTCAAAGTCAATAATAACCAAAACTGTATTTGTGTACTGTACTTAGGCTATTTTCCTCAAATATTTTTTTTCAAATGTCCATAATATGCCAAATGTTTTCAAAATTTGTGGTCTAAACTTATGGAATTTGTTATACAGCCCCCCCGTGACTACATAAGTGGTGGAAATTAAATCGCCCTCAAAACAAGTTTTTCGAGTTACCTCCTCAAAAATGTTTTTAGAGGGATTTAGCAATCACTGCTGATGTGGTCTTGAGAAGTGGGCATAACTCACTGCAAGTCTGATACAGTTCATGTGACCATGCACTGCTTGGCACAGTTTCTGTGACAAGCCAGCTACATGTCCAGTGCACTTTTGTGGGCACAGGCAGCTATTGCCCACTCAGGTCTGGTGCTGTACCCGATAGGCCTGCTGTTTCACATAGGGCCTGCACAGCCCTGTACCATGCAAGTTGGAGATGTCAATTGTCTTTTCAAAAAGTAAGGAAATAAATTACAAAAAAGTATGTTAATGCAACTGTTAGGATTGAAGCACAACACATAAAAAAGCAGGGAAATAAAAAGTTATAGAAAGAAGTCCCTGAAGTCTTTAAGCTAATCCATCCAGGGAGAGTCACATTATGAAGGTGCAAAACTTGAGGAATACATGAAACTGCTGGCTCAGCCCTAATATAGAAGACTACTAATCTCCCATTATCCAAGAATTGAGGGGGTGGGGAGGTATTGTGGGTCACCATGGAAGCAGAAAACAAAGCCACTATTTGCACCAGCATGATCTACAGACCTCCAACACAAGGGGATGATTTACATAAGGTACTGGTGGAAGCCACTGGCAAAATAGCAGAAAAGGGGGAGATGCTGCTGATGGGGGACTTCAATCTGCTGGATGTAGATTGTAGCATCCAAGCTGCAGCTTCAGCTAGAAGCAGGGACATCCTGGACTCTCTACGGGGGGGGAGGCTCCTCAGGCAACTGGTCAGGGAGCCCACTCATGATGGGGCAATACTGAACCTGGTGCACACTAGCAGGAACAATGTTGAAGATGTCAAGGTGGGATGCCACCTGTGGATCAGTGATCACCATACAGTGTGGTTCAACACAAGGATGGCAGCAGAATTGAGCCACACAAGGGTAAAGGTTCAGGACTTGAGGAGGGCAGATGTTAAAAAGATGGGTGAATGCCTCAGGAATGACCTAGTGGGTGGGATGACCTGGGTGAGGTGGAGGAACAGTGGGTGAAACTAAAATATAGCAAAAAGAAGGCAACAAGCCTTTGCTCAAAGCAAGTGAACAAAGGCAAGAAGAAGAAGAGACCACTGTGGTTCTCCAAAGAAGTGGCTGAAAAGGTAAAGGCTAAAAGAATAACATTCTGAAGCTATACGGGGATGCTGAGGGAGGAGGAAAAGGAGGTGTATCAGGAGAAACTGAGGGAGACAGGGAAAGCAGTAAAAAGTGCAAAGGTACAAATTAAAGAGACAATAGCCCAGGGTTAACAAAAGGAGACAAGACATTTTTAGGTATCCAAGTGAAAAGAAGAAGAGCAGGGGAGGGATTGTAAGGTTAAGAAGGGAAGGGGGAGGACTGCAGAAAAGGACCATGAAAGGCAGATATCCTGAACAAATACTTTTGCTCAGTGTTCACAGAGGAAGGAGAAGGGGAAGGGCCAAAAAAAAAAGCAACATGAGCATTGGTGGGAGGGAGAGAGGTAGACACTAGTCCTCTTCTCAGAGGAGAAAGTCCTGAAGGCACTCACAAATCTGAAAGTGGACAAAGCAATGAAGCCATATGGGGTGCAGCCAAGGGTATTGAGAGACCTCAGGGAGGTACTAGTTGCACCTCTGACAGTCCTGTTTGAAAGCTCGCTGGAAACAGAAGTGGTCACGGATGACTGGAGAAGGACAGATGTAGTCTCACTTCACAAAAGTGGTAGCAGGGAAGAGTCTGGCAACTATAGGACAGTCAGCATGATATTGGTGGTGGGGAGGTTAATGGAGACACTGCTGAATGAAAGGGTTGTGAAGCATCTTGAATCCAATGGGTTACAAGGCCTGAGACAGTATGGATTCATGGGTGGAGGTCATGTCAAACAAATATGATGGTTTCTTTGACTGGGTGAGCAGGGAACTAGATCAGGATGGAGCCATGGACATGACCTACCTAGGTTTCAGTAAGGCTTTCAACACTGCTTCACACAGGAGGCTCATAAGGAAGCTGGACAGCTTAGGGGTGGATCTAAAGTTGGCAAACTGGGTAAGAAATTGTTTAAGGGATAGGGGACAGAGGGTGGTGCTAAACAGAGTCACTCTGAGAAGGGAGGGTGACCAGTGGGGTGATTCAGGGCTCAGTACTGGGACCAGTCCCCTTTGATGTCTTTATAAGAGATATTGCAGATGAGCTGGAAGGGAAGGTCTGCCTCTTTGCAGATGACACTAAAATCTGCACTAGGGTGGACACTCTGGGGGTGGAAAGAATGCACAGAGACCTGAGAAAACTCAAGGAGTGGTCAAGGGTATGGCAGCTGGGTTTCAGTGTGAAAAAATGTAAGACCATGCGCTTAGGGCACAGAAATCCTGAGGCGGAGTACAAAATGGGAGATGAGGTAATAATGGCCACCAGACAGGAACTGGCCCAAGGGCAATTATATGCGATGACCTAAAGCTGGCCAGGTAGTGCAAGAAGGAAGTAGGGAAGGCCAGTGAAATGCTGGGATGCATAGGGAGGGGTATCACTAGCGTAAAGAAGGAAGTGGTGTTGCTTCTGTATAGATCACTAGTGAGACCCCACCTAGAGTACTGTGTCCAGTTCTGGAGGCCACATCTCCAGAAGGACATAGATGGAGTGGAGGATCTCTGGAGGAGGGTAACTAAAATGGTGTAGGGTTTGCATAAGAAACTATATGAGGAGAGACATAAGGACCTCAATATGTACACCCTGGAAGGGGGGATATGATAGATACCTTTAATTATCTAACAGGAGTAAATAAAGTACAGGAGGGGAATATTTTCAGAATGAAAGATGTTCAAGGACAAGGGGACATGCAATGAAGCTGAAGGGATGGGTAAATTCAGGAGAGATGTGAGAAGTACTACTTTAGAGAAAGAGCGGTGCATGCAGACTGGATGGGACTTGTGGTCCTTATCTGCTGTCATCTTCTATGTTTCTATGCCTGAAACATTCCTCCAGTGGAAGTGGTGGGGACGAAAACAGTGGTGGGGTTCAAGAATGCATGGGATAGGCATAAGGGAATCTTAGTGGAAAGTAAAGGGGGAGGAGAGAGAGTCAAAGATCAAGTAGGGTCTGCAGTGACACTGTAGAAAACGAAAGATTGGGCAGACTGGGTGGGCCACGTGGTCCTTATCTTCCATCAAATTCTTTTTTGCTCACAAAAATGACTGCTAGTTGAAACTTTCAGGCTATTTAGAGTGTGGCCAAAGTATGATTCATTGATAGTTGGCTTTGCTGAAAACATTTGTTGATTTTAAATTATTAAAATAAAATGCTCTTTTTACACATGTGCAATTCACTGTTTTCACAATTTTTTTCATAACTAGATTTTTGCTAAAGTGACACATATCTCTTTCGTGAGTAGACACCCACTTTCATGAGCTACAACTCCTGTTTTTATGAGCAGTCATAAAAGTGGAAAATCTTTGACCACAAAAACAAGCAAAATGTGTTGGAAGTTAAGTCTGAAAGTTATGAAGTTGAAAGTGTGTGGTATAAGGATGATTGTTCAAGTATTTTTGTTTTGAAAAATAAAGAATACTTTTTAAAATATAAAAAAATTAGGTTATGAGTCATGAAATCAGGGCCTGCTTTCATGATGCACGAAGCTGATTTTGTGATTCACAAACCCATCGAGAGGATTAGTAATCATGAAAGTGGGGAAAAGAAGAGAAAACTTTGCACACCAAAAACAGGACACTATGTAGGAAGTTAAGTCTAAACCATGTGTGGTCAACAGTGCAGGGAGCAAGGGTGAGTCTTCAAGTGTTTTGTTAAAAAATACCTTTTAAAATATCATTGAAAATAGACTGTAGCATGTTACAGAAAAATGCCCTGCTTTCCTCCTTCCCAAACATGCTGTTGTAACTCACAGCCTCACTTTTGTGACAATCTCAAAATGAAAAAAATCTAGATGGTTTTGTAGGACCATGTCGGTGAACATACAGCTGAGGTAGTATGCATACAGTTGCTTTGTGAGTGGCACACAGGCTACTCACAAAGCAAGGTACAAGTCTTGTGTAGTGTGTGTCACTATGCAGTTGCTTTATGAGTGACCCTCAAGGCCATTCATGAAGCAACCTACTATACAGGCCTATGCAGTGAGTGTTATTGTGCAGCCCTTCATGAATGGCCCACGGAGTCACTCATGAAGACAGCTACAAGTCTGTTACATTGCATGGCGTTATGCAGCTGCTTCATAAGTGACCAGCTAGCCACTCATGAAGCAAGCTACAGATCTGGTGCAGTGAGCATCACTATGCAGTGTTCATTTTAGCATGTAGCAAAACCAAACACTAAGCATTAACTAGTTAGCAGCAACTAAGTAGTTTTTCAAAAAGTAAGGAAATTATTTGTGAGATCAATGTTAATTCATCTATTAGAGTTAAAGCACAAAGTACACAAAATAAGTAAAGGCAATATACAGAAAAAAGTCTCAGAAAAGGAATCAGTAGTTGTGGGTTTCCTTGAGATTTGAACAATCATGCAGTGCAGTTTTGGCATTACCCTAATATCAACACTGTCTTGTCAGACAAAGTAAATAATACAGCAATGCTTGCACAGAGGGTGTAGGAAAACAAGGGAAAGTCACACAGCTTGTGTTAAAAGAATAGGTCGTCATGCAAATTGTGTGATTAAGTACACTTTGTGGTATGAACTGAAGTTTCCACTTAAGGTGCATGACAATCTTTCCTTTTCATTCAGCTTGCATGAAAAAGTGCCCTTTGCAATACAAACTGGAGTTTTCACACAAGCTGTATGACCATAAAATATCATTATGCAGCTTGAATTAAAAAACTGCCTTTGCAGCATTAACTACAGCCACCAGGTGCCAACCCTCAGTGGCTTGTCAAGTGATCTCTAACCTTCTGACACCAGAATCTCAACCACAGTGTGAGACATTATTAAATTTAAAAATATATATGTATAGCTACTGTGAGTCCGTCTCCAGTGGCCAAGTCAAAGCTCAACTCTCTCGCTCCCCATCCATATAGTACAGTACTTATGCTGCTACTAAGTGTCTGCTCACTCTGTTCACAGCATAGAAACATAGAAACATAGAATTTGATGGCAGATAAGGACCGCTTGGCCCACCCAATCTGCCCATTTCCCTACCTAATGGATAAGCTGCAGATCCTAGTTAACCAGCAGCCTACTTCTTTCTACCCCCACCCCCTAGAATTGCCTTATGACTGTCCCATGCATGCTTGAATTCAGCCACTGTTTTTGACTCCACAACCTCCTCCGGAAGGCCGTTCCATGCATCCACAACCCTCTCTGTTGAAAAAATACTTCCTTACATTACCTCTGCGCTGCTCCCCCCCATCTTCAAATTGTGCCCCCTTGTTCTTGCACACCTCTTTTTTGAAAGATGCTACCCTCTTGGACTTTGTTGATTACCTTGAGGTACTTGAAAGTTTCTATCATGTCCCCCCTCTCCCTCCTTTCCTCAAGGCTATACATATTAAGCTCCTTTAGTCTCTCTTCGTATGTCTTCTGGTGCAGACCCTAAACCATTTTAGTTGCCCTCCTCTGGACAGCTTCCATCCTGTCTATGTCCTTGCGGAGACTGGGTCTCCAGAACTGCATGCAGTACTCCAGATGGGGTCTCACCAGCTGTCTGTACAGAGGGATAACAACTTCATGTTTTCTACTGATGATGCCTCTCCCTATGCATCCCAGTATCCCCCCAGCCCTCCTTACTGCCCTCTCACATTGCTTGCCCACCTTTAAGTCATCTGATATGACTACCCCCAGGTCCCTTTTCATTTTTGTTGTTGTTAGTATCTCACCCCCCCATTGTGTACTCTTCCCCTGGGTTTTTGTTTCCCAGGTGCATTACCTTGCACTTCTTAGCATGGAATCTAAGCTGCCATACATTTGACCATTCCTCTAAACTTGCCAAGTCCCTTCTCATCCCATCCACCCCACCTTGTTCATCAACTCTGTTGCAGATCTTTGTGTCATCTGCAAAGAGACATACTTTTCCTTCCAGTCCCTCTGCAATGTCGCTTATAAAGACATTGAAGAGGACCAGTCCTAATACTGAACCCTGCGGTACCCCACTAGTAACCCCCCTTTCTTCAGAGTGGACTCCATTTATTATTACCCTCTGTGTCCTATTCTCCAGCCAATTCTTTACCCATGCTATCATCTTGGGACCCAGTCCCAGGCTGGCTAACTTGTATATTAATCTTTTGTGTGGGACTGTGTCAAATGCCTTGCTAAAGTCTAGGTAGGCCATGTCCACAGCCCCTCCCTGATCTACTACTTTGGTCACCCAGTCAAAGAAATCAATTAGATTCATCTGGCATGACCTTCCCACTGTGAATCCATGCTGCCTTGGGTCCTGTGTTCCTCTGGCCTCTAGGTACTCGACAATTCTTTCCTTCAGAAGTGATTCCATCATTTTCCCTATCACTGAGGTTAAACTAACAGGTCTATAGTTTCCTGCTTCTGCCCTGCTCCCACTTTTGTGAAGGGGAATCACATCTGCCCTCCTCCAGTCCTCAGGCACCAACCCATCCTCCCATGATTTGTTAAAGAGGGTAGTCAGTGGTGTCACTAGTTCTACCCTTAGTTCTTTTAGAATTCTGGGATGAATCCCACCAGGCCCCATTGCTTTGTCCACCTTCAGTTTTAAGAGTTCTTTCAGAACCCTTTCTTCTGTAAATGGGCTAGTATCAACTTCTGTATCCAAAGTGTTTCTATTGTTTGTTTGTTTTAGGTACCGCCCCCTCTTCATTTTTAAATACTGAGCAAAAATATTTGTTTAGTATCTCTGCCTTTTCACTGTCACCCTATGCCCACCCCACCTCCCCTTTATTAAGCCTCACTATCCCTCCCTTGGTCTTCCTTCACTCCCTGATGTACCTAAAAAAGGTTTTCTCCCCCTTCTTAACTGAGTTGGCTCTCTTTTCCTCGGTTCAGGCCTTTGCTCTTCTGACTGCCTTCCCAGCTTCCTTTTGCTTTAACTGATACAATTCTCTGTCTTGCTCCTCCTGTGATTCCTTGTACTTTCTGAATGCTTTCTTTTTTTTCTTGAACCTTCACTGCCACCTCCTTTGAGAACTGTAGTGGTTTCTTACATCATTTTGTTTTGTTTATTTGTTTCACACAAAGGCTTGTTACCTCTGTGTTGGCAGTTTTTATTATTCCCCATTGTTCTTCCACCCCCTCCTTCCTGCCCATTTGCTAGTGCATTCCTTAGGCACTCACCCATTTTGGCAAAGTCAGCCCTCCTGAAGTCCAGTACTTTTGCCTTTGTATGGCTTGACTCTATTGCTGTGTTTAGTGTGAACCATACTGTTCAATGGTCGCTAGTTCCCAGATGGCTACCCACTTCTACATCTGTGATCCTCTCTCCATCTCCATTTGAGAGAACCAGGTCTAAGATTGCTCCCTCTCGAGTGGGTTCCAATACTAGTTGTCTAAGGCATGACCCCTGTAGGGCATCTAGAATAACCCCACTCTTAGAAGTGGCTGCTGCAACTGCACTCCAGTTAACATCTAGCATATTCAGATCACCCATCAGCAATATCTCCCCTTTTTCTGCCATTCTAAGTATACTTACTATCATTTCCTTGTCTATTTTCTCCCCCTGAGAGGGGGGTCTGTATACAACCCCTATGCGGATTGTGGTGCCATTGCCTGTCTCCAAATTGACCCACAGTGCTTCTTCTCCTCCCTGTTTACCCTTTTGTTCTGTTGCTTTGATTCCTTCCCTTATGTAGAGAGCACTACTCCTCCTCCTCTTTTACCCTCCCTGTCCCTCCTGTAGATAGTGTATCCTGGTATTTTTACATCCCAGTCATGGTTCTGTGTGTACCACGTTTCTGTGACTGCCACGATATCCAGATGTTCCTCCTCCATCAAGGCCACTAATTCAGGAAGCTTGTTACCCAGACTAGGGGCATTGGTACTCATTGCTCTCCATTTTTTGATGGCTTTACCTTCTGTAGCAGCATCCCCCACTGACCTTTCTACCTTGATCTTTTTCTCATTTAGTACCCTGTTTTGTAGGGGGAGGCTAGGATTTTTCTGCTGCTTATCAGTGCCTCCCCCCTTGACTAGTTTAAAAGCTTGCCAATGAAGCATTTAAACTGATTGCCCAAAGGACTTGTTCCCTTCTTGGACAGATGCAGACCATCCTGCCAGTATAGGCTGGTGTCCCTCCAGGTGAAACCCCAGTCCCCAATGAAGCCAAACCCCTTTGCTCCACACCATTTTTTCAACCATTCATTAAACTGCATAGTGCAAAGTACCCTTGCCTTACCCATGCCACTGACAGGCAGCACCTCTGAGAAGGATACTGTGTGTGCTACTTGTCTTAGGCCCCTCCCCAACTCTACAAAGTCCTTCTGCACTGCTCTAATCTCATGATGAGCCAAGTCGTTTGTCCCTCGGTGGACAATGATGTCCAGCTCAGACTCCCGTGCAACTGTTCTCGTGATCTTAAGGATGTGCTTCCTGTCCCACCAAGCCATGGCACCAGGCAGGCACCTTACTTCAGTTTTTCCTGCTCCCCCAGTTTTATCCCCCTAATAATTGAGTCCCCCACCAGGAGCTGCTTCCTTTCCCTGTGGTGTAATCTGCCTCCTTCCTGAGGACCTCCCTTGTGACAGTTGTCTACAACCTCCTTAGTCTCCTCTGTGGGTGCATCCATAGGGGAACTATGCTCCCCCAGAATTGTGTATGGATTGTGGAGTGGAACAACTGACTGGGTGTGCCTCTGTTCCACCATCCTTACCCTCCCTGAGCCCACTGTGGTCCAACTGCTGTGCTTTCTTCGCAACCTCTGAGGTAGTGGTGGTGGCTCTGGTGCTCCCAGGATGGGGGAGGTTCCCTTACTACTGTCCAGTGTGGCCTGAAGATGGGCAACTTCCTCCCTCAGGGCATAGAGTTGTCTGCAAACAGGGCAGCAATTTCAGCCTCCAGAAAGACTCCCGGAAGACTGCTGCCCCACAGCCATTACATTGCACTACTCCCCGCATGTCTGTCTACCTTCTTGTTTATTTTGTTTTTTGTTTTTTTTTGTGTGTGTGCGTGCATGTGTGTGTGCGTGATTGGTTTGTTACATAGAAATACATGCATTATATAATGTGTATACTTATGTTGTCAGTGCAGTGTGCTAGCGAGGATATGACAGTGATATGCACCTTGCCCTCTTGAGAAAATGATGTCAGAACCCCAGGTATAAAGGAACTATTTCCAGGGGTAGGTGGGGTGAGGGTTGGGAAGGGTTTGGGCCTAAACTGTGCCCTCACTAACCAATCAGCTAAAAGCTCTGACCTACCGCTGCGATGAGTGCCTTCCTGTCAGCAAAGATGCCCTACATGACAATTTGACAGAGAAAATACCCTGCTAATCAAACAGAGAAAAATCCAAACATCCAAGTCAAACACAGGTAAACCTCCCCAGCCCCAAAACAGCCTGGTGACTTGTGCTCTGAAAGCAGTCAGCCCCAAAACATGTCAGCTGTGCACAAGGACAGACACAGTAAACAGTATTCAGTCCCACTTATTTTCTCAGTGATCAGGATTAAGCATGAATTTGGTAGAAAGACCTTTGCATTTGTAGCACCAGGAACCTAGAACAAAGTCCCTCTCCAACTGGGGAATGCTTCTAGCTTGCAGGTGTTCAAGTACTGTCTTTCCAGCTACCTAATAGGTTCCAGGGGCATTTTTCCTGAACTTTTTTAATTTCTCAATTTTGTATGCTTTGTGCTTCAAGCCTAATAGATGTATTGTTGCTTTTTTGTATATATATATATATATATATATATATATATATATATATATATACACACACACTATATATGTGTATCTATCTTTCTTTCCCTCTCTCTTGATCTCTCTCTCTCTCTATATATATATATATATATATCTTACAGAGAATATAGAGAATAAATGATGGGTATGTGTAGTTTACAAGGAAATACACCCACTGAGGGGGCTAATTAGATAGCAAGGCCACAAGCTCAAAGGGCTAGTAACTTTACTATCTAATCAGCCCCTGAGATGGGCATATGGCCCTGTATACCATATGCACCCATTATTTGCTTTATATAATATAAGAGGATGTTTGTTAACTTAACCTTATATGTGGACTGGGTCAGTTTTGTGGCGAGCCATAGTTGGGGCCATATGTAGGGTGGTCAGGTCTAACTGTGCCCCTCCCCCCTGAATATGTAAACCTTATTAGACACTTTCCACTTCTTCAGCACTACACCTTTCCAACAGACTCATAGCAGAATACTGCAAGCAGCTCCATCAATTGTTCCAATATCTTCACTGAGATCCTGGGATCTAGCCTGCCTCCCCTTGGAATTACCTGGCTTGATCTTTGCCAGGTAGTCAGTTAACATGACACTTGTGATGTTCACAGACTGCATTATGACAACTCCTGATACTTCTGGCCTCTATCTATTAGCACCCTTCCTCTCCTGAAGCCCCTTGGTAAACAGCAGAGTGAATCATTCAATATAGAATATCAACCATTACCCAAGATCTCTCACAGGTTCCTCCTCTTTCCCATCTCAAGAGCCAAAACCCTTCCTCCCCGTTCCTGTTAACATTTATGTACTGGAAGAAAGTTTTGGTACTGTTCACAGTTCCTACTGGCTATCATGCTATCCTAGTGGGTGCTAATGTGCGATATGGCTGCCACTACACATTTGGCCACTTCACTACCAGTCTAGCATTGCTTGTAAAGCAGTTTGTGATACAGTGTGTATAACAAGCACTATATAAATGCTGATTCTTCTTCTTGTTATAGTTAGTATAGTGTAGACTTGATGGACTCCATGTACTCTTCTGCTTGCAAAATGTCTATGTTTCTATGGCTTTCAGCCTCTTCTTGGCATCCTGAATTTTAGTCTTACTGTTCCTCAGCACAGCTCTGTATTCATCTCTGACCAAAAGAAAAACAATCTGTTTCCACTGGTAATATAAATGTTTTTGTTCAGAATCAGTTGCTTTACAGTAGGTCCCTGTTGAGTCAGGGGGAAATGTTTTGGCTCTTTTTCTATTATTGCTTACAGGGATACAGACCTCTGCAGCTAATTCATGCAAGTTTTTAATAAACCCCATATGTGCTCTGAATTACCAGCATCATGCAGCTGCCCTAGACCCTTGGACACCAGATACTTCACCTTGTCAAAGATCATGTTTCTGATGTCCTGGGTATTAATGGCTGAGGCTCAGCTAGACTTCCCTGTTACCAGGGGAAGTTACCAGTATCAGTCACTGCATCCCAGTATTTCCATGATGTTCACACTGCAGATGACTCCATCTTCACTCCTGAGAACAACATTAAGGCTGGACTCAAAAACTGGTCCCCTGTTGCACATTCTAATCTAGGAAGCAGTTCTTAGGGGAGGACAAAACACATGGTCCACCTTGTTGTTAGCCCTCTTAAGATGCCAGACTGTGTCCCAGAGATTAAAGCCTCCTAGGATCCCCTCTGCAACTGATATGTGTGCTTCCATAATTTCTACAGCCAGCTGGGTGTCATGCTCCACTGAGCTGTTTGGGGCCAGTAGCACAACACCAGGGTGACCTTATTGCCCCATTCCCTGACTTAACCCAGATGGACTTTGGTGCAGTTTCCTCCTGATGTCCTCATTGTTTTTCACAATAACTCCCTTACTTACAAAGAGAGTCACACACCCCTTTCTTGTCAGGTCCATCCCTTCAGAATATTCTGTATCCTTCTGTCCTGCTGTTTTAGCTCCCACCCAACCAGGTCTCTGTGAGTGCCACTAAGTCCTGGCCTTTGAAGTTCATTCAGACCTATTTTTCTGGGTGCACTCCTTATATTGACTTGCATGCAAGTGAGGACAATTGCTTCTCTATGATTCCATGCCCACTCAAGTGTTCTCTTTAGGCTCTTCCCTGCTCTGTTCTTGCTGCAGTGACACCTAGCATCTGCCTCCTGCCCTTGGGGATCCCCAGTACTAGCCCCGTCCCTTGTATTCTTTTTCAAATCTCTGATGATTGCTTGGCCTATCGCACATACACAGGGCAATAACTGTTAATTACATAAATTAATATTTTATAGCATAGGAGTACAGAGACTCAAGGGCTACAGCAATGGACTGTGGGTCAGAAGATCCAGGTCTTAATCTAACCTAGCCGCTGGCTCACTGTTGGACCTTGGACAAGACAAGGATGAAATGCTTGACCTCCTCGTGCTCTCATTTCTAGATTTAAAATTGGTAGAATAGCCTCACTTAATACAGAATTGTGCATTCCAGTTAAGCTATCTGTGGAATGTTATAGTAAGAGGAGTTCAAATGCATGCGTATGAGAGACTAAGACTGTGCTGATTTCCTGACTTTGAGCATATACTGGTGGCTCAAGAATGAGAATAATTCTTGTCATGGTACTAACAACCCCCAGACATTTGGAGAGACCCCCCCCCCCCGTGAAACCATCCTGGGTAAAATATTCTTTAGGAAAAGTTTATATAGATGACTGTGTCAAAACTGTATATGAGATATTGGTTTAAAGCCAGAATTCCATATTGTCATTCTGTTTTTATTGGTTTTCATCATGGAATGAGATCTTTGTATATTAACTTTTTAATGTTGTAATGAATCAGTAATAAATGCACTTTGAATGAATAACATAGAAACATCCCAAAGCATCTGAAAGATTAAAAAGTAACTGACATGAAGCATGTAAAGTCATAATGTGTTGAAGTAGAAATTATTTGCAAACCATCACATATAATATGGTTGCTTAGAGTTATACCATGAAGCACATGGCAGCACAGTGCCTAATGTCAAGTGACCAAAAATCAATTTGTAATCTGATTTGAGGTTTTTGATTTCCTTTGATGAGTTTAGGTTTCATTAAAAGCATCCTCTTTCAAACATAAAAGAAACCCTTGAAGGGTAAAACAGAGAATTGTCTCAAGGAGTATAAAGAATCCAAACTCTTTTGTAGTATTTATTCATTGCATTAATTGTGAAGTACAACATGTAGTGTCAGTTGGCAGATGCACTGTTATCAGGTCCTGTGATCAGCAAGAGAAGGTAGAAAAAAGCACAAGGGCTCACATTCAAAAACCGTTCTTTGGCATATTGACACTTTAGCTATCAACAACTCTCATTATCTCCTCAGAGCTAGATCTCAGTTTCCCGGTGTCATAATAAGCTGCAAATCACTGATGCTGCCTTTCTACATTCGTTTAATTGTATGTATTCTCAAGAAAAAATTATCATCGGCACCCCTTGTCTTGATGAGAAATTGACATTTTCTGACGGACTATTTGTGGCCAGATAAGACTTATAGTTGTTTTAAAGAAGGGTAGACATTCTTTCAGAGGCCTTTTTATTGCTCTAGTTGACCCAGTTGATGAGTATGGATTTCATGAGGTCTTTTTCAGCATTTGAACTATAAAAGGTTCAGAATGACACCACCCCTTATAGACAAAAGATAACCTTGTCCTTTGAATATATTGATTCTTTATTAAGTAGGCTGTTTAATGCAATGAAATGAGGCATTAGATTGAAGCCCATTTCAAGTGCTTTGAATAATCTTTAAAAGCCTGAAAGACTTTAAAAAGCTGCTCTACAATAATTGGCATATATGTTTGGAGATTCTGCTCCTTCATTTTGATTAAAAATTCTGGGATAAAAAATTTCTGAAGTCAATGTGAACTGACTAAACATTTTTTCCTCACTCAGGTTATCATTCAGCCAAAGCATTAGTTCGGTGTGGTGTTGTGATACATACCATAGGTTTAAAAACAGCCACTTAAAGCCCCAGTTTTAAGTTTACATTCAACATATCCTTTTTTTAAATCTAATGTTACATGGACCATTTAACTATTAAATATTGAAACTCTTTGAAACTCACCATAAAGGAATAGTGCCAAAAGGCATCATGCACATATTATTTCTTATATGTGTCCTTGTTATTTTCTGTAAGCGGCTATATCTAGAGGTGTGACGATTTATGCTAATGCATTGTACATGTGTAACTTCAAAGCACCCCATGAAGTTCTTGTAACTGTAAACTTTTTGGAATCGTAAAATGTTAATATTTAAGTTACTAGGAACATAGGAATGTGATGGCAGAAAAGGACCGCCAGGCCCACCTAGTCTGCCCAGAGTGCCTAGAATTGCACTAGGCTTTTGCTGTTGTCATTTCCCCCCGCCTCAACAACCCCTTGTGTTTATTCCAGGGCCTTTTGAACCCCCCACTGTCTTCTCCCCCACCACCTCCTTTGCCAACCCATTCCAGTTGTTCACCACCTTCTCAGTGAATAAATACTTCCTGAAGTTACCCCTAAATTTCCCTCCCTTGATCTGATATTCATGTCCCCTCACCCTAGATCTCTCTTTCAATTGGAAAAGGCTCTCCACATGCACCTTATTGATACCTTTGAAGTATTTAAAAGTCTCAACCATGTCTCCCATCTCCCTCCTCTGTTCCAGAGAGTATATGTCCAGGGCATTCATTCAGTCTCTCCTCATGTGGTAAGTGCTCTAGGTCCCTCACCATCCTTGTTAACCTCCTCTGAACTTGCTCAGCCCTCTCCACATCCAGAACTGGATCCCATACTCCAGGTGTGGCCTGATCAGCTGTGTGTATAGGGGTACTATGACCTCTCTCTTCCAACTGGAGATCCCTTTCCCTATGCAACCTAATATTCTGCTTGCTCTTGTCACTGCCCCTCCATACTACTTTCCCACCTTACGATCTTGTAAAATGATGATGATGCCTAAGTCCCTCTCTTCAACATTCAGCATATCCTTTTTAAAATCTAATGTTAATGTTTCTTCTTCATTAGATAAGTAATTAAGATATAGCACATACTCATAATTGACACCACATGTCAACACACATACATACACATTTGCATGCACTCACACATGCTTACATACATAACACAGTTTCATATGCTTACACACCTAACATAGTTTCACATGCTTACACACCTAACATAGTTTCAAGTCATCACATGCTAAGAGATAGTTTATTGCATAATGAAATACAGAGAAGTATTTTTGCAGTTGTTGCACTGAAAATAAATCACCTGCTGTTATTTAATT
>CM028135.1:296390000-296410000 GCA_016271365.2 Neoceratodus forsteri
CAGGGGAAAAAGAAGACAAAGTTACAAAATAGAAATTCAGGCTGATTACAAATAGCCTGGGAGAAGTGCAAGGATACAACAGTTTTGTCAGGCTGGTTACAGAAATCCAGGGGTCGAGTATAACTTATACTGACCCTGGCTTTCTGTAACCAGCCTGACAAAACTGTTGCATCCTTGCACTTCTCCCAGGCTATTTGTAATCAGTCTGAATTTTTGTATTAGACATGTGAAAATTACTTATATTCTGAAAGTTTTTTTTCTTTTACATGCATAACTTATACTGTATAAGTCATGCATGTAAGACAAGAGTTAAGAAAAACATTTCAGAATTATGTAAGTAATTTTTTACACATGTGTTACAATACAGTTACATACAGCAAGTGCACTACATTGGGCTTGGTAGTTTACAAGTTGATCTAGCACATCTTTAGCCATGTGAGTAGATAGGACTTAGCCTGGCTGATAGCAAGAACAGGGGGAGGTGAAGACTGGGAGAGGGTACATTTAAGGAGATTTAGTGAGGGTAGCATGCAGAGTGATGGTGGAAGGGAGTTCCAGATATGAGGGAAATGCTAGTAGAAAGCTGCTTTCCTGGAGTTTAAGTGGGGATGGGGAAGGGAGAAAGTGTGAGGGTCTCTAGAATGGAGATGATAGGATGAATGGGTGGTGGGGAAAAAGAGGGAGGCGAGGTAAGAGGTGAGTGAACCAAACAAGTATTTGGATGTGATGATGTAGGTGTGGTAGTGGTGGTGGGAGGATGGGTGAGTGATAGTAAGGAGTAGAGGGTGCAGTGGTGGGTCCTAGGAGGAGCATGTAAGGCAAAGCAGCAAAAGGCATTGAATAAAGAGTCCAGCCTAGAGAGGGGTGGAGGTGGAGGTGGGCCCATAGACAACATCAGCATAGTCAGAGAGGAGAAGGATTGTTTTTGTGAGTAGGGTATGGCAGACAAGGATAGACAGTGCTTATAGGCAGAGACAGTGTCCAGTGTGGTGCCTTCGAGAGTAGAGTAAGAGGGTGGTGTGTGAAGACTGGAGAGTTTTGGGGGGATGTCGAAAGTCATGGATACTGTTTTTTTTTTTTGGTATTGACTTTTAATTGGTTGATTTGGAACCATTTTAGAATATGGGTAAAGTCATTCTGCAGTTGAGAAGTCACTGTGGTGGTAGAGGGTTCAGAGGTATAGAGAATGGTGTCATCTGTGTAGAGGTGTATCTGGGATGAGGAGCATACAAGAGGGAGATCATTAAGAAAGATAGAAAAGAGGATGGGACCTAGGATAGAGCCTTGGGGTACACCTCCTAGGATTGGGAAGGGGGGTATTGGTGAGTGCTGTAGCAGGCAATAGACAATTGTGTAATGAGCCTCATTCTACCAGTTGGGAGGAGTATGTGTTTGGAGGTAGAACACAACAGGTATGTCCCCCTGTTTCATGTTGGGCATAAATCTTTCAGACATTCTGTGCCACCAGGTTTGTACAGCCTCCGTTGCAGCGCTCAATGTAGACAGACTGCACTGTGACATCAGCACTGGAGGGAAACTGTGGGTAGAACAGTGGATTACAATTAGCAATGTGCAGCATACTCTCTGATTTGACTGTCTATTTGATAAAAGATATAAAGTAAACTGGGCACCAGAAATTTTGGAAAAATACCAGAAACTGCTATTCTGGGGTGATGCCTCTAGATGCTGAATGTTAAATGTAAGATGAGCCCTTTCCTTTAATAAAGACTGGTAATCAGTAATAATATTCTGCAGGAATGTAAGAATGGAAAAGCACTTGCAAAGTTTCTGAAGAAATCATGGCGGCTAAATAAATATAAACTTCGTATCTGATTTTGAAATGTAAACATCAACATTTCCTTCTTGTGACAAAGAGATTATCATCTTATAATAGAATTAAAAGGTGTCTCTATTATTACATTTACTACACTGTTGATAGCATGACCTTGACTATGAAGGAAACTACATTTTTAATGTAACATTTAATTTTGAAATCCAAATAGTTGGATTTCTTCTTGTGACATAAAAGAAACATGGTCACAGTGAATGCACTGAGGTACACAAGAAAATGAGGGAAATCAAGCTCACCTTGAAGTCCATTTCCATTTGCGCTGGTGCAAGATGGTGGAGGAGAAGCTTGAGGCCTGACAACAGGAGCAAAGGCGCTCTTTTGTTTCACTGCAGAGATGACATTGGCAGGTGAGAATGAGAAAATGCCGTGTGTACTGCTACAGTTTGAAGGGAGGGTGACCGAAGAGGCTGCCATGGTAGGACTTGACGGAACTACTGCAATAAAGCAAAAATAATCAGGACTCAGACTGTGGTTTCATGGCAAACATGGAGAAAGAGAGTGATAAGGGCTTGCCTCTTGTAAAATATGAAAAAAATGGAAAAATGAAATGCCTTGGCTTGGCCACTCTCTGGATAACAGGCAAACTCTTTTGTGTTGGACTTTCTTATGCAAATTTAGCTGCATAATTTTTATTGTAAAAATAATAAGGCAAGTTTATGTCAATTGTTGATTTGTTTACATTTACATTTATATTCATTTTGTGTCCAGCCTCCCAGAGTCACCCCTCCTTTTATCCAGTAGCTTACATAATAGAAATCAGAATAATGCAAGTATGTGTACTAAATGTAAGACTCCATGGGGATGTGGTACAGACACTGACACTTACTGCCATAGGGTGAGTTAGCTGAGGAGCCATTGAGAAATCCGGGAGAGCCAGGTACACCCAAGTTGGGCATACCAGTGTTTCCATATCCATTCATGCTATTGCTGACTGTATTGTAATTAGACTGTTGAGGGGTGCTGCTGGGGACATATCCACGTGGTGATACACTGCTTGTGTTACGACTGTAACCTACTGTTGGAACATAAAAAACAATGTGTGTAAACAATTTATTACCAATTACTTATTTTTAAAACTCAAGCTCAGCTGCCTTTTTCAATAATTCAGTATTCATATTTCAAACTTGCTGTTGTCCATGTACATTATCTAAATTATATACGTGTATCCCATCAAATATCACAGTTTTAAGTTAACCTTATCACACCTAGCCTACTTAAATCATCTCTTGAGCACACCACCTTGCCTCTCCTACTGGCTTAGACAGCTAAGAGAAGCATTCTTCGATCCAGCTGTGTCAGTTTCTTTCACATTTGTCTTTAGTAGCAATTATCAACAAGCCTGATTCCTGGCTTGTACCAACATACTGCATGAACTTTTAGCCTCTTCAGACCTTCAAATGCCATATCTGACAGAAAACAACTTGTTTGCTGCAGTGATTCAGCTTTATAATGTTGTTTTTGGGGCTTCATTGTTTTCATGATTGATATTTTATAATAAAGCTACCTTGGCACCATCTCATGGTAAGTGTTTCATTGACAAGCCTATTAATGGTGCAGTACTGAACATCTACGGCATTTCTACTCTCAAACCTAGGTTAGCGGATATAGCCTCTCTATCAAGTGAACTCATTATTCTATACTTTTGATAACCTATATAACATATTCATTATTTATAAGCAACAGTGTACTAACCTGAAGAAAACACAGGTTAATAATGATCATATTTTAGCTTTTATTTTATCTAGGGCTACCTACTTGCCCCCTCTGTTTCAGCTGCTTACCTCCAGATTTTCTCCTTCATTGTAAAATGACTATCAACCCCAAACACCTACACACTATCTTAAATGTCTCCCATATTTGGCATAAGATAAAATACTCTCACTTTACTAGACATGGGGCACAAGATGACATATAGTTAACAGACATTAATAGCCTCAAGCCATATTTGGCTTCTAGCAACTAAGCAGCCTATAGCACAGGACACAAGAAAGCACTGAATTCTATGTAGCTTTTTCACAGGGAAGACTGTAACCAAATGATCACCTAATGACATAATAAAAAGTCTCTGTTTTTTTGGAAGAAAATGAGTCAAAATTAACCATTCTTGGGGCTGAATGATGGAGTCTCCATTCTAAAGAGGAAGCCAGTGTATACATGGGACAGGCTGCATTACTACAGAATTCCAGTGCCTCACATTAACTCCATGTTACACTGCATCATGTGTTTTTAAAAATGAACAGAATAATGTTATGTTCTAGAAAAAATGCTAAGTTATCTTCAGACATCTCACAAAAGTATGGAACCAGTAATTCATAAAACTCCAAAAATGCACAAAATTTAAATCCATACACTGTGTTCACTATCTTATTGATATTTAAACAGGTTGTCATCTTAAATACTACTTGATTCAGAGTCCAGTTAAGCTCAATTTTTCCACAAAATGGAGTGATGTCAGATAAAATCATCATATTCTACCAATGCAGAACTCTCTAGCATTATGAGGTTACCACAAGAGATGTAATGTTGATCTGTCTGTTATTGTAATGCCATAATGCTGTAGAAAGAATATGCAGTGCCTACAGATGAGGACTGTACTATACTATACTATACTATACTATACTATACTATACTATACTATACTATACTATACTATACTGTATCTTAACATGATTGCTTTTTAGGAATAGGTTACTAAGAGTGTGTTTTAATGCCTGAAGCCTAAATGTATTATTGCACACTTGAGGCAACTGTTATATTCAGAGGAACTATGGATTAATGCTATTGTCCCACACATTCTTTGCTGCTATGTGACTGTATTAAAAAAATGCTGTCATTACATCAGATATGTAATAGTACCCAGTTGCGTGAACTAACATTCACCTGTGTTAGTTTCTTAGGAATAATCTGGCTTGAAGTTTCCTGTGTGATCACATTCTGACTAATGAGATTAAAGGAAAAAAATCTTTGTATATCCTAAATGGAGAACTAAAGTTCATTACTTCAGACATGATTCCACTTCAAAAATGTTATGATGGCCCTCAGGTACAGATGTTCTGGCTATGCAATGCCTATGCCACCAACAACAATAGTCCCTTATTTTGCAGGGAGCTTAAATTAAGGATGAACAAGATGCCTACCTTATACTGACAGGAGATAGTAATGAATTGTGTAGCCCATTTTTTTGGATAGTAAAGCAGGGTACAGGGTCAGCAAGTAATGGAGGCTAGGGCAGCTGGAGAGCTGGGCAGCCTTCTAAATGACCTTTTTAATGGTTAGGAATCCTCTATAGGGCAAGGAACTGCCTTAATTCTCACATGAAAAAGCAATAAATAAGGCAGCTCCTACTCCCAGACGTTTTGTACTGCATAGCCTGAAAAATCACTCAGCATAGGGTGGATATCCTGTTAACTTAGCTCTGCAGATTCATTCTGGAATGTGATGCAAAATGCCCCATTGCCTGTTACAGAGCCAACTTGATTGGCTGAGCCCTACCACCTACAGGAACATCCACTGGTATATGCTATTCCATAAATGCATTCACACCACTGCCCCTCAAATCCCTCTTTTCCCTAGCCCCTACCCCTTACTTCCTAAGATCTATGGAAGCACTTAGCTGGGCATTGCTTTTACTCTAGAAGGACTGCAGCAGACAGGCCTTTGTCCTCTCGGGCCTGACTGTCTAAAACAGCCAATCTCCTACTCACTAACCCCTAAACTTCTCTTTTTGAAAATTTTAACTGGGGCAACTCAAGAACCCCTATAGCTGTCCAGATAACACAACTCCCTAACCTATCCTAACTCCAAAATCCCTCTAGATGTATTGCCATTCTTACACCTCTTACATCCAGGTACAGTAAGCCCCACAGTACTCACATGAGGCATCCATTTCTGTTCTCCCTGCTCACCCCATAACTGTGATTAAGAGAATGACTGTATTGCTATTAAGATAATGATGAATCTACTGTAACCTCTGTACACATACGTGTTCTTCACTGTGACATGTATTCATGTACCTCATGATATTGCAATGCCATTTATGCACTTTACACCCTATTTGCACCAAGTGACATCCATGATAACCTGTGTATGCATAAGTGTTCTCCACTGTGACTTGTATTCATGTACCACACGGTATTGCACTGCTACTTAAGTACTTTGTACCCTACTTGTACCAAGCACCAAGCAACACCCATGAAAATTAAATCTTTCATCTCATGGTGCCATCATTCCATCTGTTTGATGCAAATTTCTACAAATAAATAATGGACATTTAGAGGTTTGTATATGTTCTTTGATGGACTACAATTTCCCCCCCACACCTATCAGTGGTTACTAGGTTCACTAGGTCTTATATTGAAAGCAAACAGGTCATGGCCCATCGAGTTGTTTCCCCCACAGCTGTGTGGGCAATTTATTACAGATTTTACTTTGCAAGTTGTACATCAATGACAAATTTATCTCTCATAGTCTCTGTAATGAGCATATTTGGTGGCGGAATCTGGCACTGCAGATATTTGAGACTATGCACTTGCTAGTATGAGTTGGTTGCTACCAAGTAGGTTGGAAGTTACTCGCCCTCCCACCAGTAGAGACTCAGTATCTTTCTTCTCCAGGGCAGTCTCTTTATGGATAGCCTCCAGAAATAATTCATTTCCAGGAAATAAAAGTTGACTCAGTGTCTTCCCAGGGGATAGTGTGAAAATTAAATAGGTAATGAGGTGATACAGAGTTTAGGCATCAGTCAAGCCTTCTCTAAAAGCTGGCAGTGGACTCAGAGTTGATAGAGTTGGACCAAATATTGAAATCACTACATGGATACTATGTGGGCTTGGGAGATATGCTGCTATACAACCCAGTAGTGCAACCCAGATATAGGATTGACAATATTCATAACTGTGAGATAGGGTTTACTCTTTTTTATACTTAAGAAATATATTTCTCATAGGTGGAGAAGGTCAGAAATGTTTTACCAGACAGACACAGAAAGGCAAAGATTTGTGAACTATCCAAGGGGTTATGGGTAATGGGGATGGTTCAACTTTCCAGTCAGGGATTTAATTACCACTTCAGGGAACTCCATGCCAATCTTTATTAAGATGATGGGGAATACAACCCTCTAAAACATAAAACTTGCTCCAGAGCCTCACACACAACTTTTGTATTTGCAGAAAGAGCTTCTGGATGTACTAGTGCTGGAGCTAAGAGGGAATTTTAAATTGATCCACCTCAGATCTGCCCAGCTTATCTTAAAAAAATAGACATGTGTCTGCTCTGTTAAACCATCCATTTAGACTGTGTCTGATGTTTGGATGCAGTTGTGTACTTTTTTTGAAGTTTCATAAACGCTGGGTGCTTCTTGAAAATAGGCAGCTGCTTTGGATGAAAGCAGACAGATGCAGACACAGGAAAAGCAAGTATGTACATCCATGTCCACCTGTTTTGAATGACCTTGAGATTCTGGCTAATATCAAGGTTTTACAGTTAGGAAAAGCAGTGGGACCTGCACAGGACAAGTTATCCCATACATACTCAAATGTTTAAGGAAGCTCATGACATTGGCATTTTATTCTGCTGCTCTTTGTATGGCTTGATAACTATGTACTCTAAGATAGGCAAAGACACTTTCAATTGTACAGGATTTAGATCTCCAGCTAAGCAATGCAGACTGCACAATTCTTGTGGACATTCTATCTCATCTGGAAGGGACCGTCCATAGCATTAGACATAGGGTCAAAGTGGATTTTGTTTAGGGCAGTGATGGGGGAGATACAATAACCAGACATTGTTAGACATACAATCCATTCAGCCCAGGGAGACTGGGTAGAAACAGCTGCTATATCAGTTGACATTACAAAAGAGTTCGACTGTGGGTGTAAAACTAGTAACTGGACATACTCAATAAATTTAACTTTGTCACAATTTTGGGATATGGATGGCCACATTATGTCATTCTATTCAGGTGCAGACCACTGCCAATAAGATGGTCTCAATTACAATTCTCTGGGAATATGGACTATGCCCTGTTTCTCTCATTCTTTACCTGTTCATGCTGAAGCAGATAACCATCATCATAAAAGCCCACACTTCTATTAATGGGGTGCATAATGGAAGGATTCATCAAAATGCACTTTTGTTAATGGATGATATGTTCATTTTTATCACCAAGCTGGGCACAATCTTCCTGCTTTGATGCAACTATTCAGCCAATACTCCCAAGATCTCCAGATTCATCTTAAATTGAGAAAAAGCTCAGGCGTTTCCCTTCTCTTCTACATGTAGCACTGGTATTTATGTACATCAAGGGTTGGCAATAGCCCTGGATGAGATTACCTATTTTGGCCTTAGGAGCCTTTGAGATCTAGCCTGGGTGATGGACTAGAACCTCCAGCCTCTGCTGCAGACCATCTGACCTTATCAGTAGGTAATCCTTCCCTGTTGCTCTTTGGGGTAGGTTAACATTTTCAAGATCAATGCTACTCCTCGCCTGACCTATCCCTTTAGCATGCAGCTGTTCTCAATTCCAAAGTCATACTTCCTAATCTTTGAAAAACTGTGCAAGGCATTCATATGGGGGAAGGCTGTGACTTGCATGGCCTTTGTTCCTCAACTGACCATGGATAAAGCATGGACATGGTATCTCACTGAAGGGAAGGTGGTGAATGTCTTACACTTTCAGTGTTTTGGGATGGCATCCCTTGACTATGCGTTTTGTTTGCACTATAGTGTGAGCAATGGTGGCTTCATGGCACAGTGTTGGGGCGGTATGATATTTTTCAACCTGACATTCAGGATTCAGTTCAAATTAGGTACAATAGTCACTGCAAGCTAGCTGATTAACCCTTCTAGTGGTTATACTGGCACAGAGTGAATTTCTTACCCTTGCTATCCTGCTGCACAATGATATACTCAAGCACTTTGCTCTTCTCCAGTTGTAATTTGTATTGCCGTATCACCATCACTAGAGGTACTTGCAGAGTGAAAATATGCTACAGTGCGTGGAGATGGGTTGCCGTATGCTAGCCCCACCAACAATGGTAGGACTACTGATCACCCTGAATGGTCAGCCAATGGAGGCTTTATATATTTATAACATCTTGTAGTAGAAGGCACTGGGTAAGAATTGGACCCTGCAGAGAGTGGGGTAAATTGACTTAGAAATCAAAATATTGTAGGATACTTGTGGGAAATCCTTCATAACAGTGCTAGGTGCTCTATGGAAGTCTACACTCACCTGATGCAGATTAAAATTCTTAACCGTTTACTTTTATTTTACCCTCACACCAGGATTTGTCCAAAGGAGGACAACAAAGATCATTATGGGCCAGCAGGGAAGAACATGTGAGGAGAGGTTGGACACCTTGAACATTTACTCCCTAGAGGATGAGGAGAGAAAGAGGGGACATTATTGAGACCTTTAAGTGTTTGAAAGGATTAAAAAAGGTGGACAGGGAACATCCCTTCAGGCTCAGTAGGAATTGGAATAGAAATGTGAGGGGGCACAGTATCAATCTGGAAGGGGGGAGGTTTGGAAGACAGGCCACAAAGTAGTTCTTCATGGAAAGGATGATGGCAGGTTGAAATGGGCTCCCTCAGGAAATGGTTTCATTGAAATGGTGGCCAGCTGGAAGAAGAGTTGAGGGAGAATTAGGGTCACGAGGGGGTGGAAATATGGGAGGAGCTGGTTGGGGAGGGGGAGGTCATTATCTGGCACTGAAGACACTGCAGTACAAGGAGACTCAACAGACCTAATGTTCTTATTCTGCCTTCTTCATCGCATGTTCGAATGTTCATAAGATTCACCATATAGGCCTCACTGTCATACAAGGCTCTGGTGAAGCTAGGGTGTCAGGGGTACCCTTCTGCACCTGTTGTGAGACTGCTTGGTGATTATGGATCTATCTACACTGGTCAGTGAACTTGCTAATGGAGTCCTTTGATGGAAGGTAATGATCTCCCACACTCTGTTCATACTTGAAGACATCTCTGACATTGACAAATGTTACATATTTCATTAATGGTGGCTGTCATGAGCCTGCATGTCTTGCAAGGCAGTAATCCTTCATTACTGGAAAGCCATCAAAATCCCATCCACACATGAAATACAATAATTTCTGTATTATGAGATTTGGGGCTTCCTATGGCCCTCCTGGTCCCCTTCCTTGCTTATCTGTAATATATTTACCAACTTTATTGCAGTTCTACTGTTGCAGGGTACCTGCTGTCCCAGGTATGATACAGTGACTCTCCCTGGATAACCTGAACTGTGTATTTACCTACATTTGTATGACCAATGTGAGTTTTAACAAAACATCTAGTGATGTTTAGTGTTTTTGTCATCTTGTGGAGAGTTTTCAGTAGCCCAGTCTCGTATTTTATGTGACTAACATAAATTTGTAACCTTTTTCCTCTCCATAGAGTAAGGCCAAATCATCATTGTTTGCACATGCTATGTACCCACCCAGACTCTTACTAAAGCTCCTGAAATCCATCTCTCTTTTAAAAACATGAAATTAGTCAAAACATGGTAAACTAGATTGCAGGTGTGTTTCCACTTGGTATTATAACTGGTATTTTTGACATCTCATAGCAATTTTGAATAACCATAGATTTTTAGACCCCTTACGTGCACACGCGCACACACACACACACACACACACACACACACACACATATACACACACACACACACACACACACACACACACACTCTTGCTGTTACATACTTCACAGTAACTGTGATGCTTTTTGAAAACAATAAACTGGACAGGTTAGTCCACTAGTATATTCCTCAATATGCAACTTTATTTACAAGGATTAGTGACACTATTGAAATCATTATGCTCCCCATATTCAAAAGGATAGCACGGTACTAGCCAGGTTAGTGCCATGATAGCTGGGATTAGTGCTGGTGCTCCATGCAGGGTCATATTCATAGGCCCCTAGAATGCCACCCAAACCTGGCAGTTCAATCATTCAAAATATGCCACTGCACCTATGCAAATGAAGGATCCCACATGCATAAACAGTGCTGCAGTATATTCATAGGTTTCAGCATGCTAAACAGCCACCAGTGCTGTGTTGTTTACCTCCACCAAAACTTGGCCTGAACTATGCACTAAGGCTGTGCCACCACCCCTTGAATGCCAGAAATGTATAATGCAGGTAGAATCCTGGTAGTATAATGGATCTCCACCCCCACTCTCCCATGCCCTAACATAGGATACATTGACTGGTAGTCTAGTGGACCCCAACCCCCAATCATCCATGTCCTAATGTAGGATGCATTCCCTGGTAGTCTAGTGGATGGTATGCCCCCCTGACAATGACACCAGCACAGTGACCTACCAACCCATCAACAGGTTGTTGACAGGTTACTGTGTTGGTGCACCCAACACAGAGACACACTGTCTCCCAGTCCTGCACTCCTTCCCGAATCTGCTCCAACTGGAGTTGAGAATCTAAAATATCAGGGGTGTGGGGGGCTGCAACTCCCACATAGGGTTGGGGGTGAACCCTCCTGATGGAAAAATGGACCGGGAGATGCACTAGAATTATGTCAAACACAACTTGTGGTTGACATAATTCCTGTCGATGAGATGTTGGTCAACAAAACTGTTGTTAAACTGGCATCGTAGATCCCTAGTGGACTCCCCCACCCAATTACCCATGTCCTAAAGTAGGATATATTTCTTGGTATGCATAAATCTAGGCTCACAGTACCTAGACCACCCTGCAAAAATTGATGGAAAACAGTTTTGAGTGAAAAAGATTTTTATTGTGCAAAACCAGAGCTTAAAAAGAAGTTTTACGTAAAGGGCAGTCATAGACTCAGCTGTCTTCACAGTACTCACAATTGCATTCACTGACTGTCAGACATGGGATGATGGGAGGTAATATAGTGCAGTGGTTTAAGGCTCTGAGCAGCAAATCTGAAGACCTGGGTTTGAATCCCACAGCCCCCACTTACATACTGTGTGACCCTGAGCAAGTCACTTAACTTCCCTGTGTTCCCAGGTCACACCTGTAAACAAACTTTCAGCTTAGTGTGCCATTTCTGCTTAAACCACTGAAAAAAATGAAAAAAAAAATGAAAGAAAAGACAGCAGCCAGCCAAGGAGGTGAGCAGAAGGCTATGTTGGTCACCCATCATTGGCAGTCTTTCCAGCAGCCAGAGTGATGGGGTACTACAGGAGGGGGGATGGCACCTGGTTTGGGGGCGGGGTCATGGGTGATCAGAAGGAGGGGGTTCACTAGTCTACCAGGGAGTGTATTTATGTTAGAACATAGGTGATCATGGGCCTACTAGACTACCAAGGAATCCTTTTATCACAGGCCTGGCATGCATGCTAATGGCTACTGAACTCGTGTAAATGAGCCCATAATGGGCATGCAAATGGACTCTTAGAGCAGTGCATGCCCAATGGACTCCTTTGCATGCTAAAACTGAATATGACCCACAGGAGCCCTGATGCTATCTCGATTTGGGCACACTATCTCCTGTGGGCCATATGCAGCCTAGGGCCATGTTGACGCAGCTCATAGTCACTTTGCACTGCACCAGCACAGCCCCATATTCAGTTAGTGCACACCATTAGAGCATGTTAATTGTCTGAATACAGCTCAGAGCCACCTATGCAGGTGTGCTCTATGTGCGGTACAGCCCTACTGGCTTGCACATGCTATTAGCCAGCTTTGAATACGGGGGACCATGTTTATAAATGCACATTTTTAAGGCTGTGAAAGTGATGTCACAATGACCTATTACTTATTATGATATTGAGAATTGCTGCTAGAGAAACATAATGCTGTTATTTTAATGATTCCATTTTTAACAGTGTAGAGATTTTTGTGATACTAGGTACAGTGACTTTAGAAGTACTTCATAAACAGTTTTCAAATGTTCAGTCCCCTTTTTTATGTGCCAAGTTGTGCCCCAGACATTTCTGCTCCTCCCAGCCAGGGACAAATAAAAATCCTTCTGTTTGCATGACACACACCCATATACAAGCATCAGAAATAATAAACAGCTTCCTCACTGGTGGTGTCACAGTCAATGCAAAGAAATGCAAGGTAATGCACATGGGAAACAAAAACCCAGGGGAAGAGTATACAATGGGGGGTGAGATACTGACTACAGTAAAAATGGAAAGAGACCTGGGGTAATTATATCAGATGACCTAAAGGTGGGCAAGCAATGTGAGAAGGCAGTAAGGAAGGCTGGGGGGATAGTGGGATGCATAGGAAGAGGCATCAATAGTAGAAAACAGGAAGTTGTTATCCCTCTGTACAGACAGTTGGTGAGACCCCATCTGGAGTAGTGTGTGCAGTTCTGGAGACCCCATCTCCGCAAAGACATAGACAGAGTGGAGGCTATCCAGAGGAGGGCACCAAATGGTGCAGGGTCTGCACCAGAAGACATATGAAGAAAGACTAAAGGAGCTTAATATGTATACCCTTGAGGAAAGGAGAGCGAGGGGACATGATAGAAATTTTCAAGTACCTCAAGGGAATCAACAAAGTCCAGGAGGGTAGCATCTTTCAGAAAAACAGATGTGCAAGAACAAGAGGGCACAATTTGAAGATAGAGGGGGGACGGCTCAGAGGTAATGTGAGGAAGTATTTTTTTCACGGAGAGGGTTGTGGATGCATGGAACAGCCTCCCTGAGGAGGTTGTGGAGTCAAGAACAGTGGGGGAATTCAAGAATGCATGGGACAGACATAAGGTAGTCCTAGTGGGGGGTAGGAGGAAGTAAGCAGTTGGTTAACTAGGATCTGCAGCTTATCTGTTAGGTAGGAAAATGGGCAGACTAGGTGGGCCAAGCGGTCCTTATCTGCCGTCAAATTCTATGTTTCTATGTTTCTAAGCAAAGGCTCAGGAGTATGATTTTATCACATATTTAATCTGATGTGATACAATCATGGTTTAGGTCGCAGTACTAGTACTTATCCCTAATAATATTATGTTGTAAGAGTATTATGAATCCCAGTGATGGGATGAAAACAGCCTTATTCCTAAATGTTTTCCCCTTAAAAACAGCATAATGATTTTGACACATCAAATAGTTACAAATCTACAATTCACATTGTTTTCACTAGCCCCTTTTATTATTATATGTCTGGTTGTGTTCCAGAATTTTTTTACAAATCTTTCACCTAAATTGTAAACATTCTTTATGATGCATTCATGTGCAAGTGATGAATGATAATCATAAATAAAGGTGAAAGAAAGTACAGCCAAACTACATAACACTGACCCTTTCCCTTCCCACAACATTTGGGGGTCATTGTTTCCTATGAGAATTCTGAAGTTATTTTGACCACATTGGGGAAAGGTGTAGGGAAGAAAGATGATTAGCTTACCTAGGGCCCTTGTCTAACAATATTCCAAATTACATAGATTTCTATGCAAAATTATTAATTTTTTCAAGTTGAGTATTGTAAAAATTACTGCATAAATGACATTTGGAAGGAACTAGGTAATGTGCTTGTGTCTCCTTAGGAAAAGAATACATAATGCTCACTTTCTATAAAGTTTTTGTTTTCTTCCTTTTCAGACATATGTAGTAAGATATGATTACAGCTAAATTATGTGGCACAATGGCTTTGATCTAAAATAAGCTGCACATTATCAGCTTAGAGATCTTAGTGCAAACTGCTGTTTTTTTATCAAGATTTATTTATCTGCTCACAAATCCTTGGACAACCAATGTTTGCAAAGGAAAATATGAAGCATTGCAAATTAAAAAAAAGTACAGTGCACCCCAATAATAGGGCAGTGAGCTATTCGTATGAGGGAACAAAACAACCATTGCTGACAAAAGATAATGACAGTAACTACAGATTCAGTAATGGGCATAAGCCCAAGTTCCTGGTGTGGAACTAGAACCCTCAAATTTCTTATCTATCTGCCCCAGAGGTGAGAATGCCACCTACTGAACTAATGACACTTCCGTCTAAAGGTATATTTAACATTTTAATGTTTTTTTAATGGTGCATTCCTTTTACTTAGAAAAACTTAAGTTTCCCTATATTTTGTTTCATAAATATCTTTGTTGACACTTCTAAATCCATAAATTTTCAGGTAATATCTTCATTATTGTAACATAATGTAAGGATTTTCTTTGCAAATGGAGGGTGACAGTGTGCGTCAGTCTTTTTTGTTGTCAAAAAATCATGGGCAAAAATACCTTACTTAATCTGTGTTAAAAGTTTTGAAGTATAGTTCATTATGTTACTAAACATGCTTAGTAAGGTACACAAGTGCAGGTGAGTGAAAAGAAATTACTAACAGAGAAAGGAGAGGAGAGGAATAGGACATGTGATGAGTGAATCCCTAGAACCAACAAATACAAAGAATAACAACTCTTGGAAGTTCTGGAGATAACCTTCTAGTCCCCATGCGCTATATCTCTGGAATTTTAATTTACTAAATATATAAATAATATATATTTTCACATGCAAAATGAAACAAGTTGTGGGAGATCCCTTTATGTGGACTATCAATGGCAGATAATTATTAAGGCTAGCACAGGAGTTGCATAGACCCCCACATTCAAAGCTGGACTCAAGCACACTGCAGCCTGTTGTACTGCACTAACAATAGCGCACATTCAGCTCTGAGCAATATACAGTCAGTTAGCATGCACTAATGCAGCACACTTACTGTCTGAATATTGGGCCATGTTGTTGCAGCTCTAAATGCATATGCTCTGTGCTAAAATGGACCAAAGCTGCATATGGCCTACAGGAGATAGCACTGCTTGAAATGGGATAGTGCTAGGGCTTCTCTGGGCCATATTCAGCCCAAACATGCAAATGAAGGTCATTGGGTGTGCAAGACATTAAGGGGCTGTCTGCATGCCCATTATGAATTAATTTGCATGGGTGCAGCAGACCTCTAGTGCCAAGTGATAGCATATCTCTGGTAGTCTACTGAACATCCCTCCTCAATTACCCCAGCACCCATGTATATGTAAACCCCCAGGGGCTAGCATCCCCTCCATTGAGCACCAATTGTCCCACCAGTGCAAGTGCCACCACCCACCTGCCCACCCTAGCCCTGCACACCCCTCATCCTGGTCAACACTCATGGTACAATCATAGCAGTAAAGCCTTCTGCTCACCTCCTCAGCCAGCCACCATCTCACCATCACAGAGTGAGAATGTGAGTACTGTATTTACTCATAACCATGCTTTATGACTGTCAGGTGGCAGCCTGCTGAAGAGGAGAGTGAAAGGCTTTGCCGGCCACCAACCTGCTATGATTATGCCATGAGTGTTGACCAGGGTGAGTGTGTGTAGGGCAGGGGTGCTCAGTGGGTGGGAAAGTGGGGGTGGTACTTTCACTGGGGGTGTCTTTGATGCTTGGTGGGGGTGGAGTGCGCTAGCCCACCAGGGAGTTTACATATACATGGGAACTGGGGTAATCAGGGGCATGGGATCCACTAGACTGCCAGGGATCCATCATTATTTACAATAGGGAGTGATCTGGTGAAGGGGTCCACTGGACACAGTGGTGGATGACTGTAGTACAGCCACCTTGCCTCCGGTGTTGGGAGTTCAGGTGTAATGCTGTGATAAGATGGATCTTGTGGTGGTGGTAAATAGCACCACTGATACAGTTTCAATATACCACTGTGCTGTGATGCATGAGGGACTCCCTCATTTGCATAAGCACAGCAGTAGCAGTGCTCCAAGGGCCTCTGAATACTGTATATGGCCATACCCAAGGTGCCAGTGCAAACCCAGGTTAGTGCCGATGCTAAATCATTAGCAGGTGTGCTAACCTTTTGAATATGGGGACATAATCTTTGCCTGGTTATTGGCTTTTAGACCACATTTTGCTATAAAGTATTAAAAATGCAAACTTAACTAAATATTTGTAGTATTCTTTACTTTTTCAGTCATAAGATTGTTTGAGTGACAAACAATAATAACCCACTTTTTCATTCCACATGCATATGTATCTCAGTATGTGGGAGTGGTTTTTAAATTTAACTCATTATATAAAGAGATGATCCATTGCTTTAAATGTGAATGCTTTATTTTCTTCCATCATCAGCAAGAGTAACTTACATGCAAACACATAGTAAATTAATTTTGTCCTGGCCAACGATACCCCTGTCAATTAAATATGTCCATGATACCTACCAACCTCATAAATACCTGGAAATGAGCTGTCACAGCTCAGTGTGCCTTTCCTGGTTAAAAATTATAAATAATACAGATGGCTTCATCGCTATCAGCTACCCAAACTGATGATTCTTACTGCCTTTTTGGTCAGCATGCTCTGAACATGCTAGCTATTTTGGTTTGGAGTTCAGTTCAGAGGAGGGTAACCAGAATGATCCAGGGCCAGCAAGGGAGGTCCTATGAAGAAAAACTGGTGGACCTTAACATATATTCAATGGAGACCAGAAGAGAGAGAGTGCAGACATGATTGAAAACTTCAGTTAACTTAAATGTGTTAATAGGGTGGATGATCAAGAGTTGCTTAGGCTTAACAAGGGCAGCATCATGTGAGGGCACAATCTGAAAGAAGTGGGAGGCCAATTAAGGAGGGATATGAAGAACTACATCTTCACAGAGAGGGTACTGAACAAACTGAATAATCTACAACAGGAAGTCATTAATGCTCAGATGCTTAATGCCTTTAAACTTGGGTGGAACAGCTACATGGAGCTTGGCAGGGTATCAGCAGCAGAAATGGGGTGGTGGAAAAGAGGGGCTAGCCCCAGAAGAAATGAATGTTGCTTAGGAAGCTTATTGTCTGACCAGTGCTAAACTGGCATTTGACTGAGGTAGGGACCAGACAGATTTAATGGACCTGAGGTCTTTTTCTAGCAGCAAAAGTATATGTTTCTATGTTTCAGATCATTGGGTTCAAATATCAAGGTACTGGGATCTTGAATTTCTGAATGTGAGCCATAAAGCCCACAGCAATGCAAATCTGCATACTCATGTGCTGAAGTGTCCAGGTCCTTCCCAATGTCTGTATCACTTGAGCACAGAAGAGCAACACCAAGCTCAGGATTGCTTTGCTCCCTCATACAAACAGTCCTATCACTGGGGTAAAAAAAAATTGTAGAAGAGCTCAGGCAGCACTGGAACAAAAACCTAAACACTTGGGTGTCTGATTCAAAATGGCAACTTTATTGTTTAAAATGGTGCTGCAATACGTAAACCACCAAAAGTTTTGAGCACCTCCCTGTGCTCTCTCTCTCAAGGTGCCTTGAGAAAGAGCACAGGGAGGTACTCAAAAACGTTTGGTGGTTTAGGTGTTGCAGCACCATTTCAAACAATAAAGTTTGCATTCTGAATCAAACACCCAAGCATTTGGGTTTTTGTTCCAGTGCTGCCTGAGCTCTTCTGCACTTTTTTTGGTTACAAGTTTCCACGACTGCAGCTCAGTGCCTGCATTTTTTTGCCGGATTTTCTTGTTTTTTTCCTATCACTGGGGTGCATTGTGATTTCCTAAATGTCTGTGCTCATTACTTGTGCTTACAAAACCTTGACTGTCCAAGATTTTGAGAGCAAATACATCAGTCCCAATAAAAACAACATTTGACATGCAACTCTGGAAGCTGATCAATTGCAACTTATTTTAGATCAAGTCCAACATATCATTTCCCTATGACAATATCCCAGATTGCTTGGTTCCAAAACAACATCTCAGATGCTGGGTCCGTTTGTATGACAGAATTATAATAATTTTTCCCTTACACTGAATAGAAGGAAGAAACCCATAACATTCATTGATGACAAACCTTTGTAGATCACAATGTACAAATTATTAATCTCTGCGGAGTCCACATTTAATGTTTTTATATTTTTATATAGCAGTATGCCAATGATAATGAAGTGTTATGTAATACTTTGAAGCAGAGTTGACCATCATACACTGTAGCATATCGGCAAATAAAGGATGTAAAACTAACATCTGTGGGGAATTGCTATAATTGAGGCACCAGAAAGTGCCATTCAGACTCTGTCAAGCAAATGGGAAGAGTAAGAAAGTGAAATCTAGTGATGTGTCAATCCATATTAATAGATGTTAATTAAGGGCTATGGCCATTGTAAGGGATTATCTCTTGCATGATAACATACCTTGGTCATTAGCCTGTGATGTCTCTGAGACATTGACTGCTAGCTGACTGCTGAATGAGTTGACTCCCATCATGCCAGTGTGAGCTGGAGTGTTGGCAAGAGCAGGAATTTGGTTGTGATTGCGTGGTACACTGTACAGTGCTTCTGCGATATCAGCTGCTCGCTTTAGGATGATTTCCTAAAAAAAATGGTTAATGAAATATAAAGAACCATGTAATACATATTTGTCTGTATTACCAGTAATTTTTTAAAGCTTGCTTAATTCTGGGATCTTAGTCTACTTGAATTCGTATTGCATGTAAACATATTGTTTGCTTTTAATTTTTTTCAAAGAAAACAAGTTCAAATAAAGCTCTGTAGATTTACCGATGTATGATTATAGTGTTTAGGGGGGCGTTTGATGTCCATTTCCTGTTCAAGTAAGTCCTTCTCATCTAGATAAGTGAAATGGTATACACTTTCCTACAAGATAAGTAATATTAATATAGTTGGTCTGTCTAACAAGTTATTCTAACAAAAACTGTAAAGAAAATTACTTCACTATGTTTAATTTGATGCTATACCAAACAACAATAGTAGTATTGCGAAGTCCAAAGTCAATCTACTTAACAGCAACACTGTTAACCAGATTTACTTGGACTTCATATTAGCCACTGTATATTTTGGACTGAATTCAAGGTTATTCTTTTCCCTAAATGGTTGCTTGTTTTTGGCACCATACAGTTAATTGTCATCCTGATAGGAAAGCTATGTGTGAGGAGTAAATGGAAAGAGGAAGCATTTCCCCTCAGAGCATGGCATCACCTCTTACTGCCCTGAAGGTAGCTGTCTTAAATACCAATTGTAGAGAAAATGGTGAATATATAATTATGCAGATAGTGTTCCTAATTTACATATTTACAGATGTATTCAGTGAATATGTTCAGCATACCTGGTTGTTGTGTGGCATTCCATACAGGGCCTCAACAAGGTCTGCTGCCCTCTTCAGTAATACCTCCTGAAAGACAAAGACAGTTTAAAACTATAGCAACACTTAGGTTTT
>CM028135.1:296425000-296440000 GCA_016271365.2 Neoceratodus forsteri
GTGACCAAGAGATGATTTTTGACACTTTGCCAATGCTGCAAAAGTACAACCTAACTTCTTTTTTGTATAAATGTCTGATCAGAATGAGCAGACAATGTGAGTGATTACTTGTTGAGTAATGATTTCATAAGCCTGAAATTCAAAGCAAGTCTTTGTGTTGAAATAATCATTTTCATGTTCACATCTAGCAAATGCATTGCAGACTTGGGACCAGTTCCATGTAATCAACATTCAAGATGTTTCTGTGTCCATTTTGGACATGTTTACTATCGGCTGCCAATATCTGTGTTTGGTAACTGGGCTCATTCTGCTGCAGACGACTTGTTGACTCCTGGTAATTTGTGATAATTTCTTTAATTGGGTGAAAGAAGTCTCTAAAATGAGGGTGGGTCAACAAAATGTTTGGGTGAAAGAGGTCAACATTAAAAGTTCTAAATGAGCTGTATTCATGGCACGTTGAGGAACTACGCTTGAAGCAAAACCAACATCAATTTGCTTGAGTTCCTTTTGTTTATAAGGCAGCAATTACATAAAATGTACACTTAGAAAAATATTAAAACACACATACACACACACACACTCTGTCTCTCTCTCTCTCTCTCTCTCTCCCTCCCTCTCTCTTTCTGTCTGAACCAATACTTTATTTTAACTAAAAGGAATAAAAAAATGTAGTCACTCAAGTTCTAACTAAAGCATAATTATCCCTAATATTTCTTCCAGAATGTCTTTAGTTACTGTATGTAGATATTGTTTTGCCTAGTAAAGTAACAGAAACCTTTTGCATTCGATAAAATGCAAATGTAGAAGTGATGGGTACTACTTAATTATTATTTAACAAAAAAATGATAAAGCCTTGGCAAAGTATTAAAACAATCATTGCATTCTTAGTTATCAATTTGCACCATTCAGTGTTAAATGCAGCAAAATATCTCATTAATTTAATTTTATCTGCTCACCAGTTTATATTTTATTTTACAGTCTGGGAGGCAATTTACTATTAACTGGCAATTACATACAGAATGATTGTTAATTCTGCTCCTAAACGCTAGCTGCTTGAAAATTGTTAGCTCTCTCTAATTTTTGACCTTCTTACAACAGGGGTGAGGTGTACTGGGAATACAAAAGACTTGTGGAGAAGAGCTGGACATGTCATTTGTGACTCATTCTTTTAATTCACCATGCTAATCAACTGAACTGCCACAGTCTCCCAAGGTAATTGTATCTTTATAATGACTGGAAAAAGCAGGAAATATAACACGGAAATATAGGGGACATGCCTTCCTTTAGCCAGATGAGAATCATGACAATTTTCCCAGTATGTGTGACTAATGGGGTCCTTTCTTGGAGATCGGGCATGTTTACAGTGCTGTATATAGACCATTAATGTCTTAACTTGTATACCTTCTATAGGCTTTACGCACCACACTACACTCTTGTTTCATTATCCTGCAGCCTTGTTGCCCTATGGTCTCCCTCATGCTGAGAAGGTTAAATGTTAGAGTGCTGAGCCAGACTTCAAGCTTGGTGGGACACTGATGGGAAACAGATGCCCTGGGGATTCAGCCCCTCCTCTTCATAGGACCACAGAATTTTCATATTGTGAAATACAGTGGTGCTTGGCTCAGTTTTCAATGGTGAAAGCAATTTTCAATGATTATCTCATTGTTCCCATTAATTTAGAAGCACTGAAAATCAGACAGAAGCTTCCAGGTCAGACAGGCTGTGACCCTACCTTCCCCCCTACTCTCTGCTGGCATACAAGCTTCCATGTCCTTTGCTAAGCATTTGAAATGTAGAGTTCTATTATTACATTCTTTTATTTCATTCAGTATAATACGGCAGTGTAGAATGAAACATAATACTCTCATATTGCATCTAGTAGGTCACAGTTTTATGACATGTGGCTGAGCTGCTACTGATGATTATCTTATTGAATATGTTGAGGCTGATAGTGAGTGGCAACATTAAAGAGAGTGAGACAGAGGGGGAGAGATGAGGGCGAGAGAGAGAGAGAGAGAGAGAGAGAGAGAGAGAGAGAGAGAGAGAGAGAGAGAGAGAGAGAAAACACAATCAAGAATTCTGGGAAGGGAAACATCACTTTCTGTATGGCTGCCCAGTATCTATATGAATGTGTTGAACATTAGGTACTTTTTATTTAAAGTTCTTCACACTAAGGCCCAACTACAGTATTCAAAACTTGTTTGAATAAAACTGGATGTTTATTAATTCAACTAGTTATGATTGGGCACATACACTTTTTTTATGGGTCTACAGCTTAGAAATACTGGAAATATGTTTACAGGCTGGGGGGGGCACTATCTTACACAGGCTGTGGGGCACATTGTTTCAAAGCCTGCTTTGGCAGTCTAATTGTCAAAAATGAATTAACATTATTTGTCTGGAGACTTTTGTATGAGCATAAGCTAGTTCATCCATTAGGCTGCAAGGTAAGAAGATCTTTGTAAAAAACTAACAATATTTATAAAAACAAATAGATTGAGAAAGTAGAATGTTTTGAGGGGGATGGAAAGGGGAATTAGATTTCCTTACTGGAAATTCCAGTTGTGTGTAATCTCTGCCAATAGGCAGTCAGCAGTTTGTATGGGCTGTATGCCTCGCTAGCAGGAACAGGATGAAGCATTCTGAAAGAAGTCTTGGGAGACGCTTCTTCCCAGACTCCTTCAGTACAGCCTTCTGTCCAGGTTTATAGCATATGAACACTGAGAAAGAACACAAACATTTTTAAACAACAACCTATGTTAACCCCATAAGAAAAAGGAACTAAATGCAATATAGGATAGAACATAACACACATGAATGTACAACACTAAAGACTGGGAGGGCTTGACTGCCTATGGAGCGAGCCTGCACACAACTGGAATTACCAGCAAGGAAATATGATTCCCCTTCTTGTGTTGGCTCTTATGGGCAGTCATCGTTTGGTATGGGCCTTAATAAGTAGTTTCTAACTGGGAGGGTCAGTGCTGTAACAACCTAGCTCAACACATGCCTGCCGAATGTGGCACCAGTACCACTGAGCACATAAAGACAGTAATAACAGGAAACATGTGTGGACACAGGCCCATGTAGCTATCTGACAAATATCCTCCAGAAACTCTAAAGTGGATAAGATGAATCAAAAACTGTCATGAAATGCACTTTGATCCTAGATGGAGCAGATCAACCCTGGAGAGGGTAAACCAGACTGACAGTGGCACATTGCCACTTGGCTAAGGTATTTTTGGCAGGAGCAGAGCCTTTCTTCCCTTCACCAACGAGAACAATGTGTCTGTCTGAGTTGCAGAATGACAGTTCAGCCAGTGTGGTTCCCGTATCTGCAATCATAAAATAGATCGGGGGGAGCCTTTTCCAACAGCTGATTCAATACAAGCCAGATACGTTGGAAATGAGGCCCACTCACCAACAAGTATTGTTTTTATAGATTTATTGTTTCACCATAAGAAAACTTAATAGCCAACATTTCATGTGGTAAACACACTTCCTCGGGGCATCTGTGCTATCTGTTTTTAGACCATAAGGATGTATTATAAGTTAGTTTCTGCCTCTGTGTCAGGAGTTTGAATCAAGACACCTATTTTTCATAATGTTGCTAAGCACTAATCAAATTCACTTATGGTGCTGTGCTATTTGGAATTTGAGCCCTATATGATTCCACTCACACTCTGGGGTAGCTCTTGGTGTGACACTCCTAAAATGGCTATATGCCATGCCTGGCCTTCTTCCTAATCCATGCCAAAGAGCTCCAAATAGAAAGAACCCCAGATCACAAACAAGGGGCCCTGTCTGCATCATCAAGGATCTAATGGACAACCCTTTGGTTATGCCCTGCTGCAGACATTTTAAGACATCAGACAGAGCAGTGGCTGAGTGCTTGATCTGCAAGGGGGTACACCAGGTGAAGAACATATCCAATACTTTGTTTTAGGCCTTGTTTGCAGAGAGTTTCTGAGAGTGTATCAGAGTGTGGATGACTGTTGCTAAGTACCCTGCCTGCACAAAATGACTACTCTCAGGCACCAGGCCAAGAGATGAAACTTGTGAGGCTTTAGAGGTAGAAGTGGCTCCTGATGTAGAAGGTATTTTCTGTCAGGAAGGGGGTGCCACTCATTCAGCACCACTGGAACAAGTCCAAATATGAGTCTCATCGGAAACATTGTGGCACAATGAGGCTCAGAGCTGATTTTTCTGTTTACAGTTTTCACAGAATATTTGGCGTCTTTGGCAACAGCATAAATGTTTACCCCATGAAATCTGGATGAGCCAGGAAGAGGCAATCAGTTCCTAGTACCTGGTGTCCCAGCACCTACAGAAGTACCCCTGGGAGGTGTATTTATTTGTTTATTTATTGCTCTATATGTTGATTTATTTTTATTGTCTGGGAAAGGAGGGCTTGGCAATTCTGCCTATTTTCAGTCTCATTCGGGGGGGGGATACAGATGTTAACAGACACATTTAATCGGGTTATGCTGCTGGTGGTATTTTTAGTGAATGGGACAAATATGGTCAGGACACCTGGGAAACTCCCATATTCTTTCTTCGAGCTGTACCATGGGATCTTTTACATCCACCAGGACAACCACCAGAACAGGCAGATGGAACCTTGGTTTAATTGTTCTTCAAGAATGCAGCACCTCACTCACACAGCACTACAGTGTCAGTACTGGGAATTAGCCCAAGTTCCTGGTGCACCAGCCTCAGAGGTGACTGTGCCAGGCGATCCAGCTTTAGAGTTCCCCAACGCCTGCAAACCATGTGAAAAAAAACTTATTGAGTTCGCTCTTCTCCAGATGTAACATCTGATGATAAAGTCAGTCTGCCTGACAACTGAGTGTGCCCACCAAGTGAACAGCTAACAGTGAGAGAATGATTATCTCCCGCCATCAGAGTAGCTTCTGCCATCATCCCCCAACTTTCTGTTCCTCATTGGTGCCTGGCATATATTACAATTACAAGTATACAGCTGCCTTGGTCCTGCAGATGGTATCACAGCCAGAACAGTATTCTGGGTGGCCAGGGTTCAAATCCCAGCTAAGGCACTTATTTCTTTATTTCTTCTGTTTGTTTTGGTTCTGTATGTGTGAACACTACACCCTTGTGAATAAAAATGTAATTTTAAGGGAAAGAGTAAAGTGCTTCTGGGAGTACCAGGTTTCAAGCTGACTTTCTGGTGCAGCTGGCAGCACAACTGGAATGGTATTCTGGGAGGCATGGGTCCAAATCCCAGCTAAGGCACTTATTTCTTTTTCAATCACAAGAGTGCAGTGTGCATATTTATAGAACACATGCAAACAGAGGAGAGAAACAAGTAAGTGCCTCAGCTGAGTCTTGTGCCGATGTGCATTAGAGAAAAAATAAGGTGCTTCTGGAAGTCCCAGGTTTCTAGTTGCCTTGGTGGTGCATCTGTTGGTACATCCGGAATTATATTCTATGTGGCCTGGGTTCAAATCTCAGATAAGACACTTATTTCTTTGTCTCTTCTCTCTGTTCGAGTTCCATATATATGCACACTGCATCCTTGTGAATAAAAATATAACAGTCACTGAATTGTGAGACCTCACTGTGACATGATGGTCATTAATCTGCCTCTGAAGAAAGTGGCTTTCTGAATGCCAGTCTCATCTTGAGGATATTAATTGGAAGCTTCTTCTCTTTGTGATTCCAAGTCCCTTGAAATGATGCTGTGCTTAGAACTGTCCCCAAGCCTGACAGACAGGCATCCCTCATGAAGAAAAGGCATTGTATATCCCTAATGGACACTACTTGAGTCAAGTTCTTGTGTACTGTCCACTATTTCAGAGATGATGTCACTGAGATCAACAGAGGATCTTGGTTACAGGGACTATGTCTGAGGGTCCCACATTTGAAGGAAATGGGCTGGCCGAATAGCTTAGATGTTAGGAGTAATGAGCTGTCAATAAGCTTGGTACATTCAGAAGACCTGGGTTTGATTTGATTCCCACAACCTCCACTTGCATACTGAGTGACTCTGAGTAAGTTACTAAACCTTCCCAGCACTCCCAGGTTGCCCCAGAAAACAGGCACTTGTGCCTAGTGAGCCTTATCTGGTTAACAAAAAAAAAAAGTTGGGTTGAAGGAGGTGAGAGAGAAGTCTGGCCCCTTGAAACAAGTTGATGCTTACCACCATTAGGCCTAGTGTATTTAGGATTGTCCTTGCGGCTGCCGCAGGCCTTTGTCTGGGCCATTTGCAGGCCTATGAGATGGACTGCTTTCATCCCTCTGTGAGCGGCTCGGTGGTTTTCATTGCATCAAGCACTGCCTCCTAATCCTGCATATGATGAGATGGATATAACATGCTCATGCTGGGGATTATTAACCAGCCATGGTATTACAGCATCCTGGTGTCCTCGGAAACCACCCTTTGCATGATAGAATGAGACCACATGCTAATGAACTGGAATTTGTCTATGGTCTTCCTTGAGATCTAGAGAAACCATGAAAAAAACAGCCTAGAAGCACTGCTGCTATGGAGGCTCATAGCATTTCCATTTTGAAGAGTCGAATACTCGATTCTTTTGGTGAGGTGTGTGAGAGCTAAATAAACTCTGACAACCCTATCAGCTTGGGAACAGTGAAGAAGATGAAGAATACAGGCCCAGGTCCCAGTGATATGGGGAATCAGGTTGGAGTGCTTCAATTTGCAAGGAAAGACTGAAAGAGAGAGACATGAATCCATTAGACCTTGACCAGTTGTGGTGATTGTCAGAGGAAATCCTGGTTTGGGGGACTCCAAAACCAATCATGGCATACCCAGTCTGAAAACCTGATCTGATGTTCTTTCCTTCACAATGGTCATAAGTAGTAATGGTCTTGCCCCAGGGTGGGTGCCATGGACTGGAAATGACTTGTGACTCTTACGATCTCTGTTGTCCTTGTAAGTTACTGTGCCTCTCCTTCTTCCAATATAGCAAACTGCCTAATTTTTAAATGAAATTTGTGCCTTGGCTTACAGGACATGGATGCCACATCTGAGTTGGTACTGGAGTACGTCGGTTAGATTTTTTCATGGCAACTGAGATCTGTGCATGTACTCAAAGGCTCTGACCTCCTGATGTTGTATCCTTGCCCTGTTTTGTAGATTTTGCCATTTTTCAAAGCTGATGCCTTTTGGTCTGTGAATGTCCAGGTAGAGGCCTTAATGGCCATAGTCCCTGTGTGCTTGGCCAGACCTGAAGAGAGGTAAGATAAGCCTTGAGCCTCTTGAGAATTAGAAGGAGGATGGGAACTGTATCATGAGAGGGTCAGTAGGAGCTGAACACTGAGAACTGGAGTCTAGCCTGGCACAATTTGCAGTCTGGAGCCTTAGAGATTGAGTAGGCATCCATTGCCTCAGCAAAAAAGTCTGCTGTCTTTAAGAGCTTCTAAGTCATGATGTGTCTCATGAGTCTCCTACCACATATGAGCCACTTCATGAACCACAATTGGTGCTGCCCTGAAAAAAGGAGGGGGGGTCCATGACAGTAAACAACTTTTGTCATGGTTCATAGTATCATGGTTCTGAGAAGTTTCCGTGTTTGGCAAAACCTGTGGAAGACCCTGCTGAACACTGGGCCTCTTTTGTCAGAGGATGATGCTGTATCATGAGATGGCCAGTAGGAGCTGACCAGAGTCTTGTCTGGCATCTTTGAAGTCTTATATCCTGCCTTTTCATGCTGCTGTCAAAAGATGCCATGTGCTTTAGATGACATTGCCAAAGATCTATCTCAGAAGGATATCATAACTTTGCTGTCACTATGGGAGCCGGCCACAGTGGACTAAAGCCTTGTCTAGCCCTTTTTGCACTTCGGACATTAGAACTGATTTCTTTTTGTGATCTATACTGCCCATTGTGTACTTGTATCAAGTAGTTCTCTCTGCTGCTGTGCCACGTATGTGGCCCGGGTCATGACTGAAAATGGTCCTTTGGATCAGTGCACTTACCCGGTTATCAAAGACATAAATAAATAAATAAATAAATAAACAAACAAACAAACAACATTTTTGTGCGGCATTTTTGCAGTCCATGCTGATAGTCTGAAAAAAAAATCTGTGAAAAACCTTGTGTTTGTCTAAACACACAATTCTTCCAGTTAAGTAGAAATATTTTGGCCAAAATTCAGGAATTCTATGCCTTAAGGGAAGATGGGAGCAGCAGCTGAGGATGTTATTGTAGAGTTTTATCTAGTGAAAATATGGTTAGCATTTTTTTAGAGTATTTTGTGATGTCCTGAGTTTTTTTTTTGTTTTAATTTTTTTGTCCCCAGGTCTGAGCGGTCCTGCCATCATGCCAACCCCCCCCCAGACCCATCACCCTCACTTTCTGCCATGACATACCTTTGTGCATAAGCAACATGGCCAGGGTGCTTGTTTGGAGTGAGGCCTGCAGGAGGCTGGAAGCTATCCAGCTAACTGAGCTCCACTTTTTCTGGTTTTCCAACTGGGAAGGAATGGAAGTGCAATGCTGCCCAAGATGGCCCTGCGACAGCTCCCCATGTGTAGGACATCAGCAGCTACCTCTCCTCCCTTTCCCCTTACATGAGTGTCCCTGCATGCTGTGCTCCCAGTCATTTTTAGGGGCCAGTCTTGCACCAGGCTCTGCACCCCCCCTCCCCCAAAGAATAGAGCAGTCCTCTGAATGCTCTATCCTCTCCCTTCCTGGCCATTCCTCAGTGACCCAGGTCAGCTCCCAAACTCAGATCATTGCCAGAGGAGGTTTTGCCCTGAAATCCCCCAAATCTTTGCCTTTAAGAGATGTAACAGCACCTTTACAAGATGGCCACTGTGCTCCAATGTACATGCACAGACTGTATAAAGATGGCTGCCGCTGGTAAAAGTGCAGCTTTGTCCTCCCAAGATAGCACCCATCACATCTAACAGGCTACGATACATAAACCTCTTGATTGGGTAAGGACCTCACAACAATCCTCTTTTAGTCCCACAAACACTCCATAGGCCCCAAATCATCAGATCCTACATTATATTGGTGGGATGGCTCAAATGTTGGCCTAGCAAGGCACCAAATAGGGAGTGTTGGCTTTAGTAGCCTTACAAGGCACTGCAGCCAGGGGTTCCCTTCCTGCAGACTGAGCCCCTGCAACATGCAGTCAGATGAAAAAATCCTTCTCTGATGCTGTTGTTTAAGGACCAAGAACAGAACAACACTGGAAGCAGATTAGGTGCAGAAAAAAAAAGAAAATCACTTGCTGCAGAGAAATGTTTCCCTGCAGAGCAGGATGCTGTCTACCAGCAAGGACAGAATAAAAAAGACTGAGGAAGTCTGGGAAGAGGCATATGCTAAGACTTCTCTCAGAAAGTTTTATCCTGTCCCAGCTGGCAGGGAAGACAGCACATACCAACTGCTGACTGCTTTTAGATACCAGCCCACAATGCCATATTAAGCCCAATGTTATAAACGGGACTAAAATCCAAACATATTTATGAAACATACTTTAATGGGTTCTTCTATGTTTCATAATAATGAAGACCTGTAAAAAATTTATTTGAAAATGAAACTGAAATTTTAATAGATTGCTGGTCATACTGGCCCTTATGCACTAAGGGGCATTGTGCCTAAGCACCACAGATCAACAGTGCATAAACAAGTCTAATTTGGTTAGCCATGCGGTAAGGGTACTGCAGACCCATGGTGGTATTCATGGAAGAGTTGTACACCCTTCTGCAGTTGATCCTCTGACCATGCACTCAGTTACACATACAGATGGTTCGGCGGATTGACCAAGGGGCATGTCGGCACACCATGCCATTCACGAAGGCATGGAGTGCTAGTTAAGGGGGGCACAGTACACAGCAGCAGGCACTCTGCTCCATCTTCTGTGCACCCCCTGCACATATCCTACTGAAGACATCCGTCAGCCACAGTGGGAGGAAAAAGAACAGATGCCATGCTGCCCCAGCCCTTTGGTAAGGTAGGGTTGGCTGGGGGTGGTCATTTAGGCACTCGCCCATTTTGTTCACTAATATAGGACCTGCACCATCTCACAATCCCCTGCTGTTTTCAGATCAGGAGATCCACTCAGGGACCAGGCTGAGCATTCAGTTGGATGCTCACCTGTGTCCTCTGATCTGTCCCCTGTGCCCATGGTGCTGGGGGAGGGCAGGACCACAGACAGGCACCCGGCAGTGGCCAGCAATAGTGAATGCCATCCTCCACACACCTGTCCATGAGTGTGGCGCTGCACAGGCCAGGTACAAGCCTCTTGCATTGTATCCAGCCTGGAATAGTGCATAGCTCCCAGTAAGAATGTGAGTTTTAAGAAGTTAAGCTCATGCAAATCTCCAAAAGGGGAGTACACGTAACTGAGTTTCATGATTTTAAATAAATCTATAATATACAGGGAGCTCCTCTGCTGACCTATACACAATCAGAGAATCACCAGGATTCAAGAGGTGCAAAGACAATTAACTGCCTCTCAGCCCCCTCCCCCAGCTGCTCCCTTGATCACTTTCTGCTCATATAACCTCCATCCCCCTGTCTCCAATAATGAGATTTTGTCCAAAAACTGGTTTTATAGTAGCCTGGGTTTTGGCCGACTGGGTCACAATCTGGTCCTCAGCATTTAGAGTGGATGAGTCCATGGTGGTGGGGGTAATGTAAATACATACTATAGATATTCAAGGATAGAATTCGACCAATCTTTCTATACAAGTCTTCTACTACTAACCATTAATCATTTTAGTCACTTTCCCATGGCAGATAATCCATGTCTTATTTTTAGGTGAGGGTTCCAGAACTGCACACAGTACTCCAGGTGTGGCCTCACCAAGGACCTGTACAAGGGTAGGATCCCCTCCTTCTCTCTGCTTGAGAAGGCCTTACCTTTGCATGCCAGCATCCTGCTAGCTTTCCCAAATGCTTTGTTACACTGTGCTGAGGTCTTGAGGCTCTCATTAATTATAACCCTCAGATCCTTCTCTTCTGAGGTCTGCTCCAGTCATACCCCCTCCATGCAATATTTCATCATTGGATTCCCCCTCCCAAGGGCATAACCTTGCACTTTTTGGTATTGAGTTTCAGTTGACAGACCTTGGACCACACGGGTTTGATTCCCACAACTTCCATGTGTATACTGTGTGAGCAAGCCACTTGACCAACCTGTGGCTCTCAGACATACCTGGAATGATCATTGGAAACCATTGTAAATGAGTTCCTGTCTCAGTTGGTCTATCCATTTTTCATGAATAAAAAATAAATTATTATTATATCTTTGTGTCATCCACAAATGGACACATCATGCCCTGGACCCCTTCCCTTCATGAAGACATTGAAGAACACAGTGCCCAGGACTGACCATTGTGAGACCCTGATTGTTATGCCCCAGACCTTGGAGTATGCACTGTTTAATACCACCCTTTGGGTTCTCCCTCTTAGACAATTCTCCAGCCACCTAGTGAGCTTACCCCAACACCCTAGTCCCAGATTTCTTTACTAGTCTCTTGTGGGGTACAGATTCAAAGGCTTTGCTAAAGTCCAGGAAACAGACATCCAACAATTAAGCCTTGTACAATACTCGTGACTACAGTGCTGAAGAAATCCACCAGGTTAGTCTAAAAGGACCTCCCTTTCACAAGGCCATGCTGCTTGCTGTCCTGGAATCATGTGGCTCCAGAAAGTTGATCAGAGGCTCCTTGATTATGGTCTCAAGGAGCTTCCAAACAATGGAAGTCAGGATAACTGGTCTATAATTCCTTGTGACCCCGCCATCACCACTCTTGTGCAGGTAGAGGATGTTTGCTACCCTCCAGTCCCTGGCAACTGTGCCCATCTCAGTTCAGTAGGTCTGCCAGGAGTACTGCTGCAGCCTGCCCCACCTCCCTGAGTACCCATGGGTGCTAAAATGCAAGCCAGCTGGTCCTGGGTACTTACTCACCTGTAACTCCTTCAGACCCTTAAGCTCCATTTCCTCTGTGATACTATTCATTTCCATGTTTGTTCCTTACTTTACCTGGATGCTGCACTCTGGCTGTGGCCCCCTTTTCTCGACTGTGAAGACTGAGCAGAAGTATTCATTCAGAATATCAGCTTTCTACTGATCTCCCTCCACCCAGGCCTACCCATTCTCAATTTCTCTATTCCACCCTTTTTCTTGCTCCTTTTCCTGAAATAATTAAAGAAGGCCTTGTCATTTTAAGTCTCCCTCTCTACAATCATTAGTACTACCTCTGATTTGACCCTCCTCCATGCCTTACTATCGTAGCTTCCATTGTCATGACAATGTAGAACTTATTGCTTACCTCTGTCTGTTTGACTTTGTAAACTTTGTATGCTGCCTTTCCCCCAATTGTTACCCCAACCTCCCTAGAAAACAACATAGGCCTCTTGTGTCTCTTACCCTTGTCCACTTGAATGAGGCAACCTTTAGTTACAGCTAGAACTGCTTCTTTGATATGCTCATATTTGCTCTCTGCCCCATTTATCTGTTTGCACCCCCATGAGCCTCTACCTTTGCTCCAAATCCATACTCCAAAACTCAGCCCTCCTAATGTATATGACCATTGTCTGGGTCAACTGCTTCTGTGATTTCAGGGCTATGTCAAACCACATTGTGTTTTGGTCATGAGAACCTAGCAGCAGCTTTTCCACTGTTAATCTCCAGTGTTGTCTCAGTTGGTCAGAACTAGGTTGAGAATGGTCCCAGCCCTAGTCTGTTCCTCCACTAGTCAAGTCATGAAGCAGACCTGGAAGGTCTCTACAAATTTCAGATTTTTGAAGTACTTCCACTTCTTGCTAGTGCCCTCCTGAATTCTTTATCTAGAGCCCTGCTCACTTCTTCTATCTGATTAGGTGGCTTGTAGAGTACTCTCAAGTAGACAAACACTCCAGGTCCACTGTAAGTTGCATCCATAGTGATTCTTTTTTTTTATCACTGGACTCATGGTGGCTCAGCCCATACTCATGACCTCCCTCCCAGCCCCCAGGGACTTACCCTGGCACCAATCCTTCCAGGCTTGCCCCCCTTAAGGCTGGGTTGCCGAGCCAGCATTCCCCCATCAGACAACAAAGTGAAGTGCCTGGCAAACTCCTATTACTGGAAAGCCTTCCCTGGCTCTCCGCCCCCCAGGACAGAGCTGTGTGATCCAGCCAAGCCTAACAGAACATGACGCTCAGGTCGGTGACCAAGTGCCATGGTGGGTGGGGGGATGCTGGGTTGGGGCATCATTGAGGAAGCTGGTGATTTTTTCCAAGATGCTCATACCCCATGGGAGGCATGGCATGCAATTTCATAACGGCACATAGCACCAATGCCCAGCACACCTCCATGCTAATCAGACACTGGTAGTTGCTCCCTCTGGCCTCCACCAAAGGTTAGTCTAACTCTAGACAGTCACCCACCCTCACCCTAGAGCAGGAGAGCAGTCCATTGGATGCTCAGTCCTCCTCCCCCCCCCAGCTGGCCTCTGAGTCCTCGGGTCTGTTTCCGAACCCAGAGCGTCAGCGTCATGAGCGGAAGCCCTATCGCTGTGCTAGCAGGCCGGCCATCCATAGTGATTCTACCACACACCCATCTTGTGTGTCATTTTTTTCCATTACTCTTAAATCTTCTCTGATGAACTGTGCAACCCCCATCTCTCTTTACCCTGCCCTGCTGCTTGCCAGATCACAAATCAGGCTAAACAATTCAGTAGTTTAAGTTAACCATTTTTGCTTTGATTTGACCTTGTAATTCCTGTCTTTTGTCTTTTATGGTCTTACTTTATTATTGAATTATAAGTTAGGAAAAGTAACCAATGCACATATTACACAACTTAATTTTTAATTTGTCAGTGCATTTGTATTCTGATTGTAAATACTTGGCCAAAGTATGTTTCTTTTTCTCAGTACTTTACAGCTGTGAACTGACATTAGACACACCTGATTTTAAAATAAAATTTTGGCTCAGTAATAAAATAATTTTTTACTTACCAGTGTAGACAAATCGTCCAGGTGCACCTTTACAAAACTGCTTGGATTTGTAGGAGAGAGTTACTTCAACAACTCCTGGAATGTGCCGTGGTGGGGTCTGAACTCTTATGGCATGGGGAGTTATCAGCTAGGAGAATCATACAGTAAACAGTCTTAGGAATGAGATGGCAGTGATAGAACTGATGTTTGCCAGTTGTACTTAATTGCAAAAATGACTCTAAATTGGGCCGTCATCTGAAAATTCTCACTCCCACATACAGGCTCAGGGTTCTACAGTTTTTAAGGAAAATGACTGTAAATGATCCTTGGTTTAAGTTTGCGGAAAGGCTGCAGGGCATCATTCACATGAAAATTACCTCCATATGTCTTCCCTAAGTCCCTTTCTAGTAATTTTTTAACACTAATTGTTATGATTGAATTGAGTGACCACCTTCAGCAAGCTTTCCACTAGAGGGCATTAGTTTCCTCAAGTATGGTATGTTTAACAATATGCAGCATGTCCAGTGTTTTGCTCTCTTGTGAATTCATGGTTAAAAAGGCACTTTGAAATAAAATCTCATGATACTGCATGTCGATAGACTATTGACAGCTTGTTAAAATCATTCATGAAAAAGTCACAGTTCAAAGCCCACCAATTTAGAAGGCTTACCTCACTCCAAACCAGCATAGTGCCGAATACAACTTGCAAGCCATCAAAGAAGTTGTCTCCAATTATGATGACTGTGGCCCCACCAGTGGTCCAGCCTTCACTAGGACTTATAGCCTTTATGCATGGAGTAGCTGCTTGTACAAACAGAAAATCAACATCTAGAATCAATCATTTAAGAACAAGATTTTGTTGCCCAGCAAATAAAAAAAAGACAATTTCTCCGCGAGGCATAGAAAATGTAATCATATATCAAATTACTGATGTATTTAAGGGAAACTGTTAAATGTTTTATATTATAAAGGCCAGGAGTAGTGTACCAGACTACTAGTGTGCAAAAAATGGCTTGATATAGAAAATTATGTGTCGGGTCAAATATGGCTATTACAAATGATTAAGCATCGTATGCATGTGG
>CM028135.1:296445000-296487500 GCA_016271365.2 Neoceratodus forsteri
TATAAAATAGATAAAATAAAAAGTAAGAAAAAGCTGACAGCAAAGCAAAACATTATATTAAAGGTCAGAAAGAAGAACATAAATCTGGAATTGTTTGCAAAAGTAGAAAAAATAATGGGAAGTCATAAGATAAAGAGAAAATACTAAACTAAGCATGAAATGATATGGGTGCTTTTTTCAAATGAGCATTTTTTTTTGGTTTGTGATAGAAAATGGTTGATGTTGATGTGAAGGAAGCATTTCAAAATATAAACTTAAAAGATGATGCAAAAAAAGCACTGCAAATAAAAAATGCAAAATGTGTGTGCCTACCATTTTCCAGATAAGAAGGAGTCGTACCTTCTGAGGGGTCAAGGCGGCGAGCCCGCCTTCCGTGCTTTGAATTGTTGTGTACAAACATGTTGTCTGAGACAGCCAGCACATGGCCATCCACGTTAACTGTTGTTGATACAACAACCTACAAAAAAGAAAATAGCAGATTTTGTTTGAAGGCATTTGCATCTTAAAAAGGAAACAATACAGTGGTCTAATTTCACACTTACATTAAACTGTCTTAGGTATGTGTAACAGAATAAGATGCTTCTTTTGGTATGACTTGAGCAGATGCCATAAATACCTACCATTTGCATCAACTTCACAAGGAGCTTTCCTTACTTACAATTGTGTCTCTTTTAAAACCTGCTATACCATTTACAATTTAATCTTCCTATTATGTTAGCAAATTAATTCACTTCATGGGGATATTCCTCTAGCCATTCTCAGTCTCTCAAGCAGCCCTCCAGCCTCTCATTTTAATAGCTACTGTTTTGATTGATCTATTGATATACTGATTAGCTAGTTTACCTGATTAGAATTGCCTTACATGAGAATACCTTTAAATAAAGACTGTGAGTATTTTCAAAATTACCTCAATATGCCATATAAACAGTACCCCCAACCCATCCTCCCTCTGGTAAACAATCCCCAGGTCAATTTTACAATTACATTTAATGTCTAATAATGAGCTGCTTTGCATCTGAAAAGAGTGGGCTGAATATGAATAGTGAAAGTGTTTTCAGTCAATGAATAGTAGTCCCTCTCAAGTTCATTTTGATGGTGATTGACCCTGGTGTGTAAATGGAATTTCCTCCTTTCTTTTGAGTGAAAGGGTTCTTCTATTCTTGTGTCCAGGTTCAGAGTCCGGCCATAGAATAGATGATGGATAGGGCCTTCCCTGGCTTCTAGCTGCTTCTTAGTAACACGCAGAAAAGGAAACCATGCAAAATACACAACCTTGTTTACAAAACACCTACAAAGTGCATCTGCAAAACTTATCCCACAAAGGATGCTCCATCAGACAGTTAAAGGATCAATTTTAAATTGAAAATTTCAGTCTGTTTTAAAAAAATGTTTTTTTATAATTACTGTAAAAGTCAGGTCTTATGCCTAATGTTGTTTATGTCTGACAGTTGCTCCCTATATCACAAAATCATTTTGATTTAAGCACCCCCAGCATAATCATAGTTCAAACTTTAGGCTAATAACTTAAATTGTTCCCTTTCAGTTCCTTTCCATGCATGGGACCATTTGGCTTCTTGATAGACTTCAGCAGTGATCAACCAAGAAACAGTATAGTTACCCCTTGTTAGCAGAGTTTTTGATCTGTATCAGAACTGAAGCAAGTGGGATATTAGTAAACATGTCAACTTTCTGTCATCTAAAACATAATATGCAATAATATTACACACCAGTTATTTGGGAGCAGAGCACAAATACTGTGTAGAGGTCAAACTTCTAACCTCAGGTTGACTAGTACTATATTCAGGAATGCTCTGAATTGAGGACTTCTAGTTCTGTCCTCAGTGGCTTAACAGCAGCCTGATGGAGCTCTGCAAGTGGACCATGATAAAGTAGCTGAAAAGTTATTTAATTCTAATTGTTTTTGAATTGGACAAGTAAAACCAGCTTAATAATAATGATGGAAGGCAGTGGGAAGAAAACATGTGAAAAAGTTGCTTTCCTGGCATCACATGTGTAGGACTGCCCCCCCTCCCCCCGGAATCCCTGGGTATTTTGGTGAGTGACACCACAAACATTACAGAGTCTCCTCAATAGGTCATGAGGTTGGATGATGCTGTGGATCCTTCAAATGTCATCATCTTAGTGGAGCTGAAGGATTTTCACCCAAAATCAGGACTCGGCTCTACAATTAAAGCTAATCTCTCTAAATTACATGCTGAACAACTGGACCAGCACAAGGCACTTACCGTAGTCTTGGAGAAAACTGACCATATAGCAGAGTTGGTCCTGGCACTATACTGCAAGATATTGCAGTTGGAGGAAAACAACTGCAACCTTGAGGGTCACCTGCACTGAAAACATTTACACATTCATGGGCTGCCTGAGGGAATGGAGGGGGACAGATTGACTTTTGTATATAAACTCCTGCATGATCTTTTAGAGCTTCTTGCAGAATTTCCTTTCTAGATTGAAAGGATTCATACAGTTTCAGGCCCAAAACCTGACTCCAACCAATGGCCCAGGTTCACAGTACTGCAGTTTTTAAGTTTTAAGACAAAAGAGAAGGTACTGCCCACTGCCTGGAAAAAGGGACATTAATGTGGAACTAGCCCAGACTTTATATTAATCATGATTATGCTATCCAGTGCAGCATAAAAGGCGAGCATATTCCTCATACCTTAGAGGTCTGAAGCAAGCCATGGTAAAGTTCTAAACATCTTTTCCTGCAAAACTAAAGTTAATTTCACCATGGTATTGTGTTTTGTAAGTAAGTAAACCTTTATTTATTAAACACCCCATTACTAGGGGCTCAGAACACTGTACAATGAATCATTCAGTAAATAGAACAGAAATATCAATAAACAATAAACAAATTAAAACTACACCAAGGATAAAATAATTAAAATAAATACCAAATGAATAGTTAAACAATTCTTAAAAGCAACCAGCCAGTACACAGAAGGTTATATACCAAATGCCCCCCCTCCAATTCTCTTTATGCTCCCACACACTGGCCACTTAGGTCTCTGTCAGGTGTGATCACATGAACTGGCCAGTTCACACTCTGCCTGGGGTCCTCTTCAGGCCAAGTCTCCATCCCGGGATCTCTCCTCCACAGCTACCGACCCCCCAACCCCCGGCTCTGAGCCCCCAAGGTGGGACCGGCTACTCCTCTGGTGCTCTATCTACAATCTAGCAGGGGAGGTCAGAGTGTGGAGGAGAGCCAGAGACTGACTGGGAGTGACCCGGCAGTAAGCATGGGGGCCATCCACTGGACCCACCATCACCTACCCGGGTGCCAGGGATTTTCCTTGTCCTGGTACTCCCAGGGGCATGGATGTGCACTGACATCCACAGCATGATGGGTGCAGTCCTGCATCCATGAGCAGGATGTCCGTTGACACCCTCCCACCCCAAGTACTTGTTGCCTCAAGTTGCAATGCTCGCAGTCTCCACTGGGAGCTGCAAGAACTGCAGCATGCATCACCCACCCTCCCCAGGTAAGGAGAGCAGTCCTACAGATGCTCGATCCTGCTCCTCCCCTGCCAACCCATGATGACTTGAGTCCACTCCAGAACCCGGGTCACCGGCATGGCACGAGGTGTGGCATGGAGTGCCTCAACCTTCAGCACCACTGAGTTGGCCTACCAAATGCTTCCTTGAAAAGGTGAGATTTCAGCCTCCACTTAAAGGCCTCCACCAAGGGAGCCTCCCTCAGAGATCTGGGAAGGGAGTTCCAATGAGTTCAAAGGCCTTATCCCCAGAGGATTTGAACTGGGCCCTGGGAACTACCAGGAGGCCATCCATGGAGGAGCAAAGAGAGCAGCGGGGGTGATAAGGGGTCAAGAGGTCACTCAAATAGATAGGGCCTTGCCCATGTACGGTTTTATAGGTCCGCAACTCGACCTTGAAGGTGATTCACCAGCTTACTGGCAGCCAATGCAGACTATACAGAACTGGGGTCATGTGGCAGGATTTAAGCAGGCCTGTCAACAACCTGGCTGCCACATTCTGCACCAGCTGCAGATGATGCTGGATACCCCCATTTACCCTGAAGTACAAAAGCATTTCAATAGTCAAGCCTGGAAGTCACAAAAGCAGGCACTAGTCTGGGCAGATTATCAGAAGGAATGAAAGGTTTGATCTGTGTGATGTTTCTAAGGTGGTAAAAAACACTCTGGACAATGGCTGACACCTGGGCCTCTAGTGTTAGACCATTATCAAGAATCACACCCAGAATCTTCACCTTGGAGGAGATGGTAAGAGGACAGGAACCAAGCATCAGCCCAGTTGTCACTCCAACCACCTCTACATCCCGATGATGACCAGGCTCAGTCACTAGCACTTCTGTCTTGTCAGGGTTAAGCCTCAGCCAGCTAGAGGACATCCAGTCTTGGACCTCAGCCAGGCAGGAATTCAGCATGGATACTATGTGTACCAGGGTCAAATGATAGATACAGCTGCAAGTCGTCTGCATAGCAGTGAAATCCAGTGCTGTAGCATCTAATGATGTCACCCTGGGGCAGCATGTATATATAATTTTTATTCTAATTCTGCTTGCATACTGCAGAAGATGTGAATCCTGACCTGTGTGAAAAGGTATCCCCAGTCCTTTTTCCATCAAGACCATCTGGAGCTCAGTCCTGTCGCTCCATCAATTGATCTGTAGATCAGCTCAATGATCCAGTGCAGATGTCACAACCTATGCCATTACTGACTGCAATGGAAGCTGTTAAGCATTCTCAGTCCTACAACCTTCAAACTGTGTGAGATTTCCTGCAACATTTCACTAGATAAAATAACTAACAGTATTTTGTTGGATACTCACTCTGAAAGTGCTCTAACTTTGTCCTGAGTACAAGTTCTTTACCAGGTATTGTGAGGGGGAGGGGCAGCCTCACTGGGGCAAATGGGAGTCTGAGCTCCATTTGACAGGTTCCTCTGTCTTTAACAAAGTTGGCTTATTTGATCCTTGTTGGTTCTGGGGCCTCCAAGTGCCACGTCCCCTGACTCAGTAAGCTTTACTTGCCTGCATTTTACAGAAATGTCTCTCCCTATACCCCTCTCTCACCTGCATTGCTTTCAAGAGCGTCACTAGCATGTCGAACTACCCAGAGTTGAGGGAGCCTGACTACAGCGAAAGGCTATCCTCCTGAGCGGCCTTTGGTTGCTGGGCCCAGCTGGGCATGGAGATCCAGATCTTCTGGAGGTTCATGTCTATGCCATGCCTTGCATACAAACATTTAGCAGGGGGGTGCTGTGCTACCAGCAGGGAGACTTGTTTCAGGCCGGTCTCATGGGGCATGCACTCCTGTTTTCACTAGCATATGCTTTTTCTTTGTACAATGTTTACCTCTATCCCTCTCAGCAACTCATTTATTTAGAAGTCTGTCTGACTGCCATGCAGCCCAGCTCCATATTAAAGTCAGCTTGGTATTGTATAGGAGGGATATTATGGACCGGGAGTAGGAGAGTGAGGTGGGCCATAGGATGGCCAGGATTTTTAATTTCCTTGCCCTGGGGGGCTGGCTCCCCTCCCCTGTCACTCTCTATGCACTGTTGGAAACATTCTGGACCCTATCTGCTCTCTTGCAGTCTTTCCTGAGGATAGCTGGGACTATTTTCACTCAGTACACTCATTATGCTTTGACCTCCTGCCCAGAAACAGCAGACCAAAGCTGGATTATTTTGGGCACATCATGCACTGGAAACAGAACTTTTCTGTACCTAGTGGGGCTGGATCTTCCTGACAACAACCACCCCCCCCCCCACATAATGCACTGTCATCTTCCTGCATTACTGAGGAGGTGGGATGTAACATTGACTCCCTGCCTTGGAAGCTCAGGCTGGACTTTGTCTGTGTTTGACTCCTACGATCTGTTTGCTGGTTCCCAAACTTGCCTATTAGCATACTGTTTATTCAATGTTTATTCGTGTGTTCCTCAGTTTTCTTATCCCTCTATCGAATGCAGGCATTAGGTTCAGGTTGTAAGTGGTGGACAATGGGTATTCTGCTATGAGGCACTTCCCTTTGTGAGACTCTAGTAAAATGGTATATGGGGCAGCAAAGTCACATATTTAATGTTAACATGTACCATGGTGAAATTTACTAAAGTAATTTCTTATAGTGTTGCTGGGGTTCAGAGCTTCATCAAACACTTCCACCTGCTTCAGTATTTTCGGTGGGAATGGGTGGACACACTCCTCCTTCAAGAGGCATGACTCTCCTTGGAGGAACATAAAAAATTCCTACAATTGGGTTAAGACGCAATTTATTTCTCTTCCCATCGCTTGGTGTGCAGATGGGGGGGGGGTTCTTAACCCTATATGTTGAGGTGTCTCCTTTGAAATATACACAACATACTGACACCAAAGGGAGATGTGTTATTGTTATGGGCTCCCTATATGGTCAATCCCTAACATTGGCAAATAGTTGTTTTCCTCCGAGGATGGATAAGGGTGCATTTCCCAAATTTTTTAGCAAACTGCTCAAAGTATTGAAAGATCAGTTGCTATGGGGGGGGTGGCCTAAATCTTACCCTCAGTCCTGAACTAGACACTTCCTTCCCCAAGAAGTTTCAGTTAGGTACATAAGACTCCCCTACTTAAGTTTTCTTATACTTGGTGCTGTTTGAACCCTTCAAAAATAGAATTCACTCATCATTCATCCCAACATGGCAACTTCGCCAGGCTGGACTATGTCCTAACTTCAGCCGAACATGTTGGAAACCTCCACAAGGTCACACATGGCCTCTTTCAATTTTCTGATCAGACTCCAGTTGTTGCCCTCTTCTTAGAAAAGCCTCAAAAAGCAACTAATTAGTGCCCCCATTCTGGTTTACTCAGGGATGAAACCTTACAGAAATTGGAAGACTGTATCCTACAATATATATAGGACAATGACACCTCAGCTGCCACCCCTAGCATTCTCTGGGATGCCTTGAAGGCAGTGCTACAGGGAGATATCATAGTCCATGCATCAGCTCTTCATAAGGTATGGAAACATAAACTGGAGGAGTTGCAACACACTGCTCATACCGTGAAGCTCTTCCAGATGCAGGGGGATACCTTGATCCAACAGCAGCTTCTAAACACTAAGGCTCAACTTCAGAAGCTGTTAGACCAAATATATAGCATTCTTTGTTTTATCTCAGGATTAAATACTATGGGGACCAGAAGTGCTCACACCCTTGCTTGCCGACTTTGGGCGGCTCGGGTGTAGGCCTGTATCATTAAACTGCAGGACCCACACACAGGACTCTGGCACACTGGGCTTTAAACAGCCAATATATTCTTAGAATTTATTATTAAGAACTTTATTGACCCCCAAGAGGCCTGTACCTCCAAAGGCCCAAATTAAAGCTTTCTTATATCAGGCCACACTTTCTAAAAGTAACACCCATGTAGAGCGCTGATTATTGAGCACTTCACTTTTGAGCGACTCAATAACAGTGCTCCACAAGAGATCGAGTGGTGCAATACATCGCTATATCCAGCATAGCGAGTACAGCAAGGAGCTGTACTCACTACTGCAGGATATAGTATGCTTAGTGGCCGATTCCCACCGAGCTGCTTGCATAGCATAGTGATGTACACCACCGCTTGCGATGCAAGCAGACCCGGGCTTGGGTCCAGCTACAGGCAGAAATATTTTTTTGCCTCACAATCCAGTAACTTGCTCCATGGTCTGCACCCCCCTCGGAGTTGGTTATTTTAGTTTGGGGGTGTGGGTGGCTTGCCCACGCATAAAAAAATATTTCTGTGAGGTTTACTTAGGTATTGTAGCGACTGTCGCTATTTGCAACAATTGGTACAATATCTGTCACCCTTTTGCCTATGGGCTCAAGTTTGGTCACTCTATGTGACAGGTGGTCTCTCAGACTCACCTTTATCACATAGAACCCTTTCTAAACTCCTAGAAGATCAGGTCAAGGCATTGCTTATTCCTATAATGACAGAGGCAGTTGCCTTGAGGATTTCAGCTTCAAAAGATGGGGAAATGCCCTGAACTGTAGGGGTTCTCTTCTGAATTTTATTAGCACCCCCCCCCCATTCAGGGCTGCTTAAGCCCCATCCTGGTTAAGCTTTTCAATAACGTCCAAGATGGAGGGGACCCTTCCCTTTCTGGCAATTTGCCACTGTCTTTTCTCTCCCCAGCCAGGTAAAGACCCTCTGTCCCCAACTTCTCACCACCCAATCTCCGTCCTCAATTAGGACTATAAATTAATTATGTCTGTTTGGGCTGTATGGCTAGAGGGCCTTCTCCTGTCCCTTCTGGACATGGACCAGGCAGATTCTGTGAGAAAATGTCAGACACACGACAACATCTGAAGAACTCTACTACTCCTGGACTGTGCTCACCAGCAAAATATCCCTCTCTCCTGGCTGGCCTGGACACAGAGAAGGCCTTTAACAGAGTTTCCTGGTCTTTCTTCTGGGATAGTCTTCTCAATTTTGGGTTCCCCCAAACTTTATAGCTATGTTACAAGCTCTCTATTTCCACCCACAGGCATAGAAACATAGAAGTTGAATGCAGATAAGGACTGCAAGGCCCATCCAGTCTGCCCATTTCTTTTTCTACATTATAAATGTGCCATTGGCCTTTGCTCTGTCAGTGGCCTATCTATTCATACTCATCTGTATTGCTCCCTTATGCCTATCCCATGCCTGTTTGAACCCTGCACTGTATTCATAGCCACCACTTCCTGAGGTAGACCGTTCCATGAATCCACCACCCTTTCTGTGAAAAATAATTTCCTCACATTGCCCCTTAATCGGCCTCCCTCTAATCTCATGCTGTGTCCTCTTGTCCTGCTATTTTCCTTATATTTAAACATGTTAGACTCTTTCACCTTGTTAATGCCCTTAAAGAGTTTGAATGTTTCGATCATATCACCTCTCTCTCCCTCCTTTGCTCAAGGATATACATATTGAGCTCAATTAATCTGTACTCATATGTCTTCTGATGCAGTCCCTGCACCATTTTGGTTGCCCTTCTCTGGACTGCCTCAATTTGGTTAATGTCCTTGTGAAGGTGTGGCCTCCAGTACTGCACACAGTACTCCAGATGGGGCCTAACCAGTGTCTTGTAAAGAGGGATTATTACCTCTCTCTTCCAACTTGTGATACCCCTACTGATGCACCCAACATCACCCTAGCCTTATCTACTGCTTTAGAGGTCTGCTTGGATGATTTCAGGTCATCGGTGATGATGATGCCCAAGTCTCTTTCTTCCTTTGTGACTGCCAGCAACTCCCTTCCCAGCCTATAGGTGGCTTCAGGGTTTCTCTTCCCTATGTGCATGATCTTGCACTTCTTTGCATTAAATCCCAGTTGCCACTCTTCTGACCATTTTGTTAGTTTATCCAGATCTCTTCTCATTCTGCCCACCCCATCTGGATCATCTACTCTGTTGCAGATCTTGATGCCATCTGCAAACAGACAAGCCTTACCCTCTAGTCCATCTGCAATGTCACTAATGAAGACATTGAAGAGGACTGGCCCCAGGACTGATCCCTGAGGTACCCCACTTGTGACTTACATCTCTTCTGACTGTATACCATTTACCACCACTCTCTGTTTTCTGCCTGTCAACCAGTTTGCCACCCAGTTATCCAACTTCTGACCCACCCCAAGCCTATCCAGCTTATTTATCAATCTTCTATGTGGAACAGTGTCGAAAGCTTTGCTGAAGTCAAGGTAGGTGACCTCAACTGCTCCCCCTTGGTACACCACTCTGGTTACCCAGTCAAAGAAATCTATGAGATTAGTTTGACATGACCTTCCTTTTGTAAACCCATGCTGTCTTGGATCCTGTGCCCCTATGGATTCCAGGTGTTGCACTATCCTTTCCTTAAGGAGTGAATCCATAATCTTGCCCACTACTGAGGTAAGATTGACTGGTCTGTAGTTCCCTGCCTTCTCTCTGCTTCCACTTTTGTGGAGCGGGATCACATGAGCCCTTCTCCAGTCTTCTGGGACCTCTCCTGTGCTCAGAGACTCACTAAACAGTTCTGCTAATGGCTCTCTTAGTTCCACCCTTAGCTCCTTAAGTACCCTGAGATGCATGCCATCAGGTCCCATTGCCTTGTTCACCCTGAGCTTAGCGAGCTCTTGTAGGACCCTTTCTTTTGTGAAGGGTGTAGTGCTCACCTCCCTCCCCACTGTGTCCATGGTGCTGAGCTGTGGGCCCTGCCCTACCTTCTCTTCACTAAATACTGAGCAAAAGTATCTATTTAGGATAGATGCTTTTACAGGGTCCTCCTCCTCACATGCCCCCTTTTCTCTTTTGAGTTTAGCGATACCCCCTCTGGACTTTCTCCTTTCACTAATGTATCTATAGAAAGTCTTGTCACCTTCTTTTACTGTTTGTGCTAGTGTTTCCTCAGTTTGGGACTTTGCCTGCCTTACTGCCTTCCTGCTTCCCTTATGGCAGTTTGGTATGCCCCCTATCTTCACCCCTGTGTTCTTATATTCCTGAAGGCCAGCCTTTTGGCTCTGACCTTTTCTGCTACTGTATTTGAGAACCAAAGTGGTTTCCTTCTCTCTTTGCACTTCCTTCTCTGTCTAACACAGTGGGATGTTGCTTCAAGTATTGCATCCTTAATGCTTGCCCACTTTGCCTGTACCCCCTCACCTGTGTTTCTTTTTGCCAGGGCTAGCTTAACTCTGTTGGCCATCTTATCAAAGTCAGCTCCTCTGAAGTCCCATATTTTTGCCTTGGAATGGGATGATTTAGATGTAGTGGCCAAATTGAACCATATCATGTGATGGTCACTGGCCCCCAGGTGATCTTCTACCTGGAGATCTGTGAACCCTTCCCTGTTAGTCAGTACTAGATCTAGGATAGCCCTGTCTCTTGTGGGTTGTTGTACCAGTTGTTTGAGGCCATCTCCCTGCAGGGAATCCACCATGTGTCTAGTTCTGACAGATGTTCCTGCTGGTATTGACCAATCTGTATCAGGCATGTTGAATTCTCCCATTATCAGAACCTCCTCTTTAGCTGTCATGTTTTGTATATCTTCTAACAGTAATGTCTCTATGTCCTCCCCTGGTCTGGGGGCCTATAGACAACCCCAGTTCTTATGGCTGTTCCATTTCCTGTTTCCAGGGTGACCCACAGTTCTTCTGGCTCTTTATGTGTATTCTGAATTTCTGTAGCTTTGATGTTTTCATTGACATACAGGGCCACTCCACCCCCACTTTTTGCACCTTGGTCTCTTCTGAATAGTACATAGCCAGGTACTGAAGTCTCCCAAGTGTGGTTACTGGTAAACCACGTCTCACTAATTGCTACTATGTCCGGTTTAGCCTCTGACATTATTGTCTGCAGGTCTGGGATCTTATTTCCCAGGCTGTGAGCATTTGTGTACGTGATTTTCCATTGGTCAGATTTCAGTGTGTTAGTTGTTGGGTGAGGTTTGGCATTTCCCATATGTCAGGGTTAACAGCTCTCTCTCTCTCTTCATCTTTTGAACTAGGACTGGACACCTGTCAGGGCTGTCCCCTGTCACCAATTATTTTTGCTATCTATATGGGGCCACTCACAGCCCACTTAAGGCACTCACCCTACATACATGGTATACCACTGGAGCAAAGAATATAAAATTGCTGTCTTTGCTAATTATATCTTGTTACAACTGTTACAACTACAACTGATCCCTCTGCCTCTTTCCCAGTGGTATGGGACCTCCTAACAAATCTGAATCCTTGGCAGACTTCTGACTCAAGAGTCATAAAACTGAAGTTTTAACATTTTACTATACCCCCAGTTGGACACTAAAGCCCCGGCTCAAGATTTGCTGGAATAGGAACACCCTAAAACATCTGGCGGTCAACCTTACTTAACATCCCAAACATTTAGACATCCTTAATTATGAACCTCTTACAGATACCTTAATGAAAGATTTGGACCCATAGTCTGCTCTTAATTTATCCTTTTTGAACAAGTAGAAGCAGTCTGGCAAAATATTTTGCCAGGGATATTATATTACTTACAAATGCTTCCATTGATCCTGGCATGGAGCTACTTTCAACTTTGGAACAGGCTTCTTACACATTTTTTTTTTTTGTGTGGGAGGGGAGCATCCCAGAGTTTGGTTCTCCCTCCCGCAATTATTAACTGCTAATGGGGGGTGAACTTCTCGAACATGCAGCTTTATGCCCAGGCATGCCAGTTGAGATTAATGTCTCTGGACCTTTGAAACCTACCAGGCTCATTAGAAAAGCATTGAATTTATCCTTAACAACCTCCATAGTATAGACACTATCCTGTATGCTTAATTTCCCTAAGGGCTATCTCCCTTTATCCATATTTTTCCCCCATACTGCCATGACACTCAGTGCTTTGCACAAGATAGGGAAGGGTACCACTCTGGGGGATTCTGACCCTCTTTTGGGTGCCTTAGCATATGACCGTACTAATCTTCATCAGTACTAAAATTGACCCATTCCTCAGACATTGGTACAAAAGGGAATTGATTTTTTTGCACCAACTTTGGCTACAAGAGGGGTAGTTTTTGTTTCAGGAGCTGTGAGATAAATATTCCTTCTGCCCACTGACCACTTTCATTACTTACAAGTATGATCTGCTGCTGTAAGTCATTACTCAAACTGTAAACATCTACCTGACCTACCACAAAATCTTGTTGCACAACTTTAGCACCACCAGCAATGGGGTGCGGGCACTAATTTAGTACGAAGGCTGTATGCCATCCTGCGAGATTAGTCAAAGGACTCCACAGTTGCAATCCTTCATAAATGGGAAGGGAACTTACATGAAACCTGTGAAGAGCAGCAATGGCTTCAATACACTTTACCATCCTATAAGTTATCTATGGCACCCTACCTTAAAAAGTCTGCCTGGAAATGTCACACTCATTTTTTTAGAACGCTACAACTCAAATTCACTGCATGGGAGAGCAGGCTGCCAGATACTGGAGACCACGTGGGCAGCCCAAAGCAGATCATGCAGATTTCTTTTGGGATTGCCCAGTTTTGACACCCTCTTGGGGGGCTCTCGCCCCAATACTGGAGGGAATGTTTACTTGCTCAGGACTTCTTTCATCCCCATTGCTGCTGCTGTCCATAGTCCCTCCTTAGGAACACATTAGAAACATAGAAACATACAAAGAAACATAGAAATTGATGGCAGGTAAGGACCGCTAGGCCCATCTAGTCTGCCAATGTTCTCTGCCTCCTGTAAAAGCTGCAGATTCTACTTGATCTCCGGCTTCACCTCCTCGTTCCCATTGCTAGGGTTCTGCTATGTCTGTTCCATGCATGCTTGAATCCCCCCACTGTGTTTTCCCCCACAACCTCTGCTGGGAGTCTATTCCATGCATCCACCACCCTTTCTGTGAAGAAATACTTCCTCATGCTACCCCTTAGTCTATCCCCTTCCAACCTCATGTCATGCCCCCTCATTCCTGGTCATCTCTTTTCTGAAAGATGCTACCATCTGGTACCATATTTATACCTTTTTAGATGTTTGTAGGTTTCTATCATATCTACCCTGTTTCTTCCCTCCTCCAGGGTATACATATTGAGGTCTCTCAGTCTCTCCTCATATGACTTTTGGTGCAGGCCCTGTACCATCTTTGTTGCCCTTCTTTGAACTGCGTCCACGCTGTCTATGTCCTTACAGAGATGCAGCCTCCAGAACTGGACACAATATTCCAAAGGAGCCTCACTAATGATCTATACAGTGGCATCACCACCTCCTTCCTTCTGCTGGTGATACCACTCCCTATGCACCCCAGCATCCCACTGGCTCTCCCCACAGCCATGGCACATTGTTTGGCCACCTTTAGGTCATCTGATATAATTACTTACAAATCCCTTTCCTGTTTGGTGACCATCAGTCCCCCCTCCCCCCCACAACATGTAATCCTCCCCTGAGTTCTTGCATCCCAAATGCATGATTTTGCACTTTTTTGCATTGAAACTCAGCTGCCACACTGTGGGCCATTCCTCCAGTTCATTTAGGTCCCTCCTCATGTTTGCCACCCCTTCTGGAGAGTCCACCCTATTGTAGATCTTAGTGTCATCTGCAAATAGGCACACCTTCCCCTCCAGCCCCTCTGCAATGTCACTTATGAAGACATTAAACAGGACTGGGCCCAGGACGGATCCCCGTGGCACCCTGCTGGTCACCCTCCGTTCCTCAGATTGAGCACCATTTACCACAACCCTCTGTAATCTATCACTCAACCATTTCCTTACCTAGTTTACCACTTTGTGACCCACTTCCAGGCTGCAGGGGGCAACAGATGAAATTACTTTATATCATATTAGCTGGGACAAAGAAGGTGACCACTAAGGTCTGGCTTAAACCCTGTCCATCCACTGTAGGTCAGCAGATCATTATTGTGGACTATTTATATCATCTGGAAAAACAAACCTATTAGATCACCTCCCGGTGCTGGAGGAGACATGATGGAAATGACTCTGTACAAACCACACACTGAGTACTCATTTGTGCCATGAAATTATTTATCCGTCTTCATTTCAGACAACGTTTGGTTTACATTAGCGTAATAAAAAAGGAGATACTGGGCTACACTATAATTCTATAGGAGTTATTTGAATACAGTACTGTCCTGATCTACTGCCTTATTAAACAATTTAATGCATACTATCAATTTCTTGCCACCATCCTAACATTCATAGCATAGGTCTACTGCCAAGAACAGCCTGCAATTGAATCTGTTTGCCTAGCTCTAACTTTGCTGTATTTACATTATTTTTCTCCAGTATATGTTTACTTTTTGTACAGAAAAACATTGTTTCTCAATAAAAAATTGTTATTATAAAAAGGGAATGCTCTGAATCCAGTGAAGATATAATAAATTATAAAGCTGGCACGAAGGCAAAGAAAAACTTATGCAAACACATTTATAAAATGTGTCATAGGGCTGAGAGGTTAACCACAAACTTGTTGATATAATTCAGTATAATACTGCATGTCTCAAAATCTATGTGGAATGTACTAAGACACTATAGCAGTACGAACAACTAACAGTTGTTTTGATAAGAACATTTAAAGTTCCTTTATGACATGCCTGTAATTCCTATATGAAGGAGTTAAAACACGTTTGTTAAATTTTCAGGCCATGATAAAGAGACAGTAAAAGGTGTAAAAAAAAGACAACTGTCTTTGCTCTGTCATCTATATATAGGTCAGTCACCAAGGGAAAATAGTGCAGCTCAGCATTAAAAAAAAAAAAAATAGACATTCTATGTTTTGATTCACAGTATTGGTTCACTCCCCCAGTGCACCTCTAGAAAGGCACTGACGTAGTGAAACCAGTTGAAAATATTAACCAGGACCTGACACACTGTTAAGTCCAGTTAAACCTTGTGAGAGCAGGGAGATTAGCTGAAGAGACCTAAGGAAGTCCTTCTAGTGACTAGTGGCTCCATTGTCGACCACAAGATCACTCATGACTGATGCTTCTTGTAGTCATCAGTGAGACAAAGAGGACATTTCCACTCATTCCAGGTTTGACCTTTTGCTCCACTCACATGGATCAATATCACCAATGCCACTTGAAGCTGAGATGCATGAAAAATGGAGGCTTGGCTGCATTGCTTTGAAGAAACAATTTTTACAGCTACAGACATTTACTGTGTGCTTGCTGGACTGCTCTAGCTGAGAAAGTTGGCAGGCTAAGCCTGAAAATATCTATTACATCTTATTTTATGTATAATTACATGCAGTGTTTATCAGAACAACATTTAGATGTCATAATTCCTCTGTTCATTTTAATCATTTAAAACTTGAGTCCTATTGGTAAATATTTAAAGAAACTTTCTTGCATTTCTTAATACCAATTACAACTGACAAGCAATATATTTTGTGGGCAGACAAACAGAACTGTGAGGCTTACTTCATATGAAGATTGATATGCTTTCTAGTATGATTTCTCTTTTCATATAGGTTTTTACTCCTCCTGTTGCCAACCCGTCTCAGGTCTACAACCTTTCAGCCCCACATGCCAGCCCCTAACTTTCTGGAGGGATTGCTCCATCATGGCTAGATCATCAGTGGTCCACTAATTCTCCACTGAGGTTTATACCTAGTGGTCTGCAAACTGCAAGGTGTGGAGCCCTAGAGAAGGGAGCCATCATTCATTTGGTGGCAGAACTTTTAGTCCACCTTCCACCTATCTCCCATGATACCACATGCAACTGCACACAAGTCCTGCCACTATAGCATCAGGATCAGAGCTTAGCCATTGCAAGGGTGCAGACTCCCTGGCCCTCAACAAGGGGACACTGCATCAACAGGCATCAGCACCTTCCTAGGCTAGGACACACTGACAGAGGCAGTAATCCTCCAGCCATGGCCACCTGGTTGTAAGCATCTGAGTCTGCTGTCTGCTTTCAAATGGGGGACACCTGCATGGAACCTATTATAAGTTATTTAACAGTGTACATATGTAATAAGGACACTGGGCTGTATTCAAGAAGAGATACTGCTATTTCCAGCAGTATCCATTTCTCTGCCCGCAGTCAATCCCCATAGGATGTAGGATGGGGCACCCAGTATCAGTCTTGGGCTGAATGCTGCCTACTACAATGTCATCTGTGGTAGCAGCCAAAGCAGTGCCTGGGATTACTGGACTCATTTGCATGTGCTCAGCACAGGAGGACAGCATGCAGGAATAATTGGTCCTGTGGACTGAGACATAGAACTTCAGTTGCAAAAAAGAAATGACTGAGCTGTCAGGGAGCGCATGTACTCCCATTAGTAACTCCATGAAATACATCAATGTGGCCTAGGGTACAGTGACTGCTATACACAGAGATATTCCACAACAGGAAAAGGTAGAAGGAAAGCATTTATACTAACTGTTTCATTAAATCCATGTACCATTGGCAGTAGCACTGCTGCAGTGATCCAGGTCCCCAAACCACCCCAGTGCTCTCTGTAATCATGCCAGGGTCCATCATCACAAAGAGACCCACATAGCCAGCAGACAGGCTCATGAATATTCATGAGCCTATCAACCACCCAATGCACAGTCTGGCTAGTGCTGCTTGCAAGCATTAGGGCTGGGGTCCTGTATGCCACAGTAGGTAGGTGGTGCTAATTCTGCTACACAATACAGCAGTATGGCTAGAATTCCTGAATTTTGTCCATTATTTTTACATTTTAAAAGTACTAGGAAATGGGAAAAGTCACAGATGACATCTATTGGCTAACTTTCCATTGCTTAACACAAATGTCATAGGGGTTAAGGACCCAAGAGTCATTGAATTCCATGACTGCCTTTGAAATGCCTAAACAAACTCTCATTACTCAGAATGCACATGCTAAATGAACTTCCTATGCCTCAGCCACCCAGTAAGATGGAGGAATATAGTTTAATACAAAAAAAGTACAAAACAGGTGCAGTAATGTTCCCTGGGGACAGTCCCATTAGCTTGAGAATAATCCATCTTGGTCTGCACCATGGTTCATTATACACTTGCTAAATTCTGTGTCTTGGGGAGTTCAGCCACATAAAAAGACTAGTGTTGTCCTAAATTTGGCACCTATCCTGTTAAAACTTAAAGATTTTATTGACATCTGAGAGGATTTATGTTGCAAATTGCAAGAAAAAGCTATTTAAAGTTAAAAAATGGCTACTGTGTTATATTTTTGAGTTACCTGGAATCGTCGCATATCTCGTGGGTTCCCTGCATTCTTCAAGCAGTTCTGATTGCACTTCAGGAAAAACTTTAAGAAGAATCTATAAACAAACAAAAAAAAACCCATTACATTTAAATAAACTAAGTATAAGGGTAAGTAATCGTTAATTACATGCAACAGGTGTAGTTACACTGTAGTTACACATTTATTGCATGCAACTACAGTGAAATTGCAATACAGCTACAGTGTAGTTACTTAACTGACATTTAAAGTGTTAGCAGCATTTACACAAAAGCACATGTTTAAGGAAAGTGTTGAATAAAACAAGATCAATATACCTGCAAATTAAATGGGGATCAGTCATAACTATATTTAACAGCATTATTCAACAGATTAAAAAGGATTTATGCCTCACGTGACTCTCAACACAAATCTCATGAAATCATCTTACAAAATGGCTATGGAAAACCACACAATCTGATTAGCTACCCACATGCCAAGTTTATTTTGCATGACTAGGGCCACTACTGTGAACTACAACCTCATTACCTTATTGCAAACAAACAGTTACACCATTTTATAATGACAACACACTCCAGGGTGTTCGGTGATTGTGGAATAAAGTTCTCAAGTGGTTTAAAGGCACTCAGCTGTGCCTTGTGCCAAGTAACCACTCAAGGCCATACCATGCACCCTGTAGTGTGTTATTGTTTACTTATGTACATTATAAGTCAACTATATGTTATACATAAGGTAACAAATCTGCTTGCTCATTTAAAGAGGTACAATCCCCTCTTCTGATGCCTACTTTGGTATTCTGATTATAAACTCCAGTAGGAATTCTAGACACACTTATTCAGGCATTGAGGACCTGATTTTCAAAAGCTGTTCTTTGCAAGGAGAATCTTCAGATGTCCAGCACAGTTCTGAGAGGGCATAATTTGTGTGTTTAACTTTTCATTTTTCCCCTCTTCTACCAGGTGGGCCAGTCTCTCTCCTTCAGCCCATCTATAATCCCAGTCCCTAGATCCCACACCTACTGGGGCATCACCACTGGCTTCCTGATACCCACTGCCTGTCCTCCTGTATACTGTCTCAAATGTTCTCTCTCAGGTGGGGCCAGCCACCCAAGAGGAAAGGTGGGTGGAACCTCCCGACCTGGAGTTGGGGGGGTCATGGGACACACAGATCTAGGCATCAAAACTAGGTTGGGAGAGCATAGTAACATCATTCACCTTAGCAACATCATTGTTTTTCATAGCCCAAGACAGGAGACCTTCTTGAACAGTCAGAAGTGGGCTAGTAGCAAACCCATCCATTACATTGTGACTGACACTTGCTGGCACATAACTGAGTATAAGATGCCACTGTATATTATGTCAGCACCCTGCAGCACCCTAACAGCAGTAAATTTCAACATCCTGGCCATGTAGCCCTGCCCTCATGTTTCAATCCATCAGGACCACAAGCGGCAGTCATATGGCTGGCAGTATAGCCTAGATGTTAGAGTAACAAGTTGTTAATGAGCTTGATACATCCAGAAGACCTGGGTTTGATTCCCACACTTGCATACTGTGTGATCCTGAGCAAGTCACTTAATCTCCCATTGCTCCTGGGTCACCCCTGAAAACAGGCCATGGGCCTAGTGGCCTGACTACATTACCAAAGAATTAAAAAAAAATGTTACAGTAAGAGCCCCCTATTCACCCTCCCCAGGCAGGAGGTGGTCAGAATGGATGCTCAGCAATACCACTGCCACCTGAAGTAATACAACCTGGGCTTGGGACTCCCCCTATAATTTAAAGCAACCCTTTGTTTATCCAATATTTATCTTGTATATCAAATGCTATTGAAAAGTTTAAAAAATAATCGGAGAACAAAAAATGCTAGGGTCTCCAATGTAGAAGCTGCAGTGTTTTTTTTTAAACTCTGATTTATTTATCAAAATTAAAATAGCAAAAAATAAATATTTGCAGAGGGTTCATTGTTACTCGAGAAAAAGAGGGGAATTTGCATCTAAACAATATCAAATGGAAAGAATGCAATCAAGCACTGTACATACTGAAAAACAAAGCATTTACATGTGGAAACAGTGCAGGGTCTATTTAGGTATCTAGTCCAGTCATGGCTAAAAGATATACAGTATGTTTAAAATAGCAATACCGTCTCTTTGTGTTCAGAAACATTTGGTTGTTTAAAGATTTTTGTGGAAACAAATGGTCTTTTCCACTGGGTTTGCTTTTAAACCCACCCCAATATTTGAGTGGTTCAGGGTCTTCACCTCCATTTGGGGCACTGAATATGCAGCTGTCTTCACAGTCAATATCCACTGCTGGTAACATGTTTTCAGGGTCCCTAACAGGGTAAAACATTAGGGGGCCTCTATCCATTCTACCATCTGCTTCTGTTTGGTTGGGCCATACCCTGATTGGTAACCTGATGGTACTGCATTCTCATTTGCATCTGACACTGTGCATGTCTGAAACAAGGTCTCTACTTACCTAAAACAAGTAACCTCACTTAGATCTTCAGAATCATGGGGCAGGATTTTTGAACTCCTGCACCCAACTTGCATCTGGGGCAATATTCAGAGGGGTAGATTTGACTCAGTTGTATTCTGACATAATTCTAGATATGTGAGAGGAGGTGCCTGAAACAAAGTCCCTGCATCCATCTATGAATGCAGATGGCCAGGGACATAGCTAGATTATTTTTTATAGTCTAGCCTGACTGATCCTCCACTGGATGATGCAGTCACAGTTTGAATGAGTGCTGCAAGTAACTGTATCAGACTGTTGCAAATCAGACACATCTGAAAAACAGCACCCACTGTATCCAAACTGTTGGTGGACACAGTGGGTACTGCTGGATGCAAGCACATCTAGTGTATATGCTTGTATCCTTCCAGCCATGTCACACATTGGCCCATTGCAACAAGCCACCTCGAAGAATGATATACCAGCTTTCTATTTTTTTTTTCAGTTATTCTCTTTATTCCCTCTTCTTCACCAGCCATGCCCCATTCATGCCAACCTCCCCAGCAACATCACCTGGCTTCTCATGGGATTACCTCCTGTCCCTCTCAGCTTTCCCCCTGCTCCAATATTGGGCTCCTGAACCCCTGCTGCACTTCAGGATCCAGTTTGCAGGAGGGACATGTCACCTGTGCTGGGCCTGTCGGAGGCCATATTTTTATCCTGTACTGGCCGAGGTTCCCATCCCTCAGGATGCAGGTAGCTAGAGTGCACATGTGCATGCATGTAAGCTTGCATAGTGTGACAGCAGCCTGCTTCCCCCCCAAGTCGCTTCAGCTGCACTGCCACCTTGGGTTACCCAGGAGGCAGTAAGGCAGCACAGCTAACTGCCATCCCTCCTCAGAGGACAGCATCCTCTTGGACACTCAACCCTCCTCCCCCGCACTCAATCCTCCTCTACCCCATTAACCGCTGGTGGCCCAGGCTTGCTCCTAGGTTACCTGTGTCATGAGCAGTAGTGCTACCGCTATGCTAATGCGTTGGCCTCGTACCTACTTTTTAGTTAAACTCTGAGTATACCACTACTACCTGACTCATGTGCACCATGTTGGCTATTTATCATTCCACTAAAGAAAACGTCATCTTCATTGTTGGCCTATTGTTCATCCTCTGACTGTAAATTGTGTTGCTCTGTGTATTGTCTTAGTCTGCTGTTATCCTGGGACCTCACCTGCAGAAATGATATGTCAAATCTCATAAGGCTATTCCACCAAACTAAATTTCAAATAAATAATTTACATCAGGAAATAGGCCACCCAAGCTCCAGACGCAGTCTGCGTGGTCTGCCAAAGACAGCAACATGGTGACAAAAGCCACTTCTGTAACCTCTGTAAGAGTTTTTTGGAACTGAAAAAGCTGAGACACATAGGAGAGGTGGCAGCATTGAGCACTGCCTATTAGAAAGAGATGCCTTTTGGATTCAAAGATTTGGGACACTGCTAATTTGTTATTTTTATTATTTATTATGCTTATGCCCCCCTTTACACACCATTACCCAAATTCCTTCTGGAATCCCTAGGTGCCTGGGTCTGCTGGACCCAGTACCTCCATTAGTTGCCTACCACCATGCTGCCTCGGATGTGTTCTCCGGGAGGGGTACAGGGGATGTTCTCTCAGACTACATTGTTATCATCATCTGGCTGGCTGTGGGGTCCAGGACCAGTCCTTTTTTACTCCACCAGGGTCCACTGTCTTTTGGGAAATGGAGCCTTTTTTCCATTGTTTATCCCCATCCCCATGGGTGCAGATGCACTAGGGAAGTCCTAGGTGCATGTGCACCTCAAGCAGAGAACCCCAAGCCTGCATTTGTCGCTTCCTCAATGCCCTTGACTGCACTGCCACCCGACGTTACCGAAGTGGGAGTGTTGCAGTGAGGATGACAACCCACCCTCCCCAGAGGATGTGAGCATCCTCTGGGATGCCCCATCTTCCCACCCCTCCCAGCTGGCCTCTGAGGATCCCAAGCTCGTTCCCGAACATGAGTTGTCTGCATCATGAGCAGTAGTGCTGCCACTGTGCTGACAGACTGGCCCCACTAATTTTGTTTTTAATGAAGAAATTGACTGGGCTCCTGTACTCTGAGTTGGTCAGATTGGGTTGATAGGATTACCTCTGTTCAGTAGGTTCCACCTCATGTTTAGGCTATTGACTGCCTTCAAGTGGCCACTATAATTTAGACCAGATTGTATGATGCTGTAGTATTTATTATTTTACCCCCCCATTTTCCCCACCCCATTTTCCCCTCCCCTTCCCCCTCACTAGCCCAGACCCTGTACCCTACTGTTCCTTCTTTCCCTCCCCTTTTACACCATTCCCCTTTTCTCTACTAGAACATAATTTCTGATATCATTTGGGTTCATTATATCCTTTATATTTTGTTTAGGTTATTTAGTGTGACTCAGTGGGCCAGTCCTGGATCCCTATTTCAAGCATTACTACTCTTACTAACCCTGACATCCAGAATCAGGTACTTTGGCATTCATTGTTTTTGAAATAATATAAGTATTATAATTAATAGCTCATATTGCTTTTGTGTAGAAGCACTTTTATTTAAATTATGTTTGGCATCCACTGAAATGTGTGTACCTTGAACATATGCTGTGGAGTATATCTGGAGATCACCCTGCATTTTCGTGAGGCACACAGTAAGAGCATTCGAGTTTGTTGGGATGGGGCAGCTGACATCACCACATCATGCACACACTAACGACACTGCAGTGACATGTCCAGACTTCTATGTGGTGTTTATAAGGACACACATGGAGAACACCACTTAGCTATGCTCTAACAGTGTGTTAGGATTTAGGACATACCCCACTCCATGAGAATCTCTGAAGGATACCTGCTACAAGAATTTTGAACCGGCTTTTGTTGTAAGTGTGAGTTGCTTGTGCAGTTGATGAGAAAGTTGATTTGATAATTTGCTTATCAGCACTACTTATTATGCATGAAAACTTTGCAAATATGATTAACTTCTGGGACCACTGCCTTAAAAAAGCTGCCATTTTGAAGCAGTCAAACACTAGGGAGTTTTGTGGGCAGCTGCTAATGAATTAAGAAGTAAACTTGATTTGAAACGGTCTTTGGTGTCCCGCTGATGTGTTTGTATTTTCTAAAGAAATAAATTAACAAATAAATGCTGGGAGTTTCTGCCAATGTCAGAGATGCCCTTTAATTCAACAGGATGCAGTGAGTAATACAAACAAACAAACAAATAGGTAACTAAATAAATAATAAATAACAATATAATTAGTTTCAAAAACTGTTGACTTGCACTACTTCTGGCTGGGACCCCATGGCTGAGGGTAAATAAGGTCAACTCTGTCAGTAAAGCTGTTGCTCTGTGGTAGTAGATAGGGGGTACATACTGTAGGTGTTAGCCGAAATTCATTCTCCATCTCCAGGAACTGAGAACTTCATATCTGCAATTTATCCAGCACCTAGCCAGTCCCCAGTTGGAAACTTGACTCTTCTCACGTACTCTGACATCACAGATGGCTGAGTTGAGCACTGCTGCCAGATTTAAAAGGTTTCATCCTACTGTTTAATGGGGGGCTGCCAGACTCCTTCCCTCTGCCATACATTAGCAGTGCACATCTCCCCCCCTTGCCTAGTATGTTTTCTTGTCCTCCTCCCGCCCCTCCTCCTTCTCTGGCGCTCTGCCTTTGTTGTGGCTCTTTATCTACTATTTCCTTTAGCCAAGAGAAAACCTTCCCCTGGCACCTCTACTGAGGGTGAAAATCCACAGGAAAGAGTGAAGCCAAAGTAACTCAATGCAGTTGCACAAGCACTCTCCAATGCCAGTCACACACTGAACAATGGATAGGCAGTTGTACAGGTTTTAAGTGCCTACATAGCTTTCACTATGAAAATGCTTTTTGTGCCAAGAATGGATAGAAACTAAATAAAAAATCAAGTTGTAGCAGTAAATCTGGCATGAAAATGCAAGCTGTAAGTTCATGGACATTTTGAAAATTAGGTACCCAGAGCCTAGGTTTTGGATTGCTTCCATTGATTTTGTTAAAACAAAGCATACAATCTCAACCTTTTTCCTTTATGCGCATCCTGTCTTCATTATCAGTTTAAAAACTTCAGCCATTCCTTTTTGCCTTTCTTTAGCCTCCACTGTCACAAAGTATGGGGCAATAAAAAGAAAAGCTAGGGAGGGGAAGACCTTTATGTTTTCAGTTTTACGGTGGCAAGGAAGCTAGAGCACTAGTAAGTCAAGTGGCATGTTCAAGGTCAAACAGTGAATAAGGGGCTCTGGTGGGATTTGAACCTGGGTCTCCTAAGCCTGTGTTTTAACCACTAGACCACAGTTCCTTGTTTTGCAGACTCACATTAGGGACCACAGATTGAATGGGCATGGAATCTGAGCTACACTTTACCTTCTAGGGGTGGCACATTCTGGGCAAGGTACAGGTAACATATTGCTTTGGAAATGTGATGTTTGCACTGAAGTTTCCAATGCTATTATTGCCATGTGACTAAACAGAGAATTTCAGTTTCTAGTGCAGTTAAATGGTAAGGCTACCACCTGCCCTCATCCCACTGAGTCAGGTCTAGTTTATGGGATTGCATCCTGACAAAAAATTAGAGAAGACTGAAACTGACTTGATCTAAAACTAGAAACATCTTAGGTCCAAAACAAAGTTCCAAGTGGCTGCCACAGAATCAGTTTGACAGTGATTTTTATGGTGGTCCATTGCCTGTGACCCCACCTCCTGAGCTATCCTCGTAGAGGATCATAGCGCTTCCTTGCACAGTCAAGAACTATATTGTGGTCATCTACACAGAATGGTGACATTCACAATATTTGACCATATCTGTGGTGTAGAACTGTGAAACGCTGTCTGAGGTGGTGTTTCTAATGAGCACTGCAGCACAAATGAGGTGGCGGAGGTCACAGATCTGGGAAGAATTGCGATGGAGACTCCACACACAAGGGAACTAAGCTAGGGAGGAGAATCCACTGGAATCTAGGGATTATTACCAAGATGGGGTTAGTGAGCTGGGCAACTAGATCAACTGGAAGGTCAGATAAGTCCCAGAAGAATGGAGACCACTGTACTCATTCATGGAGTATGTTGACCCTTGCAAGATGCTGTCACATCTTTTGAAACACACCCCCAGTGTGGAACTGTTAAAATCAGTTTTACAGTAGACTGACCCAGTGGTATAGAGGGTTGAAGTGTTGAACATCTTACCTCTTGCCTTGCAGGTGACTTGTATTTGGGAACAAGCAAAGGTTGCTGGAGGTCGACGGGGTGGAAGAGGGTTGAGCATCCCAGGGACTGCTCTCCTTTCTTGGGGAGAGGTGACTGGCTGTCTTGGCCTCTGACTGCCACTGGGTGAAAGCCCAGTGGTGGTGCAGGATGCAAGCGGCTTGATGGGCGGGGCCATGGCTCTGTAGGATGTGCGCACCTCTAAGCACACATATTGAAGTGTCGCCATGGCACGGATCAAGGGAAGACAAGGAAAAGTGGGAGAATCTGGTGTTCGTTGATTTGTCCAAAGCATTCACTTTAGTGAATCATGAAATATTGTTTACTAGACTGGAAAAAACTGGAATGGCTCCTGGTCCGATTGGTTGGTCTAAATCTTACTTGCATCAAAGAGGCAAGCCCTTTCAAACAACTAAGAGAGTGGTAATAAATGAACATTTATCAGATTTGGACTATTTAACAACAGGTGTTCCCCAGGGTTCTATCCTGGGGCCACTACTATTTTTAATATATGTGAATGACTTACCTGACCATATACAAAATACCCACATCAGCTTACATGTTGACGACACTGTGTTACTGGCATCAGCCAAATTGCCTGAATTAATGTTAACAAAACTCCAGGCCAATTTTAACATACCCCAGGACTGGTTTTGCAATTCAGGGTTAGTATTCAGTACTAAAAAACAATTAATGTATTTTCAGAAACAAAAAAAAAAAAAAAAACAACAAAACAAAAATTTAATGCCAAATAGTCAGAATTTGGAAATATTAACTCTGCATTTATTAATTTATTTATTTATTGAAATGTTTCACCAGGAAAGTTACACTGAGCAACAGTATACTTGTCTCACGGTATGTCCTGGGGGAAAGGGTAGTGGGATTACAGAATTACAAGCAACAGTTACACAAACAGTGGGTAAACATTATAAATACAATTTTCAGTACAGAAAGTAGGAGCACAGGTACATGAAACAAAATAATATCATTTGACTTAGTTACATTAGGAGGCTAGAGTCACATGGACTATTCTAGGCAGGGAGGAATTAACAAGATGGGGGGAGGACAGAAATAAGTGCGAGAAAAGTGCTTAGTGGGGTGAGTGGGGGGAGATGGAGTATGTTGAGCTAGTAGTGGGGGAGAAAATATAAATTCAGTAGCTCGAGACAGTGCCTGGGGGAGTTTAGCTGCATTCACAGTTGGTGAGTAGGTAATTTGTTAGAGACATGATGTGTGAACCAGCAGAGGAGGAGTGGTGAATTTGTGTCGACAGCTGATTCCATAATTTAGGGAGGCGGTGGGAGAATGCCATTTGACCAGATGTCATGCCCCTACAAGGTATATTCAGTGTTTGCGAGTCACCAGATCTAAGGGAATAGAGGAAGGGGTGGATAGGGAGGCAGAGATGTAGGAGGGGAGTGAACCAAGCCAGAATTTAGAGATGAATTTAGCAGCATGGAGCGTGTGCCTGTTAGTAAGGGTGGGAAGATTTAGAGAGTGGTAGAGTGTATAGTGGTGAGTCGGGGAGCATCAAGAGCAAAGCGGCAGAAAGAGTTAAAGAGGGGGTCCAGTCTGGTTAGGGTGGGCTGGGTGTCTGCACTGTAGACTATGTCACAGTAGTCAAATATGGGTAATATCATTTTCAGCACTAATTAGCGTCTTGCCGTAAGCAGGATGCAGCTATGGTTTCTGTAGAAGGCACCAAGTTTGGGCCACAGTTTCTTCAGAATGGCGTCAATGTGTACTGAGAAGCTGAGATACCAGTCAAGCCAAACACAGAGGCATCTAAAGGAGGAGGTGTCCTCAAGAACAGTCCCATCAAGGGTGTGGAAGGTGGGCTGGGAGGTTAGCCTAGCCAGTCTCTGCCTGGTGCCGAAGGTCATAGAGACTGTCTTTTTGGCATTAAGGAAGAGTTGATCATCTCTAAGCCAGAGTTGGACATTTATGAAGTCAAACTGAAGTCTGGTAGTGACATCAGAGACAGGTTTGCCAGTTGTGTAGATTACAGTGTCATCCACATACATGTGTATGCAGGATGAATAACAAATCTGAGGGAGGTCGTTTAGAAAGATAAAAGTGGTCCAAGTACAGATCCCTGGGGAACTCCAGCAGTTATGGGCAAGGGAGGAGAGATGACCTTAACAATGTGGACCGATTGCGACCTGCCGGACAGGTAAGCATTAAATCAACCTGTGGCAGAAGTGGAGAGCCAAGCTGAAGTGAGACTGCTCAGTAGATGAGGATGTGAGACTGTATCGAAGGCTTTGGCTAAATCGATAAAGATGGCTGAGGTTATATGACCATTATCCATGCCCGTGGAGATGGAGTCAGTCAGCCATAGCAGGGATGTGGCAGTAGAGTGATTTTTCCTAAAGCCATCCTGGAAGGGGGTGAAGAGAGCAGAGTCAGTGAGGTAGGAGGAGAGTTGCTCCAGAACAATGTGTTCTTGAAGCTTAGCTAAGGTAGGAAGGAGAGAGATAGGATGGTAGTTACTAGGGGAAGAAGGGTCACCACCCTTAGGAAAGGGGAGCACAGCAGTGTGCTTCCAGGCTGTTGGGACAGTAGCTGATGCAAAGGAAAGGTTTAGTAGGAGAGATAAAGGGAAGACAATAGCAGGAGCAGACAGGGAGAGGAGCTTAGGGTCCAGGCCATCTGGAGTGGAGCCTTTAGCAGGGTTAATAGACAGCAGTGCTTGCAAGGCAGCATCCAGGGTGACAGGAGAAGGAGAAAATGATGATAGAAGGAGTAGCAGTGAAAGATGGGGAGGGTGGGGTTGTAGCTGTTGGGGTTGGAGAAGGAAAGGGAGGAGATGGGAAGAAGGAGATAGGGAGGGGATAGGAGGGGGACCAGACGGAGAGGGCAAGCATACTGGGGTGGAGGTGGAGGAGGGGCAGGGGTGAGGTTGACCACCAAGGTTGGGTGGGAAAGGGGAAACTGAGTGGGCACCGGTGGTGTTGCCAGGAGCACCAAGGCACTGGTCGTGAAGTGAGCATTAAAGCACTCAGCAATGGCCATAGGTTCCGAGATGACTGTGTGATTTAGCTTGAGGATGGGAGTAGGAGGCTTGATTGGAGGGGAGAAGAGAGACTGAACAACCTTCCAAAATGTTGAAGGCTTGTTAGTATTTAATTGGAAGTTTAAGTGGCAGTGCTTCGACTTGGCTAGGCGGATTGCTTTAGTACATGCATTGCGTAGCTTCCTATATCGTTGGTGGTCCCTAGGGCAACCAGAAGCTTTATGTTTGTGCCACGCATTGGCATGGGCTCATTTTACATAAGAGGGCGTAATGATTCCATATTTGGAGGAACTTGTCACTGAAAGTCTGGAGGGCAGCATCAACTGTGAGGCGAGAGTCGAGCGAGAACCAATCCGAGTTAGTGAGATCTTGGTGCAGTGGTAGAAGATCTAGCTAGGCGTAGGAGCAGGTTAGTAGGATTTTGTGTGGAATCTTAGGCCTGTGAATCTTACGTACCACATAGATTATGTGGTGGTTACTTATGGCATCCGGTAGAAGACCAGAGGCCATGACCCTGTGGGGGTGGAACGTGAGGCAAGGTCCAGAAGACAGTGATATGGGGTTTTGTTGTTCAGACGGGTGGGTTCACGAATTAGTTGGGTTAAACTTAATGTCTCAGTATTGGAGTGAGCTTTGGCCAGGGTGGTGGACAGCAAGTTGATGTTTAAATCACCCAGAATGTACAGCTCGCAAGTGTGGGCACGGTCAGTAAGCTTCTTGACCAGGTCAGTGACTTGAGAGGGGTGTTGTCCAGGGTGACAGTAGACTCTGGCTATGAATAGAGGAGTGGAGTAAGGTAGCGAGAGATTAAGGAGGATAACCTCATGTGAGGATAGAACAGAGGCTGAGTGCAAATTTGTAAACCAGAGGGACGCAAAGATATATATATATATGTCCACTCCTCCACCTCGGCCTTCTCTGTCCATGCGAATAATGAAGAAGCCAGTTATATAAACGGCTTGGTCAGAAACATGCTCGGACAGCCAGGTTTCAGAGACGATGATGAGGTCAGGCATATATTCATGGAGCACAGTCTGCAGTAAAGGGAGTTTATGTACGAGACTGCGGAGTTAAGGTGGATGATTTTTAAGCCTTTGGGGAGAGTTAGTGGGGTAGAGAGGGGAGGAGGAGGATGGGTAGGAGAGTTAGCAGTGGGTGGGCCAGTGTTTGGGTAAATGTCCCCTGCTACCAGTAGTAGAAGCAGGATAGAGGAGATTACCCTTACAGTTTTTTTGTGGCCTAGAGAGGAAACGGGATGTAGGTCTATGTAAGGTCTCATACTGAGGGGAAGTAGAGGCGATCCTAAGAATCGCGACTAGCAGGTTGAGCAAATTGGTTAGTGAGGGGCATGGTAAAAGGGGGTAATAATAACACACTTTATTTCTAAGGTGCTTTTCAAAAAACCAAGGCGTCGAACAAATTAAAACACACCATACATCACTATATCCTTAAAAATATAAAACAATCATAAAACAACTAATACAGTCAAAAAAAGACTTCAATCACCAAATGCTTAGTAGTGTGGGTGGAGGAAGTGAAATAAAGTAGGAGTGTGAGACAACGTTCCAGAGTATCAAACTGAGCCAGCTTCAAGCTGTGTAGCTGATATGTCTTGAGGAGATGCGGTCGAGAGAGGAGGACTGAAGAGGGTAATTAATAATATAAACCAGACTTGAGTCAGGTGGTGGGAAGGGTGGGAACAAATTGGCAGCATTGTTAGAGAGGGTGAGCTGTGATGAGACAAGATAAAGGTGTAGTGAAGTGGGATAGCAGTTTATAGCAAGGAAGAGCTTGGGCGGCCCTCTAGTGGTAGGATTTTATAAGGAGTCAATGGGGAAGTAGACAGAAAAAATTTGCTATCAGGTGACACAAGATAACTATAAATAAGAGAGCCCAGATAGGGTGGGAGGGTGGGGGTGAGTGGGGAGCCAGCGCCCAGCACCGGTGGGGCAGTAGGTGCCGTACAGAGGTCTCGGGCAGTGGCTGCAGAGATGCCATCCGGCCAGGGGGCCAAGTCTTCCATGGTGGTAGAGCTTGAGAACCATGGTCAAGGGTAGCTCGGCTAAGGGGAGAAAGAGAGAGAGAGAGTGGTAGTTTATATACTGGCTGAGAACACAAGAGCAGACAGGACCAGTGGGGGTCAAATTAGCAAGACAAAGGGAAGATTTGTTTTAGGTGCCAAAGTGGCTGGAGACAAAGTACAAGTTCACAGAAGGGCTGTAAATTGCTTAAAAATATTGTAAAATATTTCTTTACGCCAACACATTATGCTGAATTAACAGGCAGTAGCTAAGCAGATTAAATGCAGGCGTAGTAGTAACTTTAAACTTGAAGAAAATAGGTGCCAAGGCAGAGGTAGAAGTTTGGACCAATCGAAGCGGGCTCAGAAAGGTGCTTGCATTCTTTTTTTGAAATTCAAGGTTTTATTGGTTTTCATAATAAAAACAATGAAATACAGATACCAGAATGAAAACAGGACATAGCCTCTACAATATACAAAAGTATGGCGTGAACATGTGTCAGAAACTTAGAACCCCCCCCCAGGTGCTTGCATTCTGATTGGCTGGCAGTAGGTGCCATACCTTGCAGGCTTGTTTGCAGGGCTGGAGGTCTCAGGCGGGGGCTGCAGAGATGACATCTGTCCCGGGTGCCGAGTCTTCCATGGCGGTGGAGCTTGAGAGCCTTGGTCAAGAGTGGCTTGGCTTGCAGGCTTGTTTGCCAGGCTGGAGGTCTTGGGCGGTGGCTGCAAAGATGCCATCCATCCCGGGAGCCAAGTCTTCCACAGCAGCAGAGCTTGAGAGCCCTCATTAAGGGAGGCTTGGCTTGCAGGCTTGTTTGCTGGGCTGGAGGTCTTGGGCGGCGGCTTCAAAGATGCCATCCATCCCGGGGGCCGAGTCTTCAGCGGCCGCAAAGCTTGAGAGCCCTGGTCAAGGGCAGCTCAGTTTGCAGGCTTGTTTGCTGGGCTGGAGGTCTTGGGTGGCGGCTGCAGAGATATCGTCCGTCCAAGGGGCCGAGTCTTCCACGGCGGCAGAGCTTGAGAGCCCTGATCAAGGGCGGCTCGGCCAGTCAAAAACTTATTATAACCAACAAATACAAATAATCTTGGAGATGAATTAGATAGTTCAGTAATATTTGAAGATCACATCAATTCCATAACTAAAAAGGTAAAAGAAGATCAGCATCTATAGTTACACCACAGATGCGTAATATGATTGCAGTTCAACTTATCTTACCAGTCCTGGAGTATGGCAACTCTGTCTATGGGTTTGCAGGACAAAAATCCTGGATAAAGTTAATCACTCATATAACCAACTTGCTAGATTTGTTTTGGATTGTCCATTTAAAACTCATTACTGTAACATGTATCAGCTATTACAGTGAGATAGTTTTGTCCCTTTGTTTGAAGAAACAATACATGATGTTAGTATACAAAGTGAAAAATGGCTTGATCAAGGGAAATTTATTTATTGATTATGAGACCAATGCCCAAAGATATTATCTAAGGTACATAGTACATCGAGGTCTTATAATCCCAAAAGTAAGAACAAAATATGGCCATATGATATTTCAGTACAATGCCGCTAGAATATGGAATGAAATCCCTCCTTTACTGAGAAACTTGCCCAAGCTTGGTTCCTTTAAAACGGCCATTAACAAAACTTACACAGAAGTATGTACCTGTATTTGGATCTCTAGGTAATCAGCTAATTGCATTGTCTCCTGTTGTTTAACATGTGTTTGATCTGTATGTGATACAGATGTTGTTTTTAAAGTGACCGATGAATGTTCTACTATCAGTTTACTAGTATTGTATGGACCGTATGAATGTTTTTAACAGGACAACTTTGTAAATAGGTCCTTTGGGCCTAAAGTTCTTATCCTGTCAAAAAATTGTTCTAAGTAACTAATTAACTAACTAAATAACTAACTAATCGCCTATTCCAGGATGGCCCACATCACGGCGTGACTCTGGGTGAGAACTAGATGTATTGACTGGGAGGCATGGTCCTCCCCCTCCTGGCCCCACCACAGGAGGAAATCGGAGGGAGAACTTGCCCCCAGTTTGAGAGAGGTGAGCGCAACTTGTGTGGGGTGGGACAGGGCAAAGAGAGCCTGCCCACGCTGCCTGGAGGAAAAAAGTTCTATGTAAAATACAGCAGTTTTAAAGGGCATTGCTACAGTGTGACGCAACACAAAGGAGCCAGACAGGTACAGAGATTGCTGAGAGATGGCAATGGAGACTTTGTGCACAGAGAAATTAGGCTTTGGAGGGAGGATCCTCTAGATGTCAGGGATTGTTACTGGGCTGGCAATAGGGAGAGGGCTACTGGTCCACCAGATAGGCCAGAGAAGGCCCAGAAGAATGGTGATTACTGTGCCATACCTGCAGGCCTTAAGGTATGGGTTGGAGTGGGAGGGACAAGTTAGGGGGTAGTACCAGTGTTCATAGCTTCTGCAGATAGTGCTGTACCATCTAGTAGCCGTGGGTGTTGCAGCTCAGGCGTTAATGGACACAAACCACTTTTGTGCCCACTGTCATCTGGCAACCCTCATTTGCACTGTGTTTTACTCACTGGGGAAATTACCCAATGACCGAGACAGCCCAAACTACACAACAGCTAAGCGTGTGGTCACAGTTGGTTACCCTTTTGCAACCTGTGCTATGAGCACACACCTAATGATTACTGTATGAATCGGGACCCTAATTTCTTACTTTTCCTGAAAAGTGTCAGAAAATGTCAATATTTTAAGTTAAATAACCTGAACTACCTTCATATCCACTGTCTCCAATGGTAATCTGGACTATACGTTTACCACCCTCTAGGAGACGAAGTACCTCCTGATGTTACCCCTGAATTTACCACCTTTGAGCTACAGGGCAGTCACCTGCATCCTCCTGGAGCACACCAGAGAAAATATTTTGTCTGTTCAACCTTGTTGACATGCTTCAGTATGCAGAAGGCTGACATCATTCTCCACTTAGCCTCTTTTTTTCAGGATGAATATGTTAAGGGTTTCTAGTATCGCCATATAGCTTTTATCCTCCATACCACTGACCATTTTGGTACCCCTGTGTTGCACACTCAACACTGCCTCAATGTCGATTTTGTGTTGAGAAGCCAGAACTATACACAGTGCTCCAGGTGGACCTCACTACCAGGGCCTTGTAAATTGGTTGGATTACTTCCCCTGCTGTGCTGGTCACCTCCTTTCAATGCATTCCCACATTCTTCCAGCCTTCCTTACAGCAGCTGTCTGCTGTTTGTCGTACTATTGCCCCTTGTCTGTTATCAGGAGTGTAGCCAGAAATTTCCATTTTGTACACAATCTCCAACACTTACACCCCCCCCCACAATTAAAAAATGTACACATCCTTTCCAAATGGCACCCCTTCCAAACAAGTCAGATTGTTGTCAGATGACTCCTCTACTCTCTAAAGAGGTTATACATGTATTGGACACTCCTCAGTGGCCTACACTAACCCAAATACTACAGATTAGAATGATAATATTAACAGAGTGGCTTATGGTTTGTGACAGGCACTCAACAAAACTGTACACAAATGTGTACAATGAGTATGCCTGTCTACACCCTTGTCTGTTATGACCCCCAGGTCTTTTCCTCTTCCACTGCAAAGAAGGGCCCCATACACAGGGTAGGTCATACTTCTGTTTCTCCTTCCCAAGTGTAGCACCTTGCATTTGGCTACATTGTAACTAAGACTACAGGAGTCCGACCAGTTGCTCAATTTGTTCAGGTTCTCCTAAAGTTTGTCCCCATCCCCAAGGGAGTCCACCACCTTGGCCAGCTTATTGTTATTATCAGCAAATCTAAGCAGTCTGCTGGAACATTCAAGTTCTAGATCATTGATGAGACTGTTGAATATCAGTGGCCCTAGCAATGATCCCAGAGGGAAGCAGTTAAGTACCCTTCTCCACTTGGAGTAGTACCCATCAACTGCAACCCTCTTTTACCTGCCCACAAGACATTTAGCATTCCGTCTTGAGTATGCATCATGTACACCACACTGGTACACTCTGACCAGAAGTTATCATGCACCATAGTGTCAAAGGCCTTGTTGACATACAGTCAGACTATGTCCATGGCTCTGCTTCTGTCCATCACCCTGCATGCCCCTTGAAGAATGTGATCAGATTAGTTTGGCATTATCTGCCCCTCATAAAGCCATGCTGAGAGGGAAGGAGAACCTTAGCCTCTATCAAGTGATCTGTTTTACTGTCTTACTAATGGATTCCAGGATCTTGTTCAACATTTTTGTCAGGCAAACTGGCTTATAGCTGTCTGGATCTGATTTCTCCTCCTTCTTGAAACTGTGGCTCATATTTGACATTTTGCAGTCCTCCAGCACCACATCTGTTACAGATTTATAAAAGATTACTGTAATGTGCCTCACCAGTTATTCCTTTGGCTTCAATATGATCCTGGGAAGAATTCCATTCACTGCTCAAGATTTACTTGGCTTGATCTTTGTTAGGTAATCAGTTACCAGGGCAGGCATCATATACACAGGTTGCATCCTGGTTTCCCTTGGTACCGTGGACCCTCCCAGTGAGCTCCCTCCTCCCCTATGGCCCATTGGTGAACACATAAGTGAAATATTTATTCAACATCTCAGCCATTGTCCTGGCTCATGCACTGGTTCCTTCTTTCCTTCCTTGTTTTCAGGAGCCTAGTTCCCTCCCTCACCTTCCTTTTTCCATTTCTGTACTTGAATAAGGCTTTGGTGTGTATCTGCAGTTTTTACTGCTATACTGGTTTCCAAACCCTCTTTAGCTATCTTAATTATATTTAGCTACCGTAATTCTATTTTTGCAGTCCCCCTGAGCAGCTCTGTACTCCTCTCTTGCCATGAGTCAACCTATCTCTTTCCAGCAGTTATAAGCCCTCTTTTTTGTAGAGTCAATAGGCTTAGGGCCCTGTTGAGTTGAGAGGGGCACTTCTTTTCCCTTTTCCCATTTTTGTTTGTAGGGATGCAGACCTCCGCAGCTGCTTCAAGCACCATCTTTAACAAGCCTGACATGTGCTCAGCATTGCTATCCTTATTTTGATTCTTCAAACCCTTAGTTACCAGCTCCCTTGCCTTGGCAAAGTCTGTTTTTCTGAAATTATTGGACTTGGTGGCTGAAGCTCAATTAGTCTTCTCTGTCACTTGGAGAAGGTTACCCAGTTATGATCATTGCTTCCCACTGGCTCCTTGATGTTCAGATTGGAGATGATCTCATCCCCACCACTCAGAACAAGATGAAAGATGGATTTTAGCCTAGACCCTTGTTGGACATGATGTTCTAGGAAGCAGTCCTTGAAAGTAGACAGGAACTTAGTGTTAATCCTGCCATTGGCATTCTCAAAGTGCTGGTCTATGTTGGGGAGATTGAAATCCCCCATGATCACTGCTTCTGATTTGGTTGCTCTCATTGTTTTCCCAACCAGCTGTGCATCATGTTCTGCTGACATTTTTGGGGGCCTGTAACTCACCTTGCAGTGACTCCTTAGCCTATCTTTTTTCCTAAACCCAGATGGACTCTGCAGCACCGTTTTCCTCCTAATGTCCTCCTTGCCCTCCACTGTGACTTATTTCCATATGAAAAGAGGCAACCCTTTCTGTCATGCCCATTCCTTCACAATAGCCTCAGTCCTGGTGTCCCAGTCATTTGCTTCCCTACCAGATCTACGTGCGGACCACTAATGTTAAGCTACAATGACATTATGCTGCTGGCACTCAGAAACTCTGTTTAGCTAGCTCCAGAAATTGACTTTAGAAAGACAAAACATGACCACAGCAGATAATGTGATTAAAACCCTGATAGGTGGTAACCTTATTTAAGCTTCCTGTGTGAGATAACCTTTTCAAGTCCACTTCATTTGAAATTAAGATTCTGACTTTATTTTCAGGATCATTGGAAAGACCTTTTCTTGAAACCCCTATAAACAGTGAGGCAGTATAGCCTAGGGGGGTTTAACAAGCATCAAGCTGTGAATTTGGAGACCCAGCAGACCTGTCACAACTGTCACCTGCAAACTGTATGACCCTAAGCAAATCACGTAACCATTAGGGGTCAAAGTGGAATTCTTGGCGATACAGTGTTCCACTATTTTTTACCATCAACCAGGAGAGTTAATCATGCTAGGGGTTTTAATCTGAACTGGTTAGATGATACTACAGGTAGACTTAAATCAGCTACAGCGAAGATTCAATTTACTCAGATTATCACTGAGCCTACTCGCCTTAATGTAAAATTGGGTAATCACTCTTTGCTGGACTGGAAGTCAGTAGGAGTGACAGGGTCAAGGGAGCTGACACTCAAGCCAATGCACTTAGTGATCACTCACCTACCTACTGTATTTGGGGAAATTGTTTTATGAGACTCCCTCATGGACTATCTTGCTAAGAGATTATTCCCAGCTTAATTGTGATGCCTTCCTTAATTACCTGGCCTCAGTGCAATGGGGCAACCAGAATGGGTGTGGTAATGTAAATGTGGCATTAGGATTTTTTTGTCAGTAACTTCCTGGGTATGGTTAACGATCATGTACCCCTGGTTCAGAGGTGCATCAATGGGGCTTTGCTCTAACTGGCTTTCCCCTGCTCTGCTTCAGCTGGTGAAAAAAAGGGATCAAGCCTGGGGCAGATATAGCGTCTCTGGTCAGGTGCAGGACTGGCAGCAATATCATTCCCTAAGAAACACCTGCAAAAGCAGCCTCAAAAGTGTCAAGGTGAAATATATGAGAAGCCTGCAGTCTGACAACCTACATGACCCCAAGAGATTCTAGTCACAAGACAACTGCCTCCTCAAGGGATGACCTGAGCCCTCTTCCAGTGACATCCTTGCCTCTGGTAAAACTCTTAGTGACCCTACCCTAGCCACTGAAGCCTTCAACAAGTCCTTCATGGACTTGGATAATTTCAAATCCACCCTGATCGTCCCTTCCCAGAGGACTGCCCCAGCTCCTTTGTCCCCCACCTTAATCACTCAGAGTTTCAATCCAAATTTGTCACAAAAAAGGAGGTACCGGCTCTTTTACAATGCATAAAGGCTGACAGTTCAGCTGCACACGATAACCTGGAACCCAGCCTCCTTAGACTTAGTGCTCCAGTTCTTGCCAGACCCTTAACAGCTTCTTTTCAGTATCACCCTCCTCCAGGGTGGCATACCTAGTATATGGAAAACTATAGATGTTATTTTGGTGTGCAAAAAGGGGGACCAGAGAGCTGGCTGAACACTATTGACCTATTTCTCTGTTGTGCACCATTGCTAAAATACAAGAAAGTCTGATCTATAATCAGATACAGTCCTATTTTGAGTTACATTTTATCTTAACTGAAGTCAGCACAGCTTCTTAAAACAGCATGGCACTGATACTGTCCTTGTATGCCTCACGACTGACCTGATCAATACTATGGATGTTGGGCAGGCCATTGCAGTAGTCTTCATGGACCTAACCAAGGCATTCAACCTTGTTAATCATGACCTTCTTATGCACAAATTAAGTGCCCTGGGCTTTGATCACCTGTCATGTAGTTGGTTTCACAATTACCTCTCAGGGCCCATGCAACTTGTTAAATGGTGGGGGGTAGCTTGTCTCCTCTGCAGGCAATCATGGATGGTATCCTCCTGGACTTAGTTCTGGGCCCTATTTTATTTTCTTTGTCCATCAATAACTTGCCTAGAAATTGAGGTAACCCAGAAATACTGTAAAATGCTGATGATGCGGGTCTATATAGATCTCACACCAACTTGTTCCAGATTCAGTCTGGAGTACAGATGGATTTTGCCTCACTTGAGTCCTGGTTTCAATTAAATCTGCTATCCAGAATGCCAAAAAATAAATAAATAAGACCATGCTGTTTGGCATTTGTAGACTGGGTCATGATAGACAAAATGTGCTCAACATTATTACTTTGTCTGGGGCATGTATAGATAGTGCTTACCTAATTTTAGTTCTAACACTCACAGTGTTTCCTGAAACATCCTATATTGCTAGCTACCTTATTTTCTTAACTGGGTCAAGTGACCTCGTCCTGGTTATACTACTGTGTGATACCCTAACCCCAAAGCAACTGTCTATATCTGCAAAAGTGCATAACTTTACCAACTGAACCTGTTCTAGCATTTTCTGCTCAGTATTTCGTACTCCTCATTTGATACTTTTACTAGTCATAACATTGCTTTACTGTAAACTGAACATTTGATGACTGTGTGTATGTAACCTCTGTATTTTGAATTTGTACATATGTGATTGCTATGACATGGAACCTTTCTGAAAGAGCTTTTGGCTCGAATGTACTTTCCTAGATAATAAATAAATAATAAATACAATAGATACAATGGCTTTGGTAAAGCATGTGGGAATCCAGTCTGACCAAGAATTTTCCCTGTGGCCTCATGCTGATATAGTGGTTAAAACCCTGAACTAAAAACTGGGCTTGCTGTACAGGCTGTACACCTACTTTGCTATGCAGGCCAGGTACTTGACTGGCAGCAGTGTTCTTCTTCCTGCAATCAACCATGGATCTCCACTTCTATCATCCTTCCAGGAAACTGAACTCTCCCAAACTGAAGTTTGCCTACCATCATATAATGTGTTTTGCTGCCAGGGTCTTCAGCAAGAAATATCACTGTAAGGCACTTTCCACACTAAACTGGACCTCCAAGAAGGGGAGGTTTCATCTCCCTGAGCTCTCTATGGCACACAAACTCCATTAACCCCCCCCCAAAAAAAAAACAAAAAAACATTTGGCTGACATCATGGACTTCAAACCACTTAGAAGGTCCCTCTGTTCTGCCAGACTTAAACTTGCTGCTGTGCTGAGAGCACTCTCTGCTGCTAATCAGCAATCCTTTGCAGCCACGGCACCAAGGATATGGAACAATCTCCCCCCTAAGATCATAGTATGCCTTACTTCTGCATCCTTTAGATCTGCTGTGAAAGAATATTTGTTAACAGACCCTGTGCCAGCCTTAGCTAGCTTATCATTTAGTCTGGCTCACTGTACTTGCCTATAGTGTCCACTTTACATAGAACCAAGTGTCTTTGAGTACTTATCTGTTCCTTTATCTAACTACTGACCAGTTATGTATATTCATTGTTTTGTCATTTACTTAGGTACCATTTGTTATTACTGTCTGTATGTATTCTTTCAGTATATATTATGTAATTAATTCTAGGTTGCTCCTGAAAAGGGACAGTTTGTCTTAGTGAGCCTAACTTGTGACCAAAATCCAATAAATAAATAAATGTGTTTAATGTGTGATCTTATGATGACTTCATGCATACTTCCACCAACTTTTTCTTAATTCCATGTTCCATAGAGTTACCCTCTGTTACCCTACCTAGTAGCAGTATTTTCCCCCATAACTGTTGTACTTCACCACCCTTGAAGCATTTCCCCCCTTATCTGGCATAGTTTGTACTACTGCCTGTTAGTATGGTTTCTTGTAATATTATTGTATTTTTATGTATTGTATTTTCCATTTGCACTTTACAGAGTATTGCTGTCATCCCGATGTATCTATTTTGAGCTGGCCAGTTCTGAAGTGTAATGTATTTGTTTTTGATGCTTCTAGTTTTTCTTGTACTTTCCCCTCTGTTACCCCTTTTCCCAAGTGGGAAGGGAGGCTGCCACACCAGGAATTGAACCTTGGCCCTGTGTGCCTTTCCTGGTCACCAGTTTATTAGTAAGTCGATCAATAACCAATTATAAATGTAGATGGTACATCAAACTTTCTTAATGCTGGACTTATCTATACACAAGGATACTGTCCTAGAATGGTACAAACTTTTTATGAGTTTGGTTCCATCATGACTCATAAACAATCAAAAATGTCTTTTGTTACACTCATGTTTCTACTTTATCCTGTGTGATTTACATTTAGTTAATATTGCCTACAGTGAGCTTAATAGTGTACACTTCTGATTCTATGTAAAGGAAAAGAAATAAATTTAGTTTTACATACCATTTTTTTACACAGACTGCATCCCAAAGTGCCTTAAAATCCAGTGGCTCACAAAAAGAGCACTGATATAGATTAGAGAGAAGTTAGAGAGGCCAAGCACAGGAAGGTTAAGTGACTTGCTCAGGGTACACAGTGATTAAGTGGCAGTGGTGGGATTCAGACCTGGGTATCTAGGTTCAAAGGTTTGTGCACTACCCACAGTGATAAAACTGAATCCCTACTAAAATATCCTGATGTCCCAGTCTTTGCTTATCGATTTCAACTGACTGTCACTCCTGCTGTTGTTGGTTTTTGATGTACTTAATGAGTATGCACAAATGTTTTATACTGTAGCACTTCGGCTAGAATTTTATAAACCTCCAGTTTATCTTGGATTTTATATTTACTTTTAAAAGTTAAACTTTATCTTAAGCACATTTGCCTTAGTTATATTTATAGTAAAATGATTTGTGTATGCAATGATCCACAAAGGCCTTATAGTGAAACTTCTGTTATACAGACATTTTTATTTGAGCAAGTTGGATTTCATTCATAGAGGGTTCCATACCACATGTCAATTTCCAGGGTTCACTGTGCCAGTAGGCAACTTTTTTTGTTTGTTTTTGTGGAATCCACCATTGTGGCTCAGCCTCCACCAGCCCCTGGACCCCTCCTTGCACCCTTGGACTTACCTTGTGGTACTCTGATACCCCCTGGATTACCCCCAGGGCAGGGTCAATGCACAGTAGGACTCCCATGATGACAGAACAAGGGTGCCAGCAGGAGACCCCACCAGCATTGCCTCCTTGGCTTGCCCCCCAAGGTGGGGCACAGAGTCCTACTGGCCATAGCGGGTGATGGGATAGGTCGGGATCCCCAGAAGTGCCATGGCATGTGATCGGGGCCAGGGTGAGCAGGCATCATAGGTGGTGGCTGTTATTTTCTAGTTTTTCCCCAGGGCAGAGACATGCAATGACTTCCCGTGTTGGCCTCGCCCCCCACAAATAAAGACGCTGACATGGGAGTACCTCTGGCCTCTGCCAGGGGTCCACATTGTGCCAGACACTCTACCCCCCCTCCAAGAGAAGGAGAGCATTCCCTTGGATGTTCAATCCTTCTCCCACTGGACGGCCCTCTGACATCCTCTGGTCCATTCCCAAACCCAGGCCGTCGGTGTCACAGTCGGGTGCCTTGCCTCTGCACTGGTGGGCCAACATACCAGCAGGCAACTTAATGTGTGTGAAGTGTTTGTGCTTAGCTGGTAACACTCTCTGTCCCATGGCTTCAACTACCACATAACGGGGCACCATAAAACTCAATCAAGAAGCGAGAAGAAATGCTCATCTAGATGAGTATTTCACCCCTACAGAAACCACAGGGACATGGTCTTGTCTTGCTTATTCAATGTGGAATTTATCTGTTCATACTTTCTATACCTCAGCTGGGAGTATCACCCTTGTAGTGTGCCACAGAGCTTGGTTGTGAGGTCCATGGGAACATTCATCTCGCTGAGTGTTCCACTCCTAGAGAGGCCACAAAGACATGATCCTCTTAGATTAAAAGTTACCATAAAGATGCCCAAAACATCAGAGCTGAAAATGTCACAATGTATTGCCAGGTCATGCTGCTCCCCATGGGAAGAGCAGGAATGGTGCTGGATATATGGAACAGGAATAATACACTAAAACATGTTCAGGTTAAGCAAAACTACCATCCAGGCCTCATGCTCCAGCTGGCATGGAGGAAAGGATAAAACTTCTTTGGAAGAATGCTCTGGGAAACAAAGGCCTTAGATCACCATTCCTCTAGGTGAGCTAGTTTTATATTGTTTAGCTTATAAAGGTGATGACAGTTTGGACTGGTTGGCAGTGCATGAAGTTTGGTCTAGAACATGCATGAAGCAACGTAAGAGGGTGAGCTACCAACTCTCACTGTCCATGTAATGGGACTCAACCTGAAAGGCACCACAGAGTTTGGTCAGTATGTCTAAAGGAGCCCATCAACTCAATGATGAACCTAACCCACGAGGAGCTAAGGGGCACAGTCCTTTCAAACACAGAACTCAGCAAGTCCTTGTTCATGGGGAGCAAAACCTGCTGTTGTAGAGCAGTTGATTGTTGGTCCAAAAAC
>CM028135.1:296492500-296515000 GCA_016271365.2 Neoceratodus forsteri
TCTCTCTCTCACCTGGTCCAGCTGAACCCACACCCCTCCTTAACTCACTAGAGTGCCACAAGGTGTTAATTCCACCCTCCCATTAGAGCTGCCATGCACCAAGCTGCCCAAATCCCTTACCCTATAAGCTACCCATTAAATGATTATAGAGTTAAAAACTCAGATGTATGTAAACACTAGTCAGCCTCTGATCAAGGAATGTCCGATGCTCACTAGCATTTCCATAGCAGTACTTACATGCGTCTTGCTATTTCTGCTCAGCCACCTACTTACATTTAAATGAAGTGCAAGTCAGCTGCTCTCTGTAATCACTTTAGAAGCACAAAATGTTGAAATGGTGTCTGCTTATCCCTGTCTGGTCCATAAATGTTGCTTGTGTATCAACAAAACTTTCGTCAACTTACAAGACCGGTTTCAGGTCTGCATCTGTCCGTGTGCTAAGTGCAAGGTTCGTTGTTTTCACTAATTACAGAAATGATGTTAATGCAGAAACTCAGGTTGCAGGATGTCAGACACCTCACTGCTGTGTTCTTCATCAGATGTAGACATCATCTGATGAGTATTGTTGAATCTGTGACATCACAGTCCTTGGAATTTAATAGATCATGCAACGCAGATCTGGCATTGCCCTAACTTCAGAACTGTCTGTCCATGCACAGAAACAGCAGTTAAACATCAATGTTTATGGGAAGATGTGGCAACTACTGCAGCATCAACTCTGTGCCATGTGATTGTTCAAACGCCAAGGAATGTGACGTCACTGATTAAACAAGGCTCAGTAGACTTTTTACCCAAGTGTTGTATTTACCTTCTTTTTACACTTTGTGCTGAAACCTTAACTTTTACATTAAAGTAGTTGTTTGCAATAAATAATCAACGCTTCATTGGGGAAGGGTGTCTTCCCACAGCTCTGAAGGAGGTTGCGGTGAAGCCAATGAAAGCATTCTTTAGAGTCTGATGACCTTATGAATTATAGACCAATCTCCAACCTGTCGTTTCTGGCAAATAGTTTTGACAGGGTGGTGGCAGAACAGCTGGGTGAGCATCTTGAAGCCAATAACATCTTTGAGCTATTTCAGTCTGGTTTCTGGCAGTGTCATAGCTTTAGTCAAGATTAGCACAGCAATGATGTTCTCCTGGCATGGGATCTTGGTGGCATACCTATCTTGAGCCTCCTCAACCAATAATTTATATTTGTCACAGTGCACATTCAGTTATGATTGATACAATTAGGGTGGATAGGGGATTGCCTGGCACTGTGCTTGCATGGTTCCAGTCATTTCTAATAGATTGGGAGCAGGTGGTCATGATGGGAAATTTCCTGTTCTGGCAAACAATCATGGAATGCAATGAACCCCAGGAGTTGGTCTTTTCCCCATTGCTCTCTGTGTACATGTGTTTCTTAAGAGAGATCATTAGGAAGTACAGTGTTAGAGTTCAATATTATGCAGATGACACCTTATTGTAACTGTCCTTTGTACCTGACAGGAGCTCATCCATGCTATTATTAGAGTGATGACTGTCAGAGATCAGTAACTGGATGGCCTCTAACTGACTCATATTAAACCTAGGCAAAACTGAGCTGTGGCTGGAAGACATTGATTGGCAACTCTCTACATTACAAGACACCCTCAGAGGCTACCTATTCTTGATGGGATTCAGCTTGAGGAGGCTGAAGTGGTTTACAGAATAGGAACTGCCCTTGATGAGAAGCTAATGTTTTAATCTCAAGGGCTGGCAGTCAAGGGCTGCTCATACCATCTGAGAAATATTGCCAGATTGTTCCATTTTCTAGAATCAGCTGACGCGAGAACACTGGTACAGACTTCCATCTTATTGTGTCCGGAACACTGCAATGAGCACTAGAACGGCTTTATTTATGGCCAGATACAATGTCTAAAGTGGGAGCAGAACACAGCAGTGAGCCTTCTGTCTTCTGTTTGGAAGTCAGAATATATAATATATAGAATAATACATGGGGTAATGTGTATAATGAGTATTCTACACACACCTGAGGTGTTGGATGCTACATAAACCCTGAGAGTGAAGCTTGAGGTTTTATACAAGCATCCAACACCAATGGTGTGTGTAAAATTCTTGTTATACACAGTATTCCATGTATTGTCCTATATAATTGCTGGTGAGCATTTTTTCACCACAGCAATTCAGGCAGAGCAAGGCAGTTTTATATGTAAATAATTGAAAAACGGCAAACAGGAAGAACTGCTCTGTCAAAGATACAGGGCTGTGACCATTGTGTGTAGTCATGGTATTTTAAACATTTAAATTTAAATAAACAAGCACACCTGTACAGAAACTGTTACACTGGGAAATATTTGCCATTAAGTTTGAAAAAAGCTTGTCGGGTGATCATAGCTCATGCTCGAGAACTGAAAGTTGAAAAGCTTAGGTTAGCCTTTTTTCAGCAAGTAAAAATTCACCAAGTTTAAAAAAAAAGTAAAGGCCAAACATTTTTGAAAAGGCACCGAACACCGTGCTTCCTGAGGCTCTTTATAAAAAAGGTTTCTAATGGCAATGAGGTTTTTATAGTAATCAGCAGCATGTGACTTGAGGGGGAAGAGAAAGAGAGACGTCTTTTTTTTTGTTAGGTTTCCCAGGTGTTATACAAAGAAAATGCCGTGGGGAAGTTTCAGGATGACCAACAATGCCAGGTCTGTGAGGCTGTTTATAATATTGGGAGGTATTTGTATTTAGAGGGTGAAAATGCAGTAGAGTGAGCTGCTCACTACCCTGTGACTTTCCCTTACAGTAAGCGGTGTGTGTTTGCCAGTACAATCAGCTGGCTATGATGGCAAATTATACCTAGCTCTTTGTATGGGAAAAAAATGTTCACCAGTTATTATAACATCACTATGCATTCTGCATTGGCTGCATTATAGACAAGGATTGACTTCAAGGTCCTTTATGTTAATGTTCAAAGCCCTGAATGTGCTGGGCCCCCTCAATCTTCACAAGCTCCTGAACTCCTATGTCCTGGGAAGAGCTACCTGCTCTGTAGGCATGGGGCTGCTACAAACCTCCCCATCCCATTTAAAATCCATGTGTAACCATGTGTTCTCCATTTCAGCCCTGGTTCTCTATAATACCCTTCCATTCAAACCTCGAGTGATAATCTCCCTTCAAACCTCAATTGCAACATTACTTATTTGACCAAGCTATTTTCCGTTTTTTTAATTAACTGAACTTTGTACCCCTACAGCCCAACTGGCCCCCATCAGTCCTGCCAACCTATCTGGCACCATCACACACCCTCTCTAAGACTTACCCCCACCTCACAGTTCCTCCATGGATGACCCCCCCCCCATTGGAAGGGCTGCGCGGGACTGAGCCCTTACTCCTCCCTCCCAAAGACGATTGAAGTGTCAGTCAACAAAGTTAAGAACCCAGTCAATGGTGCGGGGTCTGTGGTGGGACGCAGATGGCATCCTGTATCAATGGGGAGTATTTGTTATTTTCAGTCTTATCTCCTGGTGTTGGGAAGGCCATGGCCAACATGTAGTGTCATGCCTCTGATGTCCCCCTCATTCAAACCTTGGCTCCGGCTGCACCACCTCCTGTGGTTACCCAGGTAGCAGTGTTGCAGCAGAGACCAAATTCTCTCTCCCACCCCTGAGGAGGTGAGGATTCACAGGACACCCAGCCATCCTCCACCAGCTGGCCCTCCAAAGTCCCAGGCTTGTTCTTGAACCTGCATCATCAGTGTCACAAGCAGTAGCATTATCACTGCACCAGCAGGCCAGCTTACTGTGGTGCATTATATTCATTTTAGAATGGTGATTATTTTTTTTATTTATTTATGTCCTTGATGTACCCTGCTTGCTGTCCATTTTCTGTGATAAATTGGATGCCTTGCTCTCTGAGCTCATGAAAACACATAACAAATAGAAATCTACTGCTGCTATAAATTATTCAAAATTAACTGTACCTGAATAAACACTGATATGAAAAGCTGTGTTTTGTATTGTTTTCTTTTAAGGACATTATTCTATAGTTCTCTTCATGGAAACAGTAATTTGGAGTGTTCAGTGTGTGAACCGAATGTTAAGTATAAAATGTCAACATATCAGAATGGTATTCAAAGTTTTGTACACAAACCATGACATAGTCAAAATTTCAGATTACTGGTTCTATCACGAAAACTGTACAGAACATTGCCCATGAAAAACAACAATGCAAAATACAATTTCTTAAATAATTGTTTATTCGAGTAGAGTAACTATGGATGATCTGAGAGCATAAACATAATTTCTGAGAATAGAGAACATTACAACCAGCTGCTAATTAAAATAATTTCCTGTCCTTCTTAAGCTCTTACACTGTTGTCACAATAAAGTTGTGTTGTACTATAGAACTTGATGGCTAAAAGGCACATAAACAACTGTACCTCATTCAGTTCTGTACTCAGCACCAGTCTGTGAATTAGAAACACACACTAAATTAACTAAAAGGTCAGTAAATGTTCAATGCAGTTCTGCTTTAAAGGAAAAAGTTAACCTTTTGCCCATTCTTTGTGGTTCTGATTGTAAGCAGCTGAGATATCATGTGGTTCCCAGTCATTAATGTACTTCCTTAGAAATTACAATAACCAATCAATCAGGCTACTGTATTTCTAACTGAATTTTATAATAGTAGGTGTGGCATACCTCGAAACTGATGCAAAATGATAAATTTTAGATTTCACATGAGCTACAAGTTTTGTGTATATAATTTCTATGCTTAAAGGCCTTTGGTGGTTTCCACTTACATATCACATTGATTTTATCATGTTATTACATTCAACTTGTGGAATGTTATGTGGTCTGGCACCAGTATATTTAACAAATTTTGGGCCCAATTCTTAGCCTCAGTTCAAGACAGTGCAAATTGGGTGCTTCTCACTGATAAACTTGGCCTGTCATCCCAAAGTGATTTAATCAAACATGGGCACTGTTCCCCTCTGGCACAACAAATCCTCACACCTGGCACAAAGCCATGGCATGTGCCCATGACACAACCTGGCATGGTGACCTGCATCTGACAAATGTTACCATACTCAAAGCTGCACTACAACTGTTGTGTTTAGCAAACAGAGCACACAGACAGATGTGTCCCACACCATAACCCTCCCAGTGGGTGGGCAAACTTAGTAAATTCCAGTTTCATGGAAATTTCACAAAACTCCATGAAATTCTGTGAAAGTTTGTAAAATTTTCTGAAATTCTTTAATTAGTCATAACTCAGTAAGTATTATACATAGAGATCTGCAATTTGGAATGCCTGTTGTTTCTGAGAGGCTATAGATAAGTTTCAGGACATTTGGATGAGGGTCAGGGAAATTATAGGGGCTAAAATTCTGGCAATTTTTTATTCAAGTGAAAATTTCATTCTGTGCTTACAACGTAGCCACCTTGGAGCTAGTTAACTGAAAGTTTATATGCATACTTTCTTCATAGAGTCATAGAAACTACTAAATAGAGAGGTAATTGATTCTGTAAATTGCAAGGTACATGAGTTCAAAATTTCACAATTTATTTGTTAAACTGCATGAATATCTTCAAAATATTTGGATGCATATAGCTCCATTGCTATTGCAGGTATTTGCAGGTAAGATTTGGAATGCATACCAAAGTAAACATATCCTGTAATCTAATTAAGCTGGAGAAATGTGGTTTATTAGGTTAAAATTTATTGTGGATACTTTAGAAATTACTAATTGTCAAAATGTGCTCAAAAATTCATGGATGCATAATAGGTAATGCCACTAGAATTCCACTTGCGGAATTTAACTTTCACAAAGTACTTATCATCAGTGAATCACTTTACTTGCACTAGCATCACAGCCTTGCAATACCCCTCCAATACTCCTTTAACAGTGATGCCCAGTATCATGCTTCATCATGACTAAAGATATCCTGATAGTTCTGTCACAACGGCCTAAGTTGCAACTATTTGTAAGGCTTGGGGTAACTTAGAGCCACTATTTTGAAACAGTAAAAATATACATTGTTATCTACAGGGTTGTTTACTCAATAGGTGGCATTGTACAGAACCAATGCTGCACATGCTTCTAAAAGTCAATATGTCAGTGAGTTCTAGGGGTTATCTGGCATATTGTAAGAATTCAGGCAAGTGCACTGTGATGTCCATGACTATTCTTCGTGGTTTATCACTCAAGATAGTGACCTGACGCTTGGCACCATTATACTTTTACTATGGAGCCTCTGACCTTATTGTCACTTTAGTCAGCCTTTACCTTCCTCTACAATGGCAACTCAAGTGTATGATTGGGCAAAATATATGAATACGGCTTTGGCAAAAGTATCATAATATTTTACATATCATAACATTCCACAGTTTCACAAAAGCATATGAAATTCAACTTTTTTTTTTAAATTTAGTGTATTTTATCCCTCTACACACCCAATCAGCATCCTCATCAGCCAGCCAATCTGTCCAGCCCCACCAACTGCCATCTTCAGGACTTTCCTTACTTCAGTGTGCCCCAAGGATGACACCCCCCCTTGGGCTGTGCTGTTGGAGGTTGGGCCTATCTCCTGACAGAGGTTAAGTGTCAGTTCCTGAAGGTCAAGCCTGGTCAGCAGTGCAAGGGCCTGTGATCAGTGGTGGTGATATTATGCAGAATCTTCCTGTCCCCATCTCCTGCTCATCTGAAGGCCCCAGGCACTGATGCAAGCATGGTGGCATGCTATATACATGAGGGTGCCAATGTACTCCTTCCAGAATTGGCTCCAGAGTTGCACTGACACCTGGGGTCACCCAGGTGGTAGTAGCGAAGCAGATACCAGGCACCTGCACACCCCAAGGAGGTGAGCATCAGCTGGGCTGCTTAACCATCCTCCCCCAGACTGCCTTCCGATGACCCAGGATCAGTCCTTAACCCGGGTCGCTGGTGTTGCAGGCGGTAGCAATACTACTGTGCCAATTAGCCAGCCATGAAATTCAACTTTAATTACTAATGTTATTTTGGAATCTTTGGCTGCTTATAACTTGGCCAGACTTGATTTTTCCCCACCATCAACCCTGGTGGAGGCAGTGCCTCTGTCGGCTTTGCATAGCCACAGCTTCCCCTCTGGCAGGAGCAGGCTCCCTCCCCCAGCTGCAGGGGTCACTGTGTTGTTGAAACCTGCTGCCAGCCATCCCTGACAGAGATCCAATACCAAGTGACAGCAGTCTCTACCATGATCTGCCTCCTGATGTGACTTTGCAGGCTAACTTTCAAGCCCAGGTTGACAACATGGCAGCATGATGCTCTGCTTTTGAGCCATGGGGTGGTCTCAAAGCCTAATATTTAGGGTCATTGAACCTAAATTGCTGATATTCCATTCTCTAGTTTTAAAGTTATAGGGACTCACAATTCTGCAGTTTACATAATTACGAAATGTAATTTTTAAATTTCTGAAGGTTTGGAGGCTTATAACTCAGTCATCTTTCATGATGGAGATCTGAAACGTCACACAAATGTGTAAGGACAATTGTAAAGTCATTATCCCAAATTTTGTGCAATTTGGACAAATACTTTGTTTTTTTTTTAAACTCAACTTTATTGCAATTCAGGTTATCATTACAAATACAGCCTGGAAGTTTGATATAGCCACTAGGAATGTACCACCTTTAAGGATTGATAAAACAAATGGGTCCTCAGATTTGCATTGCTATTAAGTATGTCCTTCCTTCTAGGTGTAATAGTAATTTGTAATGAAACATAATCTTGAGTTCTTCTTCAACCTACTGTCTACAAAACACACTCAACAATGATGCGTTTTAAACAGAAAAGAGGAAAAAAACAAGAACAACCTGAACGTTTTTTTTAACTAAATAACAACTGCCAAAGTCACTGTCACTCCTTCATAATGACTATCTAGAGGATGTGTGTTAAATGTCTAGTAACTATGGGCATGGGAAACTCTTGAAGGAAATTAAGAAACAAAAATGCTGCAGATGGCTGCAGGACCATCTGGTATCTCAATAGGGGCTTTCAGATCCCTCTAACCCATCAGTTAGACCTTGTAGGGCAGTTTCTCCTGCATCTCTGTCCATTTGCACAGGAAGTATTGCACTGCGTGTGTCCCATCCGACCAATAATTCCATGTGGTTTTCCAGAATGAGCTGAAGCTTCGCCATCAGCTCCTCCAGTCTTCTGATGTTCTGCACTCTGGAGACCCAGGACTCAAAGGAAGGAGGTAAGGGCTACAGCCAATTTTCTGTGATTTGTTTGTGTGTGGCAGGGCACAGAGTTTGAAGCAGCTTTTACTGCCTAAGTGTAAGGCCCCCCACTCTGTTTGGGGTTTACCTTATGGGCTGCAGCCCCACTGTGTCCTGATTCTGCCTCTGGTCCCTGGTGTAGCTGAAAGCAGCGCCAGATGGCTTCTGTAGTCCCTGTGGCTGCAGCCACCAAAATCATTTATTCCTTTGTTCCATGTCAGAAGTGGGGCAAAGTCCTTGGGCAGTGCTGTGCCTTCGGGTGCTGATGGGACAGTGGATCAGTCTGGGGTGAAGCTGTGAAGTGGCAGACTGAAAATGTAAACAAAAAATATGGCCACCATGAGTTGTTTACGCATGCATAGTCCTAAACCCTTGAAGAAGCCATGGCTCCTTCATAGTAAAATGAGTAAAGGGTGTGAAATGGGCACCTATTATTTCAGGAGCCCCGTGAGCAAAGCAAGCTCCCACAAAGTAAACAAAAAGGTTCCTGACCCCATTAGGGCAAGCGAAGCTAGGACATATAATTTTTAGCCCCTGAATTGGCTGCACTTAATAGATATGTGCTGCTAAAACAGGGCAGCATATTATAAACAATAATGGTGTCTTCCATTAGCATGTCAGCCATAAAGGCTGCTGGGAAGGGATTAGAGGACACCAGAGAAAGCCCAGGAATTAACTACCCAATCAGAAGGAGAGCTAGGTGTGGCTGTAACAATTGAATGCAGAACCTGCCGGGGGGAGGGGCATCCAGCCGAGACTTGAGGGAGGAGAGACTGCTGAAAGAGAGCTGCATGAGCCAGGAATCTAGCCTGAGTGCAGTTAGACCCCTCCAAACACCACAACTCTTGAGGCAGAGTGCCTGCTGAGTCTTTTGTTCCAGAAGGAAATAAATTGGACTGCTAACTTGCTTTCCCAGTGAATTTACTTGAACTACGGTTTTCTCATTGTCAAGCCTGTGAACTGCTGAAATTTTCTCAGCTGGAAGGCAAAGTTAATTGGGCTGGCCAGACGCTGTAAAGAAGCCCAAATTGAACTTCAGTTCCCAGTGGAAGCTGTATGTGCCCTGTGAGCAGTCCTGGGTGACCCAAAGCCTGGGTGGGCTCCTTGTGAAGTTGATGAAGGCCCGAGTGGTGAAGACGATAAAACGTCCGTATGTTGAAGATGACGAGAGGCCTGTCAGGTGAAGATGATAAAAGGTCCTGGGGTGAAACCATGGAAAATCTGACAGGAGAGGGTCCGGCTTGTTGCATATCCTTATCCAGCTGTTGTGGTGCACCCCAAGACTGTCTACAAACTCCAAAGTGGTAGTGCCAATCCAAAGCATTCTTCAGCACCCCTGAGACTGTCAACAAACTGTGAGTACCTCTGGGCTGCGGCCCCGAGGAGATCTTTTCCCAAGTTAGTTTAACAAGTTATGATGAGGGTGAAGTTCCTGGGAAGGACTTTGTTAATCAGCAGGAAAAGCCCAGGCAGAAGAGTACAAAGTACAAAGAACTGATTGTTTACCCTGGTTGGAACCAAATTGTGGCCTCATACCAAGTTCTGCCATTTCAATTTCAAAAGACTGGTGTTTCCCCTTATACCAAATTACCTTTAACACTATGTCATGTGGTTGGCCACCAGCAACCTGGTGATGTACCCACCACAACGGACAGTAAAAATCCTATGGCGGGGGTGGAGCTGGTTGCACCCACTGGGAGGTATGGGGACTATCTGGGGGACAGCTGTTAAAACTGTTGAACAAAATGGCTTGTTTCTATGCATTTTTGCTTCCCCTTTTTACCCCTCCTCTATAATAAATTTGAGGTTAGTTGATGTTACTATTCTTGTTCATGGTTACTGCTTGGTGTAATTTTATACAGTGTGGGGAAAAATTACCTGTGTGTGGGAGGGAAAATAATATTTGTTTCTGGGGGGAGGTTAGGGCCACATTGGGTAGCCATTATATACCCCCACCACAGGTGGAGGCACCAACACCTGTTCTGCTATACTGTTTGTGTACTGCACCGGAAAAAACTCAGGCCAACCACAAGTTAGGTTGGTGTGTGAGGGGGTGCCAGGTGTACACGTCTGTGAGATCCCCCCCTTATATAAGGTTCCCTATCTCTGTAACCTTAAGCCCTAGGATCATAGTGTTAAATTCCAGGGGTTTCTGGGTCTGCCAGACCTTGTTGCGCTCTCTGCCAATCTGGGTCCAAAATTCCCTGATCACTGGACATGTCCAGAAAATGTGGTAGTGAGATCCATCCCGCCTACACCCCCACCAGCACAAGAGTTTAGTAATTGTTGGGGTGTGGAAAAAACAGACCATACACTTACATCTGAATTCACGTCAGCCTGGCAAGGCTGTAACATGCCAGCTTTTCTCCCATGTCTGGTTCCATTGATCTGCAGGAAGGGGTATTCCTACCTCTGTCTCCAGTATCATGCTAATGTTTTCAAGATCTGGGTTTTCTTTCCACAGTAACATTTTATAAGCTCCTGACACTAGCTGGCCTCTACTGGCCGGTCTGATCACCCAGTATAAGACATTTTCTAAAGTAGTTAGGGCCCTATTCATTTTGGGGATAAGGTTATTAGATTGGAGGTAATGCCATACCTCTAGGAACCTGTGGAAATCAGCTCAGGAAAGGCCATATTTGCATTGCAACTCCCCAAAAAGACAGGATTGTGTTGTTACAAATTAAGGGCTGATATCTTACGAGTGACAGCTGGTTCCACTACGTGAAACCTAGGTCAGCTCATGATGGGTGGAAACCTGGGTCCCCCATTATAGAGGAGAGAGGGACCACCTCATTGGGAGTCTGGGTGGTCTCTCTAGCTTTAGCTAGACTTTTTAAGGTTTTGGGGGTTCATGGGTTCACCATCACCCCCACCAAACCTCAGGGCTGAGGGCAACATGGGGGAGAGCAAAGAGGGGAGTAGTCCTGAATACTGGAAGTTGATTTCTATCCATCCCGTGTCCCCCCTTTGCTTAGCTCATGTGATTATTGGGGCCAGTTGGGCCGATAGGCAAGGCCACTGATTTTCGGTTTTTACCGGAAAACCTGGTAAAATTCCAGAATTAGAGCAGCCTGAACACCGGTAAAAACAAAGATTTCATGGAATCTGGCATTTTGTATCAGACCAGTAAATCTACAAAAAAATTGTATTTTTCTTATAATTCCTTCCTGTACTATTTTCAATTAGCTTTATGTAATGCTCTGTATATTAAGCCTTCTTTTATTCCGATTAGTTTTGCACATACTAAAAGAATGATAGCAGAATCCCGGTAAATCTTAACAATAACCAGTGCAATTCTGGAATCTGAAGTCTTGAAAATGGAATTTCATTGTTTCAATCATCGTAAATCAGTGGCCTTGCTGATAGGTAGTGAAGGTTGAGGTTAGGTACGGCTAGGCCCCTTTTCTTATGTGTCTGGACCAACAGCCACTCGTGGATTCTGTGTCTTTGCCTCTGCCAAATGAAGGCCATCAGTGTGGTATTTGCCTTTTTCCAGAAGGATTCTGGGATATTAACAGGAAGAGCTTAGAACAGGAATAAAAAACGAAGTAAGATATTTTTCTTTAGGGTGGCTGTTCTACCTCCCAAAGAGAGGGTGAGTAACTCCTAATGAGAAAGGTCTGCTTTTACCTCTGACCAAAGTTTGTCATAATTGAGTCTGAAAAGAGAGAGGAGGTGAGGGGTGATTTTAACTCCCAAATACCTAATAGTATTATCGGGGTCCCATTTAAAGAATACGTTCATTGGGGGCTCTCTTGAAGGGAGTCTTTGCAGCATAATTGCCTCGGATTTTTCCCAACTGATTTTGTATCTGGAGATGAGTCCCTATTCCTCTAATTCACTTAGCAGGGTAGGAAGGGGATGCAAGGAAAAACAGGGAGTTGTCAGCTTAAAAGGAGATCTTATGTGCTCTACCCCCATAACACCTTTGATGTGCTCATTGTCCCATACTGCTATTGCCAATGGCTCTATGCAGAGCACAAATAGCAGAGGGGATAAGGGGCAGCTTTGCCTAGTCCCTCTGGTCAGATGGAATCGAGAGGCTGCATCTCCATTAACCCTTACCATGGCTTAAAGGGCAGCATAAATTGCATTTATACTTGCCATGAATTTAGGCCAAATACATTTTAAATGAGATAGAAATAACTGATGCCACAATTTTGGCAAAATGTTTTTGAAATTTTTACAGCAATTTCACAGAAGCAAAATCAAAATGTTGCCAGACTTTCACTGGCAAAAGATAACTTTCACCCAGCCCTACCCTCCCATGGTCCCTGTTGTTCCAGTGTTTTTTTCCTCCTTTATCTCCATACCTAGTGGTCCCCCCACCATCTATCCATTGAATTCTTCAGACCAGCCACATGTTACACACCAAGAACACATGTGACCTTGTTGCAATCTGCTTATAGAAGGTGGTAACCAAAAGAAGCTGCTGCAGTGTGGGCCAGACCTGCAAGGTCTGTCATGGTTCTGAGAATGACCCTTTTGGCCACTTACATAGTGATCTATGCCTTTGTACTCAACCACTTTCTGTAAGTAGAATTATACAGCAGCACCCCTTAAAAATCTAATAATATTATGCATTAATATGTACACCGATTTTCAGATTACCAAGAGTATGATGGGTGCATTACTAAAACTGGATAAGATCACAACTGGATTATACTGTATCACAGTTTAGTCAAATCATAGCTTGAATCTTCTTATCTAGTCTATTCTTGAATGTACACTGCATATATTTTAAAAAAAGTGCTTTAAATCTAACAATATAAGTACTGCTGAATCCTGTCATTCTGTATTTGCTTTTATTTGATACGATCAGCTGGTAAAATAGTATAAGTTGAAATCTGATGCACTGCAATGGACATAATTTATAACCATGTCAGCAGGGCTCAGTTGATGGTACTCTTGCATTTGGTTCAGAAGGCCAAGGCTTCATGTTTCACATAGGGCATGGGTTCATTCCCAGTGCTGACACTGCAATGCAGTAGAAGGAGGAAGCACTCTGTTTGATGGTGACATGCTTTGGCTGAAATGTTTTGCCCATCTTTCTTTTGCCCATTTCTGGTGGCTACACTGTAAACAGTTGAAGATCCCAAGCTCTGTTTGAAAAGAGTACAGGATAACCCCATGGATGTGGCCATCATTACCTCTCTCAGTCATTGTGAGGAGGAGGCTGCAGGGGGTTCTGTGATCTGTTGGAAGCCAACAGAACAAGCTTTAAGGGAAGGTGTCTGTCCACAAAGTCCAAAAGTCATTAGAAGAAAAGAACGGCTGCACACTCACTGTATATTGATATTATAACTATTTGTTATGTTTAAGACATCTGTCTGGCCACCAAAGTGGGACCCAACATTTTGCAGCCAACTGCCACTTTGTCAAGGTCATAGTCTGTTATAGCTCTTTTAAAAATCTGTATCACTGATTGTTGCTTCTATGAATTTTGGAATTAAGTCCATTTGATGTGTTTCAGATTTTGGTACCCACTGATTTCCTTATATTGTTTTCTTATTCTGTTATTCTCACATAAGTTAATTCAGCAAATTGGTGGTACAGATTCTCAGCAAAGGGGACTGCACTCCCTGGGGACTCTCAGTCATTACCACCAGAGATTAGCAGACATTATGCAATCACCCATGGCTATGTATATGATGTTGTTTAATACATAATAGTTGTGATGTTTTTCAGCATACTGTGCTTCCAGTATCTAATTGTACTGCAAAGTACTTTGTGATATTGAGTATTATTGTTCAAACAATATAAGACAATTTGGGCACACATGTCACTGTTCCTTAAATAGGCAGTGCATTCAGGGTATGCATGTGTGTGTGAGTGTACAGTTCTATACCTTTAAACTGCATTAGCCTAGCAGTTGGTACCAAGGCAATTCATAAATTCAAGAAAAGACTGATTAGGGACTCTGCTGCATGGGCAACCATGAGCTTGGCACAAACCTGAAATCCTGATCTGTGCAAGCACTGATGTATTGTTACAGCTATTTAACAAAAAAGTATCAGTACTGCATTTTGCTTTATGAATTTGGTCACTAGTGGAGGAGAAGAAATGGAAGCAATGACACAGCATACTTATAAATCCCAATTTATGCAGCAGAGTTGGGGGCATGGACCTGATGGACCTATAGTCTCTTCTGACCATAGAATGCTAGTAGTGCCAAAAATAACACACAGAAAATGTTATCACTTTTTTAAAGGAGTATGTTGTTACTTTTAATTTTAAATACTATTATTTTTTCCAGTTGTAAATTAGAAGGTTTTCTACCTCATAGTATAAGGTGTGATGTAAAAGGTACCCTGTCAAGTAAGCACTATCAGAATAGGGCTGCACTATACAGAGCTAGTCTGGTAAGCGCTCACACAGACAGTGAATGAGGTTTTACAGCACTTGCTGTAAGCACCCCTCTGGTCACTGTCCATGATGCCGATCAAACACAAGGGCACCAGAATCCAGGATGCTGGCTGAGCTGTTCCCGTGGTGTGGAGGGCTTGGGCATCAAACAGCTTGGCCAGCAGCAGTGGAGCCCAGGGTTCTAATCCTGGTCTCCAACATTTTAGCATACCTCGGGACTTAGTATTTTTTTACATGGGTCCGTAACTGCCCGATGAATTTTAACTTTCCCTGGGATCCACTCCCTCTTGGAGTGAGAATCCTATAGATGGCAGATACGGGGTGGGGGGGCACTGTTTTTACCATGTGCACCATGCCAACTCTTTTCTTGTTGCTGCTGCTCACTGAACCCAGTGCAAATGTAAAAAGCAGTTCTTTACCAGGAGGATTCTTTTTATAGCTTATCAGCACACTGTGACCTCACTTATTGTGACATCATAAGTAACTGATCTAATAGCAGGTGATTGGCTCATCTTGGTCAGTTGTGATGTCACGGGCAGTAAGATCATAGGGTTGTTGATGTATGAGGAAGAACAGAACTAGCTATGTCAGCCTCTAGGTAGAATACTATTCCACACCTCACCCCAAGCACTGCCAGGTAGAAAATCTTCTCATTAGCAAATAGGGAAAAATACATTAATTTAAAAAAAATAATATCAATTTTAGACCGTACACAAGCTCTGTAAGTTACTAATGTATGTTACTATGATACCTCTATACTTAAAATACAACTGTTTTCATTGTATTTATTTCCAAGGAAAGTCTTTGGACAACAAGTGTCTGCTTACAAAGAAATCCACTGTCTTCAATAAACAAACAAACAATATATATATTTATGCAACAGGTGTCTGAATAAATCTGCACTGATAAATCCATTTATCTGTGCTACTATGTGGATAAAGTTATTTATCCACATAGTAACTACATCATCACCCATTTATCCACACAGTAACTACATCACTAACTACCACCACCTGTGCAGCCTTCTTACCAGCACTGTCTCCCAGTTTCACTTTCACCTCCTCACAGTGCTCTTAAAAACCAAGCTATCACAGTCCCAAACACTCACAAAATGCACACCCTAACCAACCCCTCCCCCCAAAAAAACTGGAACCACATTTTAAATGAAAACACTCTTAAGGAAAAAAAGCCATTTTTTCCTCTTTCTCAGTACAGCAATTCTGCAAACCAAGCACAGCAACCAGGCACAGAGAAAAAATCTGAAAAGGAACTTAACTAAAAAAAAAAATGACAAACCAGAACCCCAAAAAATCCTGTTGCATAAATCAAATATGCAGGGGGTGCCTGTGGGATAACAAAGTTATTTGTTCAGTTGCCAGTGATCACTCATAACCCTCACTCATGGCTTCACCACTCGTGAGGTTACTCGAGGTCACAGGCAACTGTACAAATAACTTTGTTATCCCACAGGCACCCCCTGCATGTCATATATATATATATATATATATATATATATATTGCAAATATGTTCAAAGTGTAATATTTAAACTTAGTAACTGCTTAGAACATTTACAACTTTGTTGGTTAAACATGTATCTCTGGAGCAATCACTTACAAGAAAGGAATGATCTGCAATCCAAAACATAGGGTGGATGGCAGTTCCAGTCTCTAGCCATACGATTAGTAAATTACCTTTTGCTCCTCAAAAATCCTCATTTTTGGGAGTGCCAGGTTACTATGTGAGACTACCCTTTTACAATGTGTGTTATGATTCACATTTACTAGATCATTAAAATCCTCAGGAGCACAATTTATAAAGATCTGTTTGGTTAACAACTATGCAAAATATTGTAAATGCAGGTCTAGTGACTGTCAACCAACAGAAGCACAATGGTTGTAATGGCGAGTAAGAAAATCAGAATCTAGGACAAACCTATAAATTTTATCAAGGCTATATGTACCCTTGACTTTGAGCTGTGCAAAGAACAGCCCCCCGAAGACCTGCAATCCATAATCTATTAAGGACAAGATACTGTTATTAACAGACAATGTTCTAGCATATATTAAAAAATTGTGTTTATTCCTATAAAGTCAAATATTTACCATTTGAATAAGATGGTGGCATAGGACAGCTCACTGCCAAGATATACTCCTAAGTACTAAAACTTGTCCACCTGCTCAAATAGGGTGCCTCCAAGGGTAACCAGATATAACTCTTTAGAGTTTCTTGTTTTCCAATTATTGCCAAAAATCATACATTTTGGTTTTTGTATTGTTCATTTTTAGCTTTTGATTAAGAAACCAATGTTGTACCCAGTCAAAATCATCTTGGAGGTGAGCTGCCAGGGCAGGGAGATTGTTATCGCTATGGAAATCACAGCATTGTCTGCATAAAGAAGAAATTGGTTTTATTCATTCTCTAGGCAGTGGATTCAAGAAAATATTAAACAGTTACAGGACCAAAATGGAACCCTGTGGGACTCCAGATTATTAATACAATTTGTAGAATAAGCATCGCCAGTTCTGACCCTCTGTTGTCTCCCAGTTAAACAGTGCATAAACCAAGCACAAACATTGCTGGATAGTCCCAATCTGCTCATTCCAGCAATGCGCAGGTTATGGCCAACTATATCAAAAACCTTTGATGAGTCAATATAGACTCTGTGGCAGTCAAGGGCACAATGGAGGAACTTTGGTAATGAATTAAAGCAATTGTACTATGTTTTTGTTTGTCTAAAACCATGTTGAGATTCAGTCAACAAATTGTACTGATCCAAATAATTGACCAGTTGGTCATGGGCCAACTCTCTCCAGTGCCTTGGACAGTAAGGGGGGGAGGGGCAAGAAAGATATGGTCTTTGGTTGTTCAAAGTATCAAGCGGTTACCTTTTTAAATCTGTACCACAGTAGGTTTCTTCTAACTATTGGAGACTTATTGGGTAATTAGAGACAATTTAAATAATTTTGTTAAGGTAAAGGACAATATTTCCAATGAAATTTCTATTAATGTAAAGTCCAAATTATCTTCTGCAGTTTTAGCTTTAATACTTGTATTTAGTTTACATTTTTTTTACTTCATTTTCATTCATACTGTTTTTAAGATATAAAATGTGTTCAAGATATAAGAGGACTTTCCAAATAAAAATAACTCTTGTGGGGTTGATCTGATTAGTTTTCATGACCAGAGCCCCTAAAAATTATTACAAGTACAAAACAAACCATTTTAACTGATAACAGTTTTATTATAAGCTTGCCAGCATGCCTTCATGACTATGCAATGACAGCCTGAGAGGGTGATCCCCTCATCTGGTACTGTGGCAACCAGCCTTTTGACATCTCCCATGGCTGACTAACAATTTTTAAAAACTGCGACATTTCTGTGTCCACCTTGGGAAAAGTGTAGATGAAAAGTGCTATAAAAACATAATTTGCTATTGAATTTGTGAAACATGAAACTACTGGTCATCATTTCAATTAATCATGGGTGAATATGTTCCAGCTTTTATCCTGGCTTGTTCCAATTTGATCCCCAAAAAGGTTATTGCCTTTAAATCTCTTTTCAAACACTATAATGTGTACATACTGCCAGTCCGCCAATGCAGCAGTAGCACTACTGCCTGCAACGCTGACGACCCATGTTTAGAAGTAAGCACAGTGCATCAGAGGGTTGGCCAGGTGAAGGTTGGATGAGCATCCCATGGACAACTGTCCTCCAGGGGGGAGGGTTGTGGTTTTCCGGCATGTCAGTATCACCCAGTGGAGACTGGGTGTGCAACAGCTGGACCACTGAACAGTGATCAAACCATCAGTGGACGTCTGTGGGCCAGGTGCGGGAGTGTGCCCAGCCTGCACTGATGTCATTGCATATCTGTGCCTCTTGAGGAACCCAAGGAGAAAACCCTTGGACATGGAGCACCATGATGCCCCTAGACCACCTCCCAAATGATGCCCCAGACATAAGCCTTGGCTGGGGCCACTGGTAGACTTTGGTCACTCCCCTCAGGGAGCCTCATCATAGGGGGTAAGCTATGGGCCACCCAGACCAGGCAGCTTAGGGGGATGCCATGAGGTCAGGTTTAGTCACCAATGAGGGGTTACTTCCCCCCGCCCGTGACCAAGTTGAAAAAAAAGTGTAAATACTTACATAGTGATAATAAATTGATTACATTCTTTTTACAGTTTAGCATTTCAGATTAAGCAAGTGTAGCAAAAGGTTTTGCTCGGTTCGGGATACTAGAACCAGTTGGGGGATTCTATTCTTTTCTTTTTTTTTTACTGGGTTTGATCCCTTGCTAGTTCACAGTTCTCTCACCCAGAGAACTCAAGAAGGCACTCACAGTAACTTTACCTATAAACAGATATGCAAAAATGGCTGTGATAAGGTATACACCCTGAAAGAGAAAGCACACATCCATACATTAACTCATCATACCATAACCACAAGCGAGTGTTTCTAGAGTTGCTCATCAATAGGACAACTTCATCGAGGGTAACCTTTCTAATTTTTTTTTACAATTTATTTAACTAGGATTGCCCTCTGAGATGCAATATCTTGTTTCCAGTGGGGTCCTACTTCTGCCCATTTCCACAGCTGGGTGTGAGAGGTTAAGTGAACTGGTCAATGTCGCACAGTGAGCATATAGCTCTAGTGGGGTTTGAACCTGTGATCTCCCAGTTCCAAAGCTAGTATTCTAACCATTAGACTATACTGCCTCTTGCTCTCCATTGGACATTAAAAAATGGGTTGGAAATGTCATGCTACCTTGGTGGCTAAATAAATTATGTGACCCATATGTTATAGTCCCACAGAAATGCACAGGTTGGAAAAAGTACAGGCAGTAGAATTTGGGCAAATCACATAAAGAATTCATGACACATTCACTCATCCCTAATTACCATCACCAACATGGCTGTCACATTTACTCAGTGAAAACCTCCAATAAGTCTCTAGAAACTAAAGCTTCTATAAAGCCTTGTGCCTCACTATGTACCTGGGCATGCATTAACCACAGATAACCAATGTCCTTTCATATCTCACTATTTTTTGTGTATCTATATCAATATGAACGTAAGTATATCTGCATACGTGTCCCATCTAGCCATCATCTTGACAAAACCACATTGGAATTAAGACATATGCCTTAAATTATACCTTGTAAAATAAAATGTTATTAAAAATAATGTATGTTTAGACTTTATACCAAAAAAGCATTAGAGATATTTTCTTTTGTAGTTGTAGCGCCAGGACCAGACACTTCTATTCTTTGCCACCCAAGCCATCAACAGACCTATTTCTAACCTGCTGAATCTCTCCTTCCTCTCAATAGTGCCCCTGGCCTGGAAGGTAGAAAAGTCATCCCCCTACATAGGGGGTGGCACCATGGCTCTTGGAAATAACTGAATACCCCCTACCCTTTCCAAGATTCAGTAACCTTATTTTCATTCCCAGCTCTCTGCCTTCCTAGCCCTTTCCATTCTGGTTTCTGGCCCAACCATTGAACCATCACCTTCCTCCTTAGGCTTACTGCCTCCATCCTCAGTGGGATGGATCAGGGACTCCTTACTTTGGCTGTGCTCATTAATCTCTTCAAAGGCTTGGAAAAGGTCTTCCACAACCTCTTCCTTAGCAAGCTAGCCAGAGATGATTTATCAGTGCAGACAACCTCCTGGTTCAGCTCCTACCTAACAGTGTTCAATCCATTCACATAGCTAGGTCTACCCCCCATGACAGATATAGGAGTCCACCAAAGCTCAACCCTTTGTCCCATACTGTTCTCTATGTTTCTAAATGATCTGACATCTGCCTTATCACTGTCCTTGTCCCTATGTAAGCAGATGAAACAGTGCTATGTGCTAGTGGCCTAGGCATCAGCTCACTCAAAAGCTTAAGACAGCTTGGTTTTGCATGTCATTTAGCAGTGAGTCTGCCTAAAGCTACTGACACTGAATGAAACTAAAGTAGCAGCCATGACTTTGTCCTCAAACTCAAACTGGTCCAACATATCCCCTTCTGTGGTGGACAGTGGCTCATGCATGGTGCCGACTGATCTTCAAATTCTAAACTAACACTCTCCTCCACTACCTCTCCATTCTTTCCATGCTGAATCCTTAGTCTACACTCTCTGTTACTCAGCTCCCTGCTTATTCCTTGCTCCTGGGCATGCCTGCCTCCTGAACAAGCTATGTTCTCTTGAAGATTCCTTTCCACCTGGAACTCCCTCACTATTCAGGTTCTGCCATCTGCATCATGCCTGTTTTTTTGTATCATGGCTGTCTTTCATGAGGCAAGTCAGGAATTGATCAGACCTTCCTGTGGCTGCTCCTCACACTAGTTGGCAAACAAATCTGCTTTTTTTATAATCTTAGTAAACATATTTTGCTTATTTTGTATTGGCATTGTGTTTGTTATGTGTGTGCATAAACTCACACTTTTAATTATGGAAACATAGACAAGGGTAGCAGAAAAAGACCAACAGTCCATCCAGGGTCCTAGTCCTCCCCATCCTCCCCCCATTCTCTTTCCCAATTCTGTTGCCCCAAGTGACTAATAGAAACATAGACAATGACATCACAAAAAGACCAACAGCCCTCCTTATCATGTTCTGTAAATTGTTCAGACTGCTAAATTATTGCACGTTTGTATTTTGTTCTGTCAATCCCATGTATCCTTCCCCCAGGACATAGCTGGAAATGAGCTGTTTGCAGTTCAGCATGTTCACTCCTGGCCAGATGTTTAAAATAAATGAACAGTTACCACAGCCAAACCTCATATTCTTGCAGTGTGTTCCTTACTAGGGGTGTGTGAATACTTATTCCGAATATTCAGCTGAATAGTCAGTCCTTGAATATTCAGGTATTCGTTATTCATTATTCATGTATTCATATTCATTTATTCAGCTGGTTTTCTATTCACTAAAACAACTTTTTACCTCTCCCCAGGTAAGTAGAGCTAGTCTCCTAGTGATCAGTCCTCTCATTTAAAGTTTACAAGACCTCCCACCGACCTACCCCTTTCCCATGTTCCAGAGTTAACAAAATCACATACTACCAGGCATATCCCCCCCTCTATCTTATGCAACCTCAAACACATTCCGTTCCTCCCTTTCCTGGGATTACACCTACCCAATCTGCTCCTGCCTAAACTTGCCATCCTCACTCTCATTTATTTACTCTCTACTCTTCCTGTCCTCATAATTCCCCTCCTACTACACCCCTCCTCACATGTTCTACCCTAATACTACTGTAGATAGGTTCCTTCCAATACTTTGGTCAGCTAACTTCTAGCCTTCTCTGGAAATGCACCTTAGCTGGTCAGAAGCAATGCTCTAATCAAATGCTGCACCTAATGTTAAAATCAGAACATATATCCATGTATGTATATTTTATTTCTGCTGTAAAGACTAGTGTACTTTTTGCTGTTTTATAAACTCTATGATACAATTATTTTAACTGTAAAAATGTATGTATGTCAGAAGTACTCTACCTCACCCACCATCTAGGAGGCATCTGAGAATGAGGAATACTACTCAGTTTGTCTTCCTTGTGAAACTTTTAAATAAATAAATAAATATTGTCGCTGACTCAAACACAGTCATTACATAACAATTTAAAAGCTTTCAGCACAAGTTTCTTCCTCCCAACGACCAAAATGTAGCATCCATTCTGGCTCTTTCACCTTTCCCCCCTTGTCTTGATCCTTGATTTTCAGGAGGGGGGCAGGGGCAAACTGAACTACAGTCGACAAGCCAGTTGGGCCCCCCTCATGCTACACTGCACAACTGAGGTCTCTACTGTAACAGTACCTGCTGGAGTGAGCTAGTAGTAAATCTATGATGGAGCAAGTTATAGTAGGTAGGAGTAGTAACCATGATTGCAAGGGAGGTGGTGGAGCAGGAGGAGTGTCCTAGT
>CM028135.1:296522500-296545000 GCA_016271365.2 Neoceratodus forsteri
CAAAATAGCACCACTACCCCCTGAGGCAAGAGAACAGGAGCTTTTTTAGATTAAGTTAAGCTTTGAAAGGGAAAATGTTACATTCTTTGGGAAGAGTGCTACCTCCTTGAAAAAATTATTGCTCTGACCCTGGGTGCAGCGTTGGAGGTGCACAAGTCTCTGCGTATTGACAGGGGTGGTGGTAGTCAGTCAGTCTTCTGGGGCCCGAATGTGCTGGGCATCATGATACTCGCAGCAGTGCTTTTCAATCACAGCCCTCCCTCCAGTGACATTGGCATCCAAGATCTCCACAGCATGCATGCTCACACTTATGCGTGTCAGTGCAAGGAGGCTGTCAGCATCATCTCTCCTACAAACTTGCTCCAATTGCACTACTGCCAGTGGTAACCCAGGTGCTGGCATAGCAGCAGAGCCTTCTGCTCACTGTCCCTGAAGGAGGAGTTTATTCTCTGGGACATTCAGTCCTATTCGAGACAACCACAGAATTTTGTGTTCTTAACTTCCAATAAGAAGGCAGTTCAACTGAAATGTATTTTTTTACAAAATTAAAACAAATATATGAATATTTATCAGCAAAGCAGAACGATTACCTTTTGAGACCCAGTTCATATTTCCAAAAAATATCTGTTGAGGATAATCATGCTTTTAAAAATGTTACTTCACATATGAGGCCTCTGCAAAAACTCTACAAAACACACACCTAGGCTCCCTGCAAGCAAAGAACGTATAGTTTTTTCACAAGCATGCTAAACAGAGTTAACAGTATTTTATTTCATTTATTTTCCCAGTTTTGTTGCCTCCATTTCCTCTTCTGTCCCCTGCATTTGATGACTGGATTGAGCACCGCTGTGCCCTTGCTCTGGGCTGCAGGGTAGAGGATCCTTCACAGCCCATGACAACGCCGCTGCTGCTTGGCCAGTTGGCAGAGGGTACATGAATGTTGGGCAGCCTACACTCCCCTTGAGAACCACGTGCCTCACTTCCACAGTGTGCTTGTTCCCAAGTCAGCTCTAGTGTTGGATTCCAGAAATCCAGACAACTGGTGAAAATCCAGTCATACCCAATCTTTGTGACTCAGGCTCTTAGCTGGAAGAAGTTGACACCTTCAAATACCTGGGTGTCTGTTTGGATCATTATCTCAAGCACTCCCTCCACAGTGATGCCATTTATGAGAAACTATACCCTAAACTTGGTGCACTATATAGCAACATGGAAAGTACCCCCCCCCCGCCGCCCACTGGGAGACTATTGTAAAAATGATCCTCTCAGACTTCAACTAAAGAGATGTGATGTACAGTGCTACCCCAAAATTTACCCTTGACAGACTGGACCTCTATTTTCATTCCTTCTGCCTGTCATACCCCTTCCAGTACTGTTGTAATGGCTCTGTACTCCTCCTTCTCACTCCCATCTTGTTTAAGGGTAGATGCGTTTCCCTCTGTGCTTCCCTTATCTCTAATTTCTGGTTTGGGTTCCTCCCCTCCTGTCTCAGCTCCTTCTACTCCCTTCCCTCCATTTACCACCTCAGAATGTCTGAGCCCTGCTCCCTCTCTCTTTACGCTTGCCAAAGATTGTGCCATTTAGGATGTTTTCTCCTATAGGCATCCCTGGGTTTGGTCCAGCACCCTCCCTTTATCTGTTCCTCTGCCAAGATTCCCTTTCTTAATGACCACACCTCTCATATCTACTCCTGCACTTGCCCTGTCACCTTGGTATCATTTTCTGTCTTCCACTCCCTTTTCCCATTTTTCTCTTCCTAGCACTCCTCAAGCCCTGCTGTGTTTTATTTCATGCTTCTTGCCTACATTGTTTATATTGTCAACTCATTTGTATTCCATTTTGTGCAGTACAAGTTTTGCCCTCCTGATAAATCTGCTCACTTGTTTGCTACACTGTTTACCCTGATCCTTGCCTGAAATTATGAACTGTAATATCTTTGAGCATCATGATAACCAATGCCATTATATTTGTGCCCACAGTATTTTACTTGTTCACATTTTGTACTAATTTGTTCTGTACTCTCTTGTACCCTTTCCTCAAGGAGTCATCTAGAAATGAGCTGTTCTCAGCTTACTATAGAAACATAGAAGTTGTCAGCAGAAAAGGACTTCCTCACTCACCCAGTCTGCCTTAAAATTTCCCTAACTACTGTGCCACAGCAGACCCTACTTAATCTCCAGCTCCCCCCAGCCCTGTTACTAAGGTGCCCTTGTGTCTATCCCATACATACTTGAATTCTGCCACTGTTTTATTACCCACCACCTCTGCTGGTAGGCTGTTCCAGACATCCACCTCGCTTTCCATGAAGAAGTATTTTCTCACATAACCTCTGAGCCTTCCCCCTTCTCGCTTCATATCATGCCCCCTTGTCTTTGAGCAACTCTTTCTATGTAAAATGCCACCCTCCAGCACATTATTTATACCCTTGAGGTATCGGAACATTTCTGTAATGGCTCCCCCTTTACCTCCTTTCCTCCTATGAGTAGGGGACATTCCTGGTGTGCTAGCCAACATTCCCCTTCCCATAAAACTGGTTCACGCAATTGTCCAGGCTGTGTGTGGGTGCTGAAGTGTGATATGGCTGCCACTACACATTCAGTCACTTCACTACCAGTCTAGTATTGCTTGTAAAGCACTTTGGGATACACTGTGTATGAAAAGCGCTATATAAATGCAGATTCTTCTTCTTGATTCTTCTTCCAGAGAGTGCATATTTAATTCCTTGAGTCTTTCCTCATATGGCTTCTGATAAGGCCATGCATCATTTTGGCTGCCCTCCTCTGTAAAGCCTTCAGCTGATCTATGTCTTTCTGGAGATGTGGCCTCCAGTACTTGACACAGTACTCCAGGTGGGGCCTCACCATCAATCTATACAGGGGCAACAATTCCTCCCTCTTTCTGCTGGTGATACCCATCCCTATGCACCCCAGCATTCTACTAGCCTTCCCCACTGCTTTATCACACTGCCTTGCTGCCTTTAGGTCATCAGCTATGATGACCCCTAGGTCGCTTTCCTATTTTATGGTTGTCATCAACCCTCCCCCCCATTTGATACATTGCCCTTGGGTTTCTGTGCCCTATGTACATAATTTTGCACTTCTTGGCATTGAAGCCTAGTTGCCAAAATCTTGACTAATCCTTCAGCTTTTTCAGAACATCCCTAATTTTTCTAACCCCCTGGTGTTTCCACTCTGTTGCAGATTTTTGTGTCATCCACAAACAGGCATACTTTCCATCCAGCTCTTCTGTGATGTTGTTAATAAAGACATTGAAGAAGACTAGTCCCAGTATTGACTCCTATGGCACCCCGCTAGTTACTGTGCCTTCTTTCAAGGGTATACCATCAAGACAGCATTGAGACTAGGGTGTCATAATGTTGGCATCAGCATCAGGGCATGTGTCATTTGTGTGTTGTGGATTTCACAACATCCAGTACTGTACGCCATGGGGCCATAAGTGTTTTTCCCTCTGCCCTAAATTGTGTGACCGGGGGTGTGTTTATATTTATTTGGGTGCAGGGGGCATAGCCTCCCACAGAAAAGGATGTGATTCCATCTGCATTCTGGCTGGGGTGTGGCAAAATTGCATGCTGCTATTGCCCTTTTGCCTGTGCTCTTTTTTATGGAGTGCAGATTGTTGGCGCACCAGCATGGGTCAACCTCTTCGGAGTGAATCCCATATACCACCACTCTCTGATTCCTGTTACTTAGCCAATTGCATACCCATTTCACTACTTTTGGACCCACTCCCAGGTTGCCCAGCTTGTTTAACAGTCTTCTATGAGGAACAGTGTCGAAGGCCGTACTGAAATCCAGGTAGGCCACATCCACCGCTCCTCCCTGATCCACTTCCCTGGTCACCCAGTCAATTAACTCAATCAGGTTTGTTTGGCAAGATCTTCCCCTGTGGACCCATGCTACCTCAGATCCTGCAATCCACTGGTCACAGATATTCTCCAATCATTTAATTTAGTAGTGTTTCCATCACTTTGCCCACCAGCAAAGTGAGGCTTACAGGTCTGTAGTTTCCTGCCTCCTCCCTGCTCCCACTTCTGTGAAGTGGGACCACATCCACACTCCTCCAGTCTCCCGGAACTTCCCCCATATCCAGTGATAGGCTGAACAGGGCCATCAGAGTTGCATTCAGCTACTCCTTCAATTCCCTCGGTATCCTAGGGTGAACCCCATCCATCCCTTTGCTTTATCCACTTTTAGTTGCTCTAGTTCCCTGCATGCTCTCTCCTCCATAAACAGGCAAGTGTCCACCTCCCTTCCTTTAATGCCCTTCCCCCTAACTGTGGCCCATCACCTACCCCTTCCTTTGTAAATACTGAACAAAGGTACCTGTTCAATATGTCTGCTTTCTTCTGATCATCTTCCACCAAATCCCCTCCTTCCCCTTTTAGTTTCTTGCCTTACTGTCCCCACCTTGTTTTTCCTGTTTTCGCTTATGTACCTAAAAAATGTTTTATTCCCCCTTTTTACTGACTTGGCAATGTTCTTCTCTGTTTTTGCCTTTGTGCTTCTAACGGCTTTCCCTGCTTCCCTTTGTTTATCTTGATACCACTCCCTATCCTCTTCCTTCTATGTTGGCTTGTATCTTTTGAATGCTAGCTTCTTTGCTTTTACTTTCTCCACTATTTCCCTGGAGAAACACAGCAGTTCTCTTACTCTTGTTAACCTGCCTAACACAGAGGTTTGTTGCCTTCTCAATGGCCTTCCTTATTTTTTCCCCACTGTTCCTCGACCCCACCCAATTTCCCAATCCCTGCTAGGGCCTCTCTCAGGTACTCTCCTATTTTCTTGAAATTGGCCCTCCTGAAGTCCAGGACTCTTGTTTTAGTGTGGCTCAATTCTGGACCCATTTTTATATTGAACCACACTGTACGATGATCATTGATCCCCAGAAGACTCTGCACTGTGACATCAGTGATACTGTCCCCCTTTGACATCACCAGGTCCAGCATCACCCCACCATTAGTGGGTTCTTTAACTAGTTGCCTGAGGACTGCTCCCTGTATAGAGTCTAGGATTTTCCTACTTCTAACTGTTGCTGCAGTCAGGAGGCTCCAATTCACATCTGGTAGACTGAAGTCATTCACCAGCAATACCTCCCCCTTTGCATTTCTTCTATACCACCATACTATGCCCTTCCTTGTTAAAAAAAAAACTATTTAAAACTAGACAAATACTTAAATATAGAAATCATACATGATTCCCCAGTGCCCAGATTGCAACACTGTGTGCTGCTGCCATTCTACTGGGCCATGTAAAACAGCTTTTTTAAGCAGATTTCTTTGCTGGCAAAAATGCCCAAAACTCTCTGCTAAAACTGAGAAAGAGTAAATGACTGGAAAGTGGTGAAAAGGGATATAATCTCCATGTGGGACATGTTTTTCCAATGTGGCACATTCTTTTCAAAATATGGTTTTTTTAAAGGGCCAACTTAAGTCTGCATTTTAAAATAAAAAAGGTCATGCACACATTATCATTTGGGCTCATTCATTGGGGTCTCATCCAGGATTGCTCTAGGTGTATTTTACATGCCAAAATAATAGCTAAACTGGTGCATCAGGTACATGTAAAATGTTCCTGGATAGGGCATAAAGTTATAATTCAGTAGATCACTTTCTATGAACCACACAGCAACAGCTTAAACAGTCAAGTGGTTTGAATGTATTTGAAAAGTGTATTCTACCTGATCTGTTTTTTTTTTTGAAATTATGAATGCCAGTCTCAGTAGAACCCTCTCTATAGCTTTGTTTAATTTGTTATACATAAAATGAGCAAAATCAGGATATGTGCAGTGCTTTGTTATTGTTCTGAAGAGGCTTGCCTTTCCCAGGAGTAAAAAGCCCCATTAATTACTCATGTAACGGAGAAAACAGCATAGGTCGCACTTTAATACACAAGCATTTATCCTGACACTCTGAGACACAGCTGCGGGTCAGGATTCCAACCAATCCTGGGAGATCTCATGGAACTAAGATAATGAAAATGTTTTCATGTATAAAATCTTTAATCAAAATGCTAGTGTTGCCATCTTGTAGTGCAGAGACTGCAACTTAAAATGAATATACAACAGAACCTTGGTAAAATGAACATGTCCCGATATACATGGGTTTTGAAGCTATAATACAGACTATGAGCCATAAATGACATGTGGTGGTAGAAGAACTGCCAACCTGCAGTTCAACTGTATTCTAGTTGTGTAAAAGTCCAGCAAAGTACAGTAATACAGTCTCCAATTAATTAACTCATTTGGATTACCCACATGTATGCTATTATCATTATTAGGTAGTATATATATTTAAGAAAATGTAATAAAAATATAGCAATAAACCTACGGCTCAAACTAAACTTTCCAGATTGCTTATTCAAGGCTATGGCATAATGCCATTTTTAAAACAAAAACGCTTCTTGCAGCCACCATGTGCCCACATCAGCCTTTCAAGTCTGATTGAAGCATACCACCATTTTCTGCCCCATGACACCCTCTTCATCCACTAGAAAAATAGAAGTTACAGTAAAATTCCTTTTATAAAGCGTTAAAGCACAAATTTGAACATTTTAGTACTTTATATAAAATATTCAGTTTGAAGAACTGTCCTCTATCACCATAAAAAAAGAAAGGAAAGCAAGAAATAGAGTTGGGTTTATATAGTGCCTTTCATACAAACTATATAGGGAGGGGTATCACCAGCAGTAGGAGAGAGTTGGTTCTGCCACTGAATCACTCGAAGGTATGCCCGCAACTGGAGTACTGTATCCAGTTTTGGAGACCACACCTCCAAAAGGATGTAGACCAGGTGGAGGCAATCCACAGTAGGGCAACTAAAATGGTGCAGGGTTTGCAACAGAAGCCATATGAGGAGATATTGAAGGAGCTCAAAATCTACACCCTGGAAGAGAAGAGAAAGTTGACATGATCAAGACCTCATGGGATGGACAGGGTGCAGGTTGGGATCCTCTTTCAAATAAGAAGCAGCATCAGGACCAGAGGGCATCCAATGAAGCTGGGGGGTGGGGAGTTCAAGACAGATGTTAAGATATATTTTTTTCACCAAGATGCAAGGAAATATTTCTTCACCAAAAGGGCGGTAGATGCCTGGAACAGACTGTCAACTGGAGTGACAGAGGCTAGAATAATGAGGAGCTCCAAGAATGCATGGAATAAGCATAGGAGTATGTTAGAACAGAGGTGGGGGGGTCATGGGGAGCTCCAAGAATGCATGAGATAAGCATAGGAGTATGTTAGAACAGAGGTGTTGGGGGGGTCACTGGAGACCAGATAGGGTCTGCAGATGTGAAATAGGCAAGGAACACTTGGGCAGACTGGGTGGACCAAGTGGTCCTTTTCAACCAACAAATTTCATGTTCAGTGTTTCTATGTTATTTCCCAAAACACTTTACAACATGGAAAGGGAGGGAAAAGAACATTGCTGTAATTTTAGTACAAAAGGAGATTCAGACAGCACAGATAGGAACAACTGGTGTCAGTTGCACAGTATGTAGTATGTTCACCTCTGGGGCAGAAAGATTGTAAGGTTGTGTGTTCCTGCCCCAAATCAGGTACTTAGGGTAATATCCATAACTGATACAGTAGTGCACTATGGAGGGTGGGGGGTACTGCACTGTTGAGGTACCATACTTCAGATGAGATGATTAACTTATGTCTCTTCTCCCTATTCCTGGTCACTGTCTAGGTAGAATTTTTTTTTTCTTTTTCTATTTTTACTTTATCCAGGAGGTCCTCCATCAGTTTCTGCCCTGGTCATGGCCTCCAGAGCTTCCACCAACTGCCTATGCCCACAGTCTCCCAGTTACCCCCCCAGCTTACCCCCTGGAGGGCAGGGCCATGGCTCCAGTTCTCCCAATTCCAGGCCGCGGGTATAGTATCTGGTTGGGAGTGTGGCAGCAGTGGCTAATTGAAGCCTGGGGGGGGCTTCATGGAAATGGAGGCTCTCCCCTCCATTTTCTGTGATTTTTCCTCTGGGAGGTGAGGCAGATGCTGGATGTCATTGCATGTCCCCGCCTCCCGGAGGAAAAATCACAGAAAATAGAGGGGCGAGCCTCCTACGAGCGCCAGTAGCTGCGAGGCCCCTGGCTTCCACCAGGGGTCCGTCAGGTACTGGACACTGTCCCCACCCTCCCCTCAGAGAAGGAAAGCAGTCCATAGGACACTCTATCCTTCTCCCCGGGCTGGCCCTCCAGCAATCCTGGGTCCATTTCAGAACCTGGGTCGCCGGCGTTGCAAGAGGAAATCCAACCACTGCACTGGTGGGCCAGCCCCAGGTGGAAATTAAAGATCCCATGACATTCATTAAAGAAGAGTTTCAGAATTTTTTAATTAAAATCAATCAAAAGAAATAAATATCCACAAATAGAAAGGGGTAAGACAAACGTAAAGCAGATTACATCAAAATAACTAGAGAAAAAAAAGGAACATAAGCCAAAACCCTACATCAGACCCCTAACAAATCCTGTTTGGTACTCTAAATCTAAGAAATAACCCACATAACCCCCCACCAAGTGTTAAACTGTACAGTACCCACTTTTCTGAATTCAGCATCCTGAATGCATTTAATCTCATTAGAGACAATATGAAATAGTTCAGACTGAGAGAGATGTTGCTGTACTACAAATCTGTAATTCTGCAATATGAATCTGCAACAAATCTGCCAAATCCAATGTTAAAAACAAGCAAAAAGATCCTGCAAACTACCTGCATTACATTTCAACCAAGCAGATGGAAAATTACCAAAAATCAATACATCATATGACAATGCAAGAAACAAAGGCAGATTCCATCTTATAGCTACTAAAGTCCAAAAGTCCTAAATATAATGACACTCAAAATATAAATGGTCCACAGTTTTTAAAAATGTTGTACAAATGGTCCTGGGACAATAGCATTTATGTGTATCCTTGTGTTTCAGTTTATTGTTTACATTAAATCTACCATGAACACAGAACCAAATGTTGTCCCTTATTTTTGTAGGCATCTAAGGTTCTATCAAAGTCTTCTCAATAAATGCCATCTGCAGGTCAGAATCTCTGACAAAATTAGGCTGGTTTAGAAAATGTCTGGATAAAATTTTAACATGTAATGCCTTCCTAGGAACATCTAAAACCTGTTAGCGAGATACCCCCCACCACACACATACACTGTTTTATTGTATCAAAACAAGCATCCATATTTGTAGGCAGGGTTCTAAGTTTCTTAGCTTTTGATTTAAACTTTCCAGATTGCCATTCATCAGCCACATATAGAATAGTGGATGGATGACTATCCACAACAAGGCTGTGTTTCCATCGAGGGAGTTGATGATGTCATAGAGACCTCGAGCAAAGCTGAGAGATCTCAGGCATCATCAACTCCCAAGATGGAAAGACAGACTTAATTTATGGATAGTCAACCATCCACTATTTTTTATAGTATATGGTTCCTCCAAATGGACACAAGGTTCATACCTTGCGTTGACACTTCTGCACTGGTCCTCGCTCAAGTCCTGTCCCCCAAGATACCGGTCCTCCTCTCTGCAGTTACGCTCTGTTTCGGTCACATCCCTGAATATAGTGGTATTAATCGCTGTGGTCCTGCCCTGCTTTCGACATAACTGTACCAGAGATTTAAAAAAAAAAGAAAAACTACAAATTGAGAGTTTGGACACACAGAGACGATTATGGCACTCTGTGTCCAAACTGTCTGCTCACCCCACCGCTCGTTAAGTGAATCTGCCATTTTAGAATGTATTTTTTTAATCACGGACTGTTTCTACCAATCAGGTAAAAGCTCAAGGGGCAAAAGTTGTTGTACTATCGATGTGACATCAGAACGATAGTACAACAACTTTTTTGACCTTTGAACTTTCCTACAACAGGATTTGGAAAGCCATCGTTTTCCATCCACAATAAACCCTAACCATATACTATAAATGTGATGTGGTACAGAAGCCAAGGTACCCATTGTAAAATGTATGATTCAAAACAAGGACTAAACTGAAGTAAAAAAAAATGCTATAAAAAACATCAATGGGTTAAGCATATTTAACCCCCCGACCTGACATCCAAATATGTCACTCCTCTTTTTATGGGGTTCAGCCTACTTCCCCATAGACATTGAGAATAGCAACTATATAAGCTTGCTTCCAATTTTTCTTTTGGGGGGGGTAAAGGTAAATACAATAAAAAGGAATTAAATAAGCCTCGATAATAAAGACCCCCCCTTTTTTATCCATGGGCCACTTTTTCCATTGCTCAGCTTTACCTACTTCAATTTGCAAACAATGTTCCCAATTCAACTGAGCTATATATCCAGTACTGATATAAATTCCTAACATCTCACACAGGGTGGTCCTTACCTGTATCCCTGCCACTTCAGTAAGGGAGAGACACCATAATCCCTCAAACAAATACTAGTACTTTACTGGTAGTTAATTCCAGATCCTGTAGCCATAGAGAATGTCTCTAGAATCAGGTAGGCATGTTCCCCTAACTGCTGATCTGCAGTCACTAGGCACATATCAACAGCATAAACTAAGGTCTTTACTGGGATGGCCTGATCTGAGAGGGCAGTACCACTAACAAGTGGGGAATTATCAATTAATTGAATTGAAAGAGTCCAAAGAAATAATGTATAAAAGGGGGCTAAGTGGACGCCCTTGCTGTGCCCCTCTTTTAATCAACTGTTCCATCCCCAACCAGCCATTTAGATATGGTGTTAAGGAAGCATGTTTATAATATAAACAGATCCAGTCTATAAACCACTATGGCAACCCAAACTGATGATGAACGTTCATAAAAATGCATGTGAAATTGTGTCAAAGGCTTTGTTTTAGTCCAATGTGAACAGAAAGCCTTTAAACAAAACCGTATTCCCACATTCCACAATTTCACGCAGTACAATTAAAGTCTCACTAATCTTTCTGTCAGGGATGGAACAGGACTGGGCAGGATGAGTGGAGTGCACCATGGCCAACCCACTGTGAACCTTTTGCCCATAAGTTTAGTCAAATCTTGAAATCTGTTAACTGTGAGGCTGGACACCGATTATTGATTACATACCCATCTCCTTTCTTACATAAGAAAATCAAAATGCATATCTTCCGGGAGGTCAGATGTCTTTAAAAGAGAGTTGTATATGTCTAACAGTTCTGTAGGCATAAAGTCCCAAAGTCACTTATAAAAATTCTCCAGGAAGACCATCCATCCCAGGAGCAGGTGCCCAGTTTTAAAGATTTTATCACAGATCCTAATTCTGAGAAGGATATTTGATTTATAAAACAGTTACCTGATGTTCATAAATTTTCATAATATTACGATCTATCAACAGAGAATCCATATTAGTATTACTAGGAAAAGCCATACCAAGCATTTGTGATATATGGGAGTCATAGGCTTCACAAACCCCAGTCCTACTGGAAACCAAATCACTGTTGCCGTTCAGTATGTTTCAAATAACTTTGTATTGTACTTTCTGAGTGCAGCTTTCGAAAGTTTTTACCATGTGTGCCAAATTATTTTTCAACTCCAAGGATTTCATCCTGTTATACTGGTAGTTGTTAATTTCCTGTTAAATTGTTTGTATTTGAGCTGAGTAATCATGACTTCCTGTTTGGTGTAATGCAGTTAGTTACGTAAATGTGCTCTCATCTAAATATTTATGATAAGTGGATCTCTCTAAATGCTCAGCATTTTCTTGGAAACATTTCGAAAACCCCTTTTACTGTCCTGCCACCATGTGATGGTGACCCATATAGGCAAAGCACTGATCACCTTGCTTCCACTAATTGCTGTAGTACAGAAGTAATAGAAACATAGAAACATAGAATTTGATGGCAGAAAAGGACCGCTTGGCCCACCTAGTCTGCCCATTTTCCTACCTAACAGATAAGCTGCAGATCTTAGTTAACCAACGGCTTACTTCCTCCTACCCCCCACTAGGACTGCTTTATGTCTGTCCCATGCATTCTTGAATTCCCCCACTGTTCTTGACTCCACGACCTCCTCAGGGAGGCTGTTCCATGCATCCACAACTCTCTCTGTGAAAAAATACTTCCTCATGTTACCTCTGAGCTGTCCCCCATCTATCTTCAAATTGTGCCCCCTTGTTCTTGCACATCTCTTTTTCTGAAAGATGCTACCCTCTTGGACTTTGTTGATTCCCTTGAGGTACTTGAAAGTTTCTATCATGTCCCCTCTCTCCCTTCTTTCCTCAAGGGTATACATATTAAGCTCCTTTAGTTTTTCTTTGTATGTCTTCTGGTGCAGACCCTGCTCTGGACAGCCTCCACTCTGTCTATGTCTTTGCGGAGATGGGGTCTCCAGAACTGCACACAGTACTCCAGATGGGGTCTCACCAACTGTCTGTACAGTACTGTACTAGGACTCTCCACTAGACTGGTGTTGAGCCTCCATAGGCCCTTACCTGTTACTGAGTCAGTCAAATCCATTAATCAATCCTGCTCGTGGAAACCTAAGGCAGTAAAGAAACTGGGAGGGGGGTAGCTTTTATGGGCAGACTACATGAATCGCAAGGTCCCCTTCTGCCAGCACTTTCTTATGTTCTTATTATCTGTACCTCCAACCAAACTATGGTCTGATGTTTCAATTGCAACTGCTTTAATTTTTAACAATCAGGAGGGTAGCAGAAACTAATCAGTAGTCAATTCTGATAGACAAAGTTCCCCAGAAATATGCATGTTTTGGGCAACCTGTCTTGTGACCATGGGCATCAATTAATCCTGCCTGATAGATTAAAGTAGTAAGAAAATTAGCATCACAGAGCACTTTGCTTGTCTTCACCCCTCTATCAGTTTTTTAAGAGACTGCAATTAAAATCTCCCCTAAAGAAAAGCAGCCTGGAGGTGAACAAATAAGGATGAACCTGTTTGAACAAATCAATCCTGGCAGCCTTTGTTTGAAGGGCATAGATATTAAGCAAATTGAAATTATGGTTATGTAAGGAAATGTCAAACAAGAGAGCATGACCAGGGTATATATCCACTATTCTAGTAACAGATGTTAGGATTCTTGAATCAAATCCTAACCTCAGTGCATGCCTCCTCCCCAGTTGACCAAAGTGATCCTCCCCACAATCAGGCCTTTTGGGTGGCTTGTATATCAGACATGGAACACAGTCTGTTATCTTGGAGAAGAAGTATGTCATAAGCTAATTGTCCAAAAATAGTAGAGGTTGCAAGTCTCCTCTTCATTGCTCTGTTGCTGTTGGCATTAAGGAATACACAAGCCAGATGAGGGAAGGGATGCCATAGTCACAGAGGAAGAAAAAGGAGGAAATAATTAAGTGTAGTTAACTTAGAAACTGATTCGGTTTTCCATTTTTTCTTTTCTGTTTCTGCGCTGAAGAACCAAACTCCTCTATATCAGGATAAAAAACTTCTGTGATGAGGCCATGGAGGAAACAATAAAAGAGGCATCCAAATCCTCCACTTCTTCCTCAATTCCACTGTTGTAAAGAGGCAAATCTATTTTCCAGAAGCTCAGCTTCAACATGAGTGTTTTTTATTTATTTTTCTTGCCCCATTTAGATGCAATAGTCTGGGAAGTGTCATTCAAGGGGTTTGGGGGCATCTCAGAACGTGGCTCAGAGACCACTGTGGCTTTGTCTATAGGGTCTGATATCATGAGCAGGACAAAATTAACCACTTCCATCAAGACAGCCTCAGGAGGTGCCACCTGAAGAGGATCCATGGGGGGGGTAGTGAGGTTGGATCAGGTTCTGAAAGCGCCTTCATATTCAAATTAGAGTGTTCCTCTTCTGGTACTTGTGGATCCACAACCTCTTGAGGCAGGGTAGTCTGTTGTGCAAATTCTGTAAAAGTGGTGGTGGGGGGGGGCATGAGTTGCAGCTGGTCTTGCAGCAAATAATAGTCCTGTTCAAGATAATCCAAATTATTGCGAGCAACCAATGGACTTGACTGGAAAGAGTGACCTTCTTCCTCACATACTGTAGATTGTAATGAGAGGTGTTGGTACAATGCAAACTTAGGTTATCCAATTCCCAACAAAGTCCACATTTTGTCTGCTCATAGGAACTACTCAAGTGTTGCAGAGATCCACAGTGGTAACATGTTTTGGATATCCTTGAAAAAAAAGTATACTCCTGTTCCAACCCAAAAAGAAGCTACTAGGCAGGTGTTGAATGCCAGTGTCCACATACTGAAGTTTAATTCTAAACTTCCAGACCCCCGTCCAGAAATTCGCGGTGTCCATAATTGGTTGTGGGATATTCTGGATCTCATACTGTTTTTTGATCTAATACACAATGTCTGCAATATTCACCCCTTCATTTCTGAATAGGAATGTGATGTACTTGAAGGTCAGCTTAGTGAGTGGTATAGCAATGAAGGTTGTCCAAAACAGGGTGTCTTTTAAAATGTGGTATTGGTTCCAGAACCTCTACAGGGATTTAGCAGTCTTAAAACAGATAACAAATGTGTTTTCTCCAGGAGCATGAATTAAGGTATATACCTCAAAAGCAAAACATTTTAAGGACAGTTTAATAAGTACCTTTCACACATAAGTCCAGTCTGGAGCTCCTCTAATGCTCCTTTAAATTTTATTCTCACTGCATTTTTCCATTAAGATGGCCTTACAGGGTGGTGGAATAAACCAGCACAGCTGATAGTTTTCAGTCTTTGTGGTAGTTTTTTTTTCTCCAGCCAGAGGTGTTTATGCACAGAGTACCTGAGTGAGTGGTTACAGAAGTTGAAGTAGAGGGCTCTGATGGAAGGCTCTGATAGGTCTCCATGAAAGTTATGTTGTACAGCCTTATGAGACCTCCCATTGTCTACCAGGAATTCATTACAGTGGTGCTACTGGGGCATCTAGTGGTCACTGACTCTACTGCAGTCACAACTCACTGTACTTGGGAATTAATTGAATAAAATATGTTGTATCAGCACTGAAGAATTAAATCATTATTTCCTAAGTCACACATCCTCTGTGTGAGTGCCTGGCTTCTTCTGGTGGTAATTACTTTATCTGGAGTCAACAACTCCTGTCTGGCATCGGCTTTCTTCCACCTGAGCACACCTGATCCTGTTCACGTATGTGGTAGTTCTCTTCTGCAGCCAGAGGGGTATGCCCAGTGTACCTGATTAAGGGGTTGCAGAACTCAAAGTAGAGGGCTCTGACATAGAAGATTCTGATAGGTCTTTATGGGGGTTATATTGTACAGTGTTACAAGACTTCCCAGTGGATCCAGTAGGAACAGATGGAGCATTTTGTGGAGCAGCTAATTGAAAGAGAGTGGCATCTGCCTGGGCTATATCAGAATTGGCTACTTACACTGGGTTTTCTGCAGGTGTAGTCCAAACAGTATTTACAGCAGTCACAGAGTCATCCCCATTATTGGAGAAAAGATCTCCAAACTCAGGTCAGCCTCATCTAAAATTATATTGTCTGTTTGACCCACAGACTTGTACCTATTGGGAAGGAAATATTGGACCCAACTTGCTTAACATCGCATTGTCTGTGTACATTAGGATCAATCACAGTCCAGTTAGTTTGTCCCATGCTGCCCGTTGCACTTTCTCCCACTGCAGCATGCTGCTTTGGCAATTACCACAGTACCAACCTTGGAATAAGAGTCCTCCCTCCTTGCTGCTTGTATTCTCTATTCATGGCACTTACAGATATTTTTTCTACCATGACTTGCATTTGTTTGGACTGAGATCCACATGTACCTTTCTGCAGCGCTTTTCCCCGTCATAGTTGCCTTGCTCAGTGCGGCAGCAGCAGCAGCAGCTAGTGGCACCCTTTGATGTTCTGGTGGCTCAGCTGATCTGTCAGCTGCCTCTGCTCCACTGACATCAGGCTGAATGTTACTGAGGAGGGGACTCTCTGGGTAGAGAATTCACTTTCCAAATGAATCTTGAATCCATCCAGCACCAGTAAGGGCAGCTTCTGAGGACCAGGTAAGTCCTTCTTATTGTGACTGTGCAGTATCAGTTGAGCTTCTTTCAGGACTATGTACAGTGGAAACAATGATGGGGAAGATGGCACAGAAACTAAACCATCTTGTTGGAATTTCTTCCCAGGTTGGAACTGAGGGCTCCTGGACTGTCTTTTACATTATTTCTCTTCCTCCAAACTATGTTTTTCCTTTAAAAACATCATTTCTTCCTACTCCTCCATCATAACCATCAAATAAAATTTTTTCTCGTGTAGCTCAGAGGTGAGTCTTTCCTCTTCAGCAAGTAATTCAGCCTCACCATTTCTTTCAGGTGTTTCAGAAACCTCCATCGATACAGCAACCTCACATGAATCCACGACAGAGTAGGAGGTCAACTCCCCTGTCCCAGCCTCTCCCCCACCAGGGCTGTCTACCATGTCAGGCTCCTCCATCTTCCCCACAGGAAACAGACAGTGCCCACTGCAGGAAAAGTAGATAAATGTCCCCGGTGTTATGACCAACATTTCCCATCAATAATACACATCTATGTAACCCTCTCCCTAGGACGAACTTGTAAAGAAGCTACTACAGCTCAGTGTCCCTTTTCTTGGTCAAAATTACAAATAAATAAAAATTAATTAATGAGACAAATTACAGTTAAGCACAGGAAGGTTACGCAAGTTGCTCAGGGTAACAGTGTGATGAAGTGGTGGCTGCCGAACTCAAACACAGGTCTCTAGGTTTATATCTCTGGGTTCTGACTGCTAGACCAAACTGCCTACCTAAATAAAAAAAAATATTCAAAAATTATTACAGCCACACTTACCTTTAACCAGCCTCTGGCAAATCATAACTGAATACTGTACTTATACTTCCTACCCTTAGATCATAATTGGAATCTTTGCCACAGGAAATGGAATCTATTGGGTGGAATACTTCCTACCCATAGATCAGAACTGGAATCTTTACAAAAAGGAAATAGACTCTATTGGGGGGAATACTTCCCTACCCATAGATCAGAACTAGAATCTTTACAACAGGAAATGGAATCTATTGGGTGGAATACTTCCTACCTGTAGATCAGAACTGGAATCTTTATTACAGGAAATGGAATCTATTGGGTGGAATACTCCCTACCCATAGATCAGAACTGGAATCTTTACAACAGGAAATGCAATCTAGTGCATGGAATAAAATTATTTATTTTTTTGTTTATTTTAAAAGTATCACAGGAAAGACATACTGAACTGTTAACAGCTCCTTCTCCCCTAGGGGAAAGGGAGTATACAGTACAAGATGTGCAAGTGAAACTACATAAGGCAAAGTGTAGAAGCAATACAAACAAAATGCAACAAAAATACTTACAATAAAAGAAAAGCAAAATACACAGCAGAGTGCAGTCATGATTTACAGATATATAGTCAGGGTGACACAAAAAAAGATAAAAATGCAGTTTAAGTGCAAGTGCTATGTAATACTGGAGGGAAACATAGAAACATAGAATTTGATGGCAGATAAGGACCGCTTGGCCCACCCAGTCTGCCCATTTCCCTACCTACTGGATAAGCTGCAGATCCTAGTTAATCAGCAGCCTACTTCTTCCTACCCCAACCCCCAGAACTGCCTTATGACTATCCCATGCATGCTTGAATTCCACCACTGATTTTGACTCCACAACCTCCTCCTGAAGGCCGTTCCATGCATCCACAACCCTCTCTGTGAAAAAATACTTCCTTAAATTACCTCTGAGCCGCCCCCTCTATCTTCAAATTGTGCCCTCTTGTTCTTGCACACCTCTTTTTTTGAAAGATGCTACCCTCTTGGACTTTGTTGATTCCCTTGAGGTACTTGAAAGTTTCTATCATGTCCCCCCTCTCCCTCCTTTCCTCGAGGCTATACATATTAAGCTCCTTAAGTCTCTCTTCATATGTCTTCCGGTGCAGACCCTGCACCATTTTAGTTGCCCTCCTCTGGACAGCTTCCATCCTGTCTATGTCTTTGCGGAGACTGGGTCTCCAGAACTGCACACAGTACTCCAGATGGGGTCTCACCAGCTGTCTGTACAGAGGGATAATAACTTCCTGTTTTCTACTGGTGATGCCTCTTCCTATGCATCCCAGTATCCCCCCAGCCCTCCTTGCTGCCCTCTCACATTGCTTGCCCATCTTTAGGTCATCTGATATGACTACCCCCAGGTCCCTTTCCATTTTGTAGTTGTTAGTATCTCACCCCCCATTGTGTACTCTTCCCTGGGTTTTGTTTCCCAGGTGCATTACCTTGCACTTCTTAGCATTGAATCTAAGCTGCCATACATTTGACCATTCCTCTAATCTTGCCAAGTCCCTTCTCATCCTTTCCACCCCACCCTGTGCATCAACTCTGTTGCAGATCTTAGTGTCATCTGCAAAGAGACATACTTTTCCTTCCAGTCCTTCTGCAATGTCGCTTATAAAGACATTGAAGAGGACCGGTTCTAATACTGAACCCTGTGGTGCCCCACTAGTAACCCTCCTTTCTTCTGAGTGGACTCCATTTACTATTACTCTCTGTGTCTTATTCTCCAGCCAATTCTTTACCCAGGCTGTCATCTTGGGACCCACTCCCAGGCTGGCTAACTTGTATATTAATCTTTTGTGTGGGACTGTGTCAAATGCCTTGCTAAAGTCTAGGTAGGCCATGTCCACAGCCCCTCCCTGATCTACTACTTTGGTCACCCAGTCAAAGAAATCTATCAGATTCGTCTGGCATGACCTTCCGCTGTGAATCCATGCTGCCTAGGGTCCTGTGCCCCTCTGGCCTCTAGATACTCGACAATTCTTTCCTTTAGAAGTGATTCCATCATTTTCCCTATCACTGAGGTTAAACTAACAGGTCTATAGTTTCCTGCTTCTGCCTTGCTCCCACTTTTGTGAAGGGGAATCACATCTGCCCTCCTCCAGTCCTCGGGTACCACCCCATCCTCCCATGATTTGTTAAAAAGGGTAGTCAGTGGTGCCACTAGTTCTACCCTTAGTTCTTTTAGAATTCTGGGAATGCTAGATAGTAGCTGATAACCACCACTCAGACTGCTAAGGTGTGACGCTATCAATGTAATGCAGACAGTAGGTTCAGGAGCAAAATATAACCAGATATGGCTAACTGATTTAGGTACAGTTTAGCCTGGGGGGGAGTAGAGAAATTGCTCAGAGTTGGGGGCAAAGGGGGACAACAACAACATCAACAACAACAACAACAAAGGGAGAATGGAACAATAGAATAGAATAACAGAACAGAACAGAACACAGTACAGTTCAATACAATACAATACATTACAATGCAACACAACACAATGCAATGCAACACAATACAATACAATACAATACAATACAATACAATACAATACAATACAATACAACAGAACATGGAGTCACACAAAACATTCTCAGCAATAATACATAGCTTGAAGTAAGGGCAAAGACCATCTGGAAGCCATGCAGTGTTAGTAACACATTGTGATATGCACAACATATGTTGCACACCATTTCTGCATGCCCATAAAAACCAATATGGGCTCTTGACAAAGGGGGAAGAATAAATGGACTGCATGACCATTATTGATCACATGGCTGTCCATACTAGCCTGCCTGCATACAGCTGTTATCTTTCTTATATACCACTTGCTAAAAATAAGCAGTAACAGGGCTGCAGGAATTGAAATGGGTGGAAGTGGTGTAAAACAGGGAGGAAAAAGTCAGCCCTTTTTTCAGAGAGGCCACCTATCCACCACGGAGTACATAACTGGTAGAATGTGGAGGACTGCTGGACTGTCAGGAATCATAAAACAGGTGGTGCAGTAGAAGGACCATTGGCTCACCAGGGAGTGCCACTATGGGAGTGGGGTTTGGTCACAGTGAACTACTGAACCCCCAGGGACCCATAGCCTTGGTGTTATGAGAGTTGGCCAGATGTCTGTGTACTAAGCGATGCCAACTGGTGCACCATTCTGAATCACAACATGCATCCTACACATGTCACAATGCCATGATATGTTACTTGAGCAGGCACATAGCAGGACATTAGCGGGTGTAAATCCCAAACAGTAATGTACATTGAGCTACACTCATGGGGTTGTGGGAGGAGACTCATCTCCCCTGCAATATGTGCTGACAGCTGTTTATAGCAGTTTTGGTTGGTGGTGCAATGGATCAGGCACTAAATTTTTGTTAATCACTAAGCCCTCAACTGCCATTGAAAACTGCACCTCCCAATGTTTGGTTAATTCAGTTTTTTATACGTATGCTTCCTTTTTCCTCGCTTGCATTTTTGAATGTATTGTATATGACACTCATTGCTTTTCAGAGCTATGTACTTTACTTTTTGCTTTACAGACTTTGGTTCAGGACCTTGGATGTACCTCTCTTCACTGCAGCACAGAATCTGGATTTGTACAGCATGTTTTGTATGTCAAGTATCTCACAATGCTTTACAAAGGTAAATTAACTGTACGCAGGCCATTAAAGTATCATTTATGTGCCAAATCTCTTACATATATTCATGGATAGCTATGTCAGAAGCTGTTTTACTGAGAAAAGACATGCTGGTAAGACTTGGGGGGGGGGGAGGGGGGAGTATTCTCTAGTCTTCTAAATAGTGCTATGGGAGCTGTAATTTACACCTTGAAAACCACTTGAAATAGGATGAAGGAACCTCTATATAATATCCAGTTTGAAGGATGGTACCCACAACAGGGTAGTTTCCACTTTGTAGTACAGACAGAACAGGACATGAGCCCAAGTCCCTAGTGTAAAATGTGAACCCACAACCTACTGGCTCATTAAAGAGAGTGACACCACATGAGTCACACAGACACTTTGGGATACAGCATATTTTTATACCTTTAATACTCACCCAGAGTCACTAACAAAACTATTTCCTAACAATAAATAAATTGCCTTGGTAGGGCCTATCTAAACATTTGCTATGTATTTAGCACATGTACAATTTGCCAGTTATCCTAAAGTCTTTTTGTCATAAATTGCAATTTTACAACTTCATGCTTGTGATCTATTTTGACAAAGCTCTGCTGACACTCTCTATTGGCCTCCACAGACAAAATAGCTGATACTCCACAAGCCACCAGAGAACTCTCAATTTGTTGTTAGACGGGCTGCTACTTTGCCATCCTCAATCTGCATGGAGAAAGATTAAACATTCAATTTGTTACTTGATAGGCCACAAGGTTCACCACTTACCATACAAATGGAAAACATTACTGTCATTCCTCAACTTGCTTGCCTGAGTATTTTATTATTTGTAATATTTACTTCAGGGAAATTATGATTCATGTCATATTTATCTTCATGAAAAATGAGCATCTAAATGGAAATCACCTTTTGAATGTACCAGGATATAGTGCAATACTAATATGCTTCATGAACTATAAAATTTAGTCACAGTGTATGGATATATTATAGCATGACTTTAATACTCTCACATCAAGCAAATTTTCTCTGTGTTAAGCTGATACCCTGAGACCTGATTTCAGTTTGATAATCATTACACTTACATGATGGTACAAGTCGCTGCCTGTAGATTTATGTCCCCCCTCAGCTCTTTTGCATTAATCTGCCTCTGAATAAGCTATTTGCACTTCCTCGCTGCAGGCAGGAAATTGAAATAAGGTGCAAATTTGTAGGTCTTAAATCTGAACAAGTACAGACAGATATTTTTCACCTGATACCATTCATTTGTTTCAAGTAAATACAAGAGAATTTTTTATTCTACTGTCTTTGTCCTAAGGCAGATCACCACTAAAATTACTGCCACCCTCCCCAGCCCTGCACATGTGCATGAAATGTTTCTTTCTGGGTTTTTTTTTTACCTTTTTAGCACAAGACATGGTTGGGTTATTTCCTCTGGCAACTAACTCCTTATTTCAACTACCAGTAATTTTTCACAGATGTTTTCTGCAGTAGTTTGGTAAACAAAACAGGCCATGTTTTTACTAGTGTAAGAAGTGCCCACATACATTAAATACTGTTTTCAATTATCATCAGTGTAAGTACTTCTATACTGCAATAAACAAACTCAAACAAGGACAATGCATTTGATGTATATAATGTAAATGCCAAATATATCAATATATATATTATCAAACATAAAATCTAAAATTGCAAATCAAATCACAGTTATATCTGGATGCTAGGTATTATTTTGGGGAACATTTAGGGATTTGCTTTGCTCTAATCTGTCCCACCTACAGTACATTCCTTGTGGGTTGAGCTGTAACCAGACTGTTTATAACAGAGATTCATGGCCATGCTTCTTTTTGGCAATGGTCTGCATGATGACCAAGGGCTACAATGTCAGCTGGCTGGGAAAGCACTGATTTCACAGCAGTTATAGAGAAACTACTAAGTCAGGTGAACTCAATTGAACAGGAGAATCAGCTAGGCCAATTCATTACATCCTAAGCAGGTACTGCAATTATGCAGTCTATGATGAGTAGTTGCAAGAACCAGTGAAAACTATAAGCCTGTTTACACTAAGCATTCTACACCACTGTGAATTGTACCAAGTTGCTGATTCACTGCCAACAAG
>CM028135.1:296557500-296562500 GCA_016271365.2 Neoceratodus forsteri
CTTCAGGGGGCTTTGCCCCCTGAACCCCCCCACTTAAAGATTCTCAACTTCAGTCGGAGCTGATTGGGGGGGTGCAGGACCCCCGACAGGCATTGCCAGGTTCCAATGGGTCTCCCACCGCAGCTAGGTGCTGTAGTCGCTGTGGGGGACCTCGCTGGTGAAATGTCGCTGTGAGGGGGGTAAACGCCAATAGAGTATGGTGCCATAGACAGTACTAGTGATCCAAGCAGTTCAAGTAACTAACTTGCCATTGTGAGGAATGTGTGTTCCATATGAGTTTAGGACACAGTTCAGTAAACAAATAAAGGTACAACACTAGCATTACAGTAGTTTATTATATTGCCATGAATGTTCCTTGCCATAATCTAGTAGTCTGGTGCCCCCCTATGCCCAGTAGTGGTTATCAGTCAGTAGTGTTATTGTATGGCTACTCCCTAGTACTGTGTGTCTATATACTGTGGTACTACAGTGTCCCCCCCACTCCCAGTTTCCACGCTCATACAATGGTATGCCCTCCCCACCATGGCACAGAGACAGTGGTGAGCACTTATCTACCACTCACCACCACTGCCTGCCACTGAAAGCCACACACTGCTGTGATGCAAACTAAGTCCAACATTGAATGTCCCATGCATATTCCCCAGACTTAGGTTTTCCTGATGTACACTGTTGTATTAGCCATAACTTTAATACTGTATGCAGGGATGGCAACAAATGTGGAGGTATCCTAGATATCATTCCCATGACTACATAATTGCATCCCTTCAACACCCATCCAAAATATGATTTTGGGGTGAACAGGTGCCCCCAAACCAATATGTTGGGTAGGTGTTTAGGGGACACACTTATGTGACCATGGAGGATGTTATCTAGGATACCTCCAAGTTTGTTGCCATTCCTGCATGTGGTATTAAAGTTATGGGTAATACAACAGTGTACAGCAGGAAAACATAAATCCATGTGCATGGATGGTACATCTGACTTAGTTCACATCATGGCAGTCTTGTGCAAACAGTGGTTGTCAGTGACAGTGAGTGATGGGTAGCACCAGACACCATCTCAGGGATGCAGTGGGGGGTGTATCATCATATGGGCCTGGAGACTGAGAGTGGGGGTTCCACTTGACAACCATTGTAGGTATCAGTAGTGTTGGTACATACTAGTACTGGGTGGTAGTCATGCAATAACACTACTGACAGATAACCCCAACTGGGCATGGGGGGCACCAGACTACCAGAGTATGGTAGGTAACATCCATGGCACTATAACAGACTATTGCAATGCTGGTGTTGTCCCTTTTATGAGCCTATGTCTGACTTTCAAATGGAATGCACATTCCTTACAATGACAAGTCTGTATCTTCACCTTCTCAGTTCATGGATACTGTCTTTGGCACTGTATACCATTGCAAGCAATGATTATCTAAACACATCCACAACATCTTGTACTATCTTACGTTAGTTAGAAATGAGCTGAAAGACTGCACAGAGTGGAATATAGCATAACACAGTTGGGCATTGGGAGGGGCCTTCTGTATTATGTGTGTCCTGGCATTAGTGCTCCCAGCTTGGGGGGGGGGGGGTGCTATCAGAGAAGCAGCTATTTACTCTTTGCATTTTAATGTGCCCTAATGAGATCCAAATGACCCATAATGCCTTGCCTGTGTTACATGGTCATTTCCATGTTGGCAATAGAATATGGCAGATTGCTCCAAAGGAGGAATTTGCCTTTTATAAGGCCTGTTTCCTCTTTGGATCCCTACTGATCCCAATTAGACACATACCTCATATGGCCAGTAGGTGTTGTGGTTTATGAGGAACAAATGCATTAGTGCCTGCATCCATTGGCTGGTATATTCCAAAATGCGTTTAGTATTCACAGAGTGCTTCAGACATGTTCCAATATACCTATGGGCTGAAAATTAAGTGAAACAATACTGCTCGGCGGTGGCTGAACCTTGCTAGGTGTGCTGTTACCTGGATGGAGGGTCAGTTTAAGACAGTGATTTAGTGTAGATTGTGATGAATTGAATTGACCTTTTCATGCAGCACTATAAAATGTTTGCACATGTGAAGTAATAAAGGAATGACCTGCATGAAGATGATAGGCTACGTATTTTATTGTATATCAAACAAGTGACCTGTTTTCTGAGAGCGCACTGCAAAGTATGGCTGCTGCTGGGAGGTATAGTTTCTTCTGAGTTTCAGCTACTGGCAAGGGGCACTGTATCTTCAATACTCCCAAGCAAGGGAGTGAGCACTGGCATTTGTGTTGTTTTTATACCTATAGATTCCTTCAGACACTAATTTGTTCCAGGGACCAGGGTTTAGTGTGCGCTGTTTCTGAGCTTCTGATATCCTGCCCATGATGTCCTGATTCTTAGAAAAATATTTTTAAAAGAATGATTCTGGTGCCCACAATATTGACACTGAAGCTTGAATTCACATTATAAGCCTAACTCCCAGCCCTTGGCCAGTGTGGTCTAGGGAACCCTGAGATGGCAGTATGCTTGTATAAGGTGATGTGGTACATGTAGAGATCAGGTCTAACTGCTCATCCAGCACCTCCTATGGCAGAGCTAGAAAGGCACTGACATTTTCAATCAATCAATCAATCAATCTTATTTGTATACTGGAGGGTATGTGAGCAAAAATGCCCATTTTCACAAACGTCCAGTGGGAAAAAAACAGAGAAAGTATAAAGACAAAACAGAGTCAAAAAGGTACAACATGAATGCAAGGGTATCAACACATTGCAAAAAAATGGTAAACAGAAGCAACAAAAAAAGTTTATAGGCTTGTCTTTGGTACCCATATATGACATTAGACATCCCTCTTTCTACGGGAATGACATTGCATGTGACCACCAAACAGAGCTGGTTGTAGGACCTAAAAAGGAGAAAGATATCCCTTCCAGCACAGATTTACTCATTTATTTATTTATTTATTTCAAAAGTTTCACCAGGAAAGACATACTGAGCTGCTAACAGATCATTTCCAGATGTGTTCTTGGTGTGAGAGGAAGTGGAGATGGATCAAGAGGTGGAAAAACTGAATAGTATTAACAACATTACAAAAACAGAAGTCATCTACAGCAATAAGGTATATCAGAGGTGTATAATCATAAGCACACTGAAGGCAAATCAGTGCAACAGATACATCTATGTAGTAGTTAAAATTGAGTTTTGATAGGAAGGGGGAAACTACTCATACAGGTATAGCCTGGGGATGAGAGGAGCAAAATGGCCAGGGCAGTCCTAGTGGGGAGAGGGGGAGAGTCAAAAGGTAGAGGGTCATGCACAGTTGCAGGTGGGTGTAGAAAAGTCACAAAGAAGAAACTTAAGGGAGAAAGCAGAAGAGGCAGAGTGGATGACAAAGGAGGGGAGGAACAGAGTTTAGGAAAATAATATGAGAAAGCAGATTGATCAACAGTAGACTTCCTAGATGGAATAGACAGGAAATGGGAAATACTACTGCAGAGAAGGTAAGAGGAAGAAGATGGAAAAGATAGTAGGGTTGTGAAGTATGAGGGAAGAGAACCAAACCAAAATTTTAGATATGAAGGGGGTGCAATGGGAATGGCACCGGGTGTCAAGATAGTGAAGTGAAATGGCAGAGTAGAGTGAGCAGTGCTGGGTACGAGGGGGACAGTCTAAGGCAAAATGACAAAAAGAGCAAAAAAGGGGGTCCAGTCTGGCAAGGGGGGATCTGGGATCGGATCTACTACAAAATCTCTACAGTCAGTCTTCCAAACTCCATAAGCCTGATTTTAGGAGACCGACTGTCAGAAGACCGAAAAGGTGTTAATGCAATGCAGGTGGCAAGTGCCCCACACCCCCTGTAACTAAAACAACCAACTCCAAGGGTAAGTGGATCTCAGAGTAGGTTAAAACAGCTTACAGGGGGACAAAAGAGCACTGTGCAAAAGTAGAAACCCAGAATAGAACCCGGGTATGAGCGCAATGGTGGCCGAGCTGCTAGTGGCTTAGCCCTCCACACCATAGGAGCAGGTCAATCAACCTTCAGATTATCCCCTCTCTTGTGGTGCATGGCTAGAGGCAGCGTACCAGTTGATCACATCCACTACCAAACCCCTGTTGGCACCAATGTCCATGTGTCGGGCAGGTGTGTGTTGGGCAGCCAATCTCAGGATCCTGAATGCCGGGATTCTGAGTTTCGGCATTTAGTCATGCTCCCCTGGGATCTCCACTATAAATGACAACACAGATGACAACTCCAGTCTGTCTGCCCACTTAGCCTCTGAATGACCCTGGAGCCTGTCCTCTGACCTCAGCCACTGAATCTGTCTTTCAACTGTGCTGAGAACCAAAACCTGAGTTGAAAGGCTCCCCAATGGGTGCGTGGGTGTGCTGAGGAAGTTCCATGGCTTGGGCAATCTGCAGTGGTGTCCCAGGGGGTCAGTAACAGTGCAAAGCGAGAAGTCTGGAGTATCTGGAAGCCTAACGGTGTAGAGGCAGAGAAAGAAGAAGTTGGGAGAGGCATAATTAAGAAACACTGGTTCTAAAACTCCAAAATAGTGTGGGAAGCTGAGTTTAGCACAAATTCAAATCTGAAAACTGACTAACTTGGCTTTTTTGTATAATTTGTATTTTATGTCTCAGTGCCTCCTGCTGGGACACTCCAGGCTTTCCCCGGTACCTTGTTGGTCCCCACTCACCTTTCTGCCATTCACCCCCACAGAGCCTCAGAGGTGCCCTCCACCAGGTGGGGTATGGGGGATATAACCTTGATTGAGTACATCATCAGGTGATAGAAATGGTGGCAGGGACCATCCCAGATATATCCAGGTCCCTGGTTGGAGCCGGCACTGGGGCTGAGCTTTTTGTCCTGTTACTACCCTGCTAAAGACATCAGCACACAAGGGGGGACCAATGCACATGGCACACAATGCATGAATAGGGTGGATCCCCCAGCCAATGGGTTTCCTTCCCACAGCACCTTCAAATGCATTGCTACCTTTGGTCATCCAGGTGAAAGTAT
>CM028135.1:296567500-296575000 GCA_016271365.2 Neoceratodus forsteri
CCAACAGGGCCACATCAGCCGTCATCTGCAATGTTTATTGGATTAAGCCAAACACAAATCTTGTTCTAAACAGCACTGAAAGAGGACCTGATGTAGCAAGAGGAGTGATGCCTACCAAGACCTCATCTGTTGGGTGATTGAACCAAATAGCTTAACACAAAGTCAGACAAAAGCAGTGCCCATGACAAAGTTACTCTTGCAGATTGTAATGAGAAACAAATAGTACAACTTAATTGGGAATTGAACCCAGGCCTCCTGCATACTGACCAGGTGCTCAATTAGCTGAGCTACTAATTAGACCAACTGGTTAGTTTAAGCTTCACGTACACACTGTCTCATGCTGCAAGTCCTGCAACTAGGAACATTTAGTTGGAAGGTATTTGTTTCTTAAGTATTATACACAGTTAGGTACTGGAAACACAGACAGAAGTACAAAATATATAGCTAACTGTCTGACCAGTTGGTGGCGCACCTGGCTATTTTTTTAGGGGCCTGAATCTGAATTCTGAGCAGGTAATATTTCTTTCTTTCCCACTACTATTTGTACTTCCAATACCTAGTTGTGGCCTGCACCATGCCAATAATATAATTCCATATAAAATGTTTCTAGGTGAAGGCTTTACAGTAGCAGAGACAAAAGTCTCATCTACACCATCATGTCTGCAGCACATCAACCCGTTCGCATCAGTTGACTTGCTGCAAACATGATGGCATGAACACTTACTGGAGTGCATTAAGAGCGCTGTAGATCCATTTTTGGCCCCATCTCAAGAGTGGGGACATGTAGCTGATCAAGCTCATCAAGCCACACTGTAAACTCTCTTCTGCACTCAATACGCTATGAAGCCATCTGCCCACCATCCAAACCCACCCCATAGAAGGTCCAGACCCCCCCGTGGCGTGACCTGCACCACAGCAAGAAAGAGCAATGTAAACTGAAAAGGTTTGTGAAGAACACTGCAGCGGGAAAGGAGTGGCAAAATAAAAAAGAATGCTACAGCTGTGTAAATGCAGCTAAAGAAGTGCTCATGGTGCAATCAAGTTAAGCACTAGACCTGGTAACTTCTGGCCTGATTTTGAATGTGTTACAGGGCCTATGAGTCAAGTTGCCAATCAAGTACAAAATGTGTAGGCCTTTAGCCCCAAAACAAGGCTGCCTTTTTCTGGGGTGTGGCATTGTCAGCTGCCTCCGCACCACACATATCACCCATGCTGTGTGGATCCATGCCATTTATGTGGCAGACCCTATATAATGGGGCTCAGATAGCAGGGTGAGGGTGGAGCATCAGTCCAGAAAAATAGTCAGGTATTCAAGGACAGGATAGTTATCTGTTTCAGAGTAAACCACAGTATAATGGAGTTGCAGATCCAAAGGCATTTATTGTGGGAAAACAGGTACTAAAACACAGTGCTGCAGCGAAATCACTGAGCCACAAGACACCCCAGTACTTTGACCATAGTCTTCATCATGGGATCCACTGATCAAGACTATGGTCGGAGCACTAGGGTGTCTTGTGGCTCAGTAATTTCACTGCACCACTATGTTTTAGTACATGTTTTGCCACAATAAATGTCTTTGGATTTGCAACTCCAATATCCTGCAGATTATTTTTAAATAGGTGACTATTCTGTCCTTGAGTGTCCAGCTATTTCTCTGGACTGTGTTTACTTAAAAGGGGAGCTTGTAACTCTTGTCCAGCACCAAACTCCACCCCTGCTGAGCACACTTTTTGTTTGATTTCCATGAGGGTGGGGGCCAGCCTATGCCAGCATTCAGGAGTTTTTAACAGTACATAGTGGATGTGTGACCAGGAGGACTGCTATAGTGGCTATGCTTCACCCATCTGAATGCCACAATGGGCCATGTTCGGCTGATTCTACAACTAATGCTACACATTTCCAGCATTCAAAGGAGAGGTGAAGTGAAAGATGGCTCAATAGGCCACATTACAAATCTTGGTCCACTTTCCCCTCTGGAAAAGGGATATGACAGCCCCTGAGCAGCCCTGACTTTTTCCCAGTGTACCCTGCTCCATGTCGGCAGCAAGAATCAACTGATAGCTGTATCTAAGCATCTGATAAATTGTTATCTGTAAAATGCATTTCATGGTCAGTTTAAAACTGCTACTTAGGTGGTGATGGGGGAGGGTCCTAAGGATCCTATCCTTAAAGTTAAATATATATGTATATGTGTATATATTTATATATATATATATATATATATATATATATATATATATATATATATATATATTAAAAATGAAAACATTGCCACTGATTGGACTTATTTTTTTTTCACATATTTTTGGGGATTTATGTTTGACTTAGAAAATAGATGCCAAAAGAAAAAAAAAATTTAAGTCCCTGAGCATGCAGAATTTATTATTTGCTCTCCCTCATGAACACCAAAGTGACAACTTTCACACCTGCCTGATGGGCCTGCTACATTGCATAGGGCACGCAAAAACCTGTGTGAAGCAATCTACAGGTGCAGTACCCTGGTCCATGGGTCTACTGCTATGCAAAGGGACAACAGGGCCCTGTGTGAAGCAATCTACAGGTCTACACCCTGCCTCAAGGGTCTGCTTCTTTGAATTGGGCCCATAGAGCCCTGCAGGAGCAAGCTACAGATCCAGCACCCTGCCTTCTGGGTCTGCTGCTTCATATATGTGGCCTAAAGGGTCCTACATCAAGCAAGTTACAGGTCAGATGCCATCCCTGATAGGTCTGCTACTTCGTGTAAGGACCATTTTGTGAAGTAAGACACAGGTCTACTGCTCATCCTCATGTGTCTGCTACTTCGGGTACAAAGAAAATTAAGGGTCCGGTATCCTGGCCAATAGGTCTCCTAATCTGCATAGGGCCCACAAGGTCTATGTGAAGCAATTTCCTGATCCAGCTCCATGCCCAATGGGTCTACTGTCATCCCCGATAGGTCTGCTACTTCATGATTTGGCCACTTTGTGAAGAAAGCTACACACATCTACTGCCCTGCCTCACATGTCTGCTACTTCAGGCCCTGTGCAGAGAAACTATAGGTGTGAGTTGTTATATATCTTTTTCGAAACCTAAGGAAATTTATCATATAAAAAAACCTATGTTAATGCATCAGTTAAGGGTTATAAAGCTGCAGAAGTATGGAAGTTTGGTGTTAGGGTTTTCAACCCTAGCTCTAACCCCTCCCTATCCTCTAGCTCATGACTCAAGGCCATGCACAGATCCAGGGCCACACCACATGGATCTGCTGCTTCCCTGAAGCAAACTACATCAGGTGCTGTGCCCAATTGGTCTGTTGCTCTGCACAGAGCCTGCAGTTCTCTGTGCAAAGCCAGGCAGATTTGGGACCATAACCTACATATCTGCTGCTTTGATAAGGCATGCAGGGCCCTGTGTGAAGCAGGCTACATGTCAGGGGCCTTGCCTGTGGGTCTGTGCTGCAGCTTTGCATAGATCCCATAAGGACATATGCAAAGCAAACTGCAGGGCCGGTGCTTTGTCTGATAGATCTGCTTTTTTGCATAGGGCCCATAGGGTCTTGAGCAAAGCAAGCTACTGGTTGGGGCAGTACCTGAAAGGTCTTCTGCTTTGTGTAGGGCCTTGAGTGAATCAACTTACAAATGCAGCACCATGCCAAATGGGTCTGTTGCTCTGCACAAGGCCCACAGGGGTCTATGTGAAGAAAATTACAGGGTCTGGTGCCATCCCTGATAAGTCTATTACTTCATGTAAGGCTCACTTTGTTAAGAAAGCTACAGGTCTACTGCCCTTCATTACATATCTTCTGCTTCAGATCCTGTCCAAAGAAACTTGCAGGTCTGAGTTGTTATATATCTTTCTCCATCTGTTGCTTTGCCTAGGGTCCACAGGGCTTAGGCCATAGCAAGTTATAGATCCAGGGCTACAGCTGAGAGGCCTGCAATTGTGCAGGGCATTGTGCAAAAGCAAGCTACATGTCCATAGCTATGCCCCTTAGGTCTTCTGCTTCACATAGTGCCCACAGGGCCCTGCACAAAGCAAGCTACAGGTCCACAGCTAAACCCCACAGGTCTGCTGCTTTATGTATGGTGCACAGAGCCATATGAAAAGCAGGCTACAGATCTAAGGCTCTGCACCACAGGGTTGCTGTTTCATGTAGAGCCTGCAGGACCCTTCACAAAGCAAGCTACAGGTCTGGAGCTGTACCACGCCCATCTGCTATTTTGCATACAGACCTACATCAAGTAACACACCTGTAGGGCACAGCCTCAGACCTACAGCCTGGCATTAGATCATGAAGGAAGTGACAGGTAGGTGAGTGGGAGTTATGCTTTAAAACTCAAACACCATATTTCCATACTAATGGGGCTCCATAATCCTGACTGATGCATTAAAACAATTTTTTGCCATGAATATATTTATAGCTTCCACACAGCTGCGTTTACAATTGTAAGAGTGGCTGCACTAACATATTTAGGGCACCTGAACTACTCAGCATTCTCACACCCTAAGAATGCATGCAAGACCACTCTTGTAGATCAGTGTGAAATGTGGTGTTCCATTGACAGAAATGTGCAGAATGGCAATTCAGCTTCCAAACTGCTTTTTGGAATTTCTTTTTGAATTCTGCAAAATTCTGAAAAGCATTTTTAAGTCAACTACATAGAAGATTGTGTATGGACACCCATACACAACAAGCCTGTGTATGATCTGAGAGGTTGCCATGGCAAACAGACCTCAGGAGCGCAGCTCGAGAGGGCTACTGGTTGTCATGGCAACCTCAGGAGTCAGACACAGGCTTGTCTGCATATGGATTTCCATACACAACCTTTTATAGTGTATGGCCATCATTAAAACAAACCTGACTGTGTTTAGAAAATGTCACCTACTCCCCGCTCAGGTCCCGTTATTTCTTGCCATACACACCAGGTCCTCCTATATCTTACCACTGCAGCTGCTCTGCCTCCATCTTTCATCTCTCACCACCACAGCTCAACTGTTCATCTCACGATCGGGGAAACACACACGGTGTTCAAGATTACCGGCATTAAACATTTTTAAAAATGCAGCTTTCACGATCGCCATTGCTCTTTAACTTGTCTCAGCATTGGTGATCAGAACTGCAGGTTGAATGAGACAAGCACGCACAGACATCTGAAATTGTTGTGCTGCAGTAGCTACGTATCTAGTGCAGCACAACAACAACAATATGATGTAGCTACTGCAGCACAACAAGACTATTCTAGGGATGGATTTCCATCCACAATCACGTTCCACCATACACTATAGAATAATTGTCTGTGGATCACATAAATCACAAACTAATTTTTCACAGATTGTGCAAAAGAAATCCACAGTTTATGTAACTGAAAACCATTCCACTTTCAGAATTTCAAAATTCCTCTACCAATGGAATTCCACAGACTTAAGCAGAATTGTCTGAAATCATGTGGCTTTTAATTCTTGCAGAATTTGAAAATTCTGCAGAACACTACACTATTACAATTACGCATGCTGCTTGGGAACTACGAACTACTGTAAAGCATCTGAACAAGTTTCAGAGAGCCTGGGCTCTTTTTCCATTTGGGTACATTATTTCTTTCTCCCACAGTTTGCATTTCCAGTAACTAGCAGTGGCTACTACCATATAAACAACTTCTTTCCATCTGAAAGTTGCTCTTTGTCAGGTTAATTGATATGCCAGTGCAGTAGTTCATTAGCCAGATGGATCAGGTTTAATGATTTAAACAAAGAAGTGGATGTTTCAAAGAATATGTTAATTATACACAGACATTGCTACCTGTTCTAATGCATCATTTTCCATTTATGCCAGTAGTCCATAGCTTGAAAAATATGTTTGTCAGTGTAAAACTCTTGATTCACTGCAGTAAATTTCAACTGAGCCCTATCAATGGCATGGCAAAAAACTTCTAAGGTTTCCATTTGTGCTCTTCCCATTTTAATCATGATATTCATTGTGCTCAGAAGAAAACTTGAATGTCTCAGGACTGTTCTAACCAGTTTGTGAGCATAACAAAGTCTAATTCTGCACAGCAATTTGAGTGCAGGGACAATATGATGCTGACTTTCTTTTCTAATTAATGTTAAAGTGCAATGCAGATATGTTGATGTATATTTTTAAATGATTCCCTGATTGTACCCTTTTTATATAAATGTGGTTTTAATAGTAGATATATTTTGATAAAGTTGCTACTCTTTTCTTCAAAATGAATATTACAGTGCAGCAGGTTTTTGAATGACCATTTTTTTTTTATGTCATGATCATTTTGGTCCAAATTGACTTAAGTGCATAGTGGTACACTGAACCCAAGACCTCTAGTTTTGACCCCTGCACATGTATATTTAATAGGCCAGCAGTTAGCAAGGGTGCCACTCTGATCAGGATTGGAGGAAATGGCTTTGAACACCCCCAGGTATTCCTGTCTGCACAGCTCCAAGCTGCTAGGAATAGACACAGGGATGCAATGCTACAGGCAAGGAAATATTCAGCTTTTCTGCTCTCTTCTACAAGGAAGAAAATCCCAGCCACATAAATTCAGCCTCATAGAATATCACCCTGCCTCACGTCAAAACTACAGGCAATTTACAAGAGCAGTTCATTTCTCAGACACAATTAGTTTGCAGAAACACTATTGACTGCCTAATGCTTGTTTGTTCAACAGCTCTCAGTGAGTTACACGCTCGTCTACGTGACAAAACACTAAGGACGGGGAGCTCTTGATTTCTTGAGAGTGCCAGTACTCACTGCTATCTCCCTTGTGCCTGTACTTCTAGGGTTTGCCACAGAATATAGTCTGTTCAGCAACACAATAAGAATTTTCCACTGTGACTGCAAGCAGATATTCTCTATTTATTCCAGTAGACGAGGTAAACAGTAGCATAGATCAGTAAATATTTCTACAACAATATTAAAAAAAAAACAGTTGGCCATGATGCTCACTTTGATTGTTGCTCAATTGACCTGACTGAAGATATTATATTTATCTTCATGAGAGGTCACTAATATTAAATCCCATGAGTGGCAAAGCCACAAGTGTAATATCTTATTATCAGTGACCTCTCATGAAGATAAATATGATATCTTCAGTCAGGTCATGTCTTGTTCCATTTATACAGCATATGTGTGAGGACCAAATGAAAATACCTATTTTTATTTTTGCCACTTCTCCACTCAACAAAGTGGGGTAGCTAGTTGGCTACAATAGGTACAACGGGCTGCATTTTCAATTTTCCTCACTAGATGCTGCCAGAGTTCAATGTTATGTGTTAGTGAAGGGGTGTTTCTTCTACTACTGAGTAAGAAGCAGGACTGTGATAAGGCAGAGAACCCTTCCCCTGGGAATCACACCATTGTTGGTCGGCAGCACAGTGTTTCATGAAATTACCACTGGTGTGCGTTTGTAGCACAGAAACCAGTCGTTATGGTGCAGCACTAATTTTTGGTAGGAGTGTGAGCAGGCAGAATAGTGTGTAGCTGGCAGCAGTAGTGTAAAAGTACATGTA
>CM028135.1:296580000-296645000 GCA_016271365.2 Neoceratodus forsteri
TATTTGGAGTGTAAAATGTCAGCATAAGAAGGACAAGTAACACAACAACATAATAATTTAAGGTTGAAAGGGACTCTAGGTCTATGATGTACATGCTTCCCCCACAACCACTTCACAAGCCTGACACGGATCTAGATATAGGATTATTTTAAAAACTAGATAGCTAACATGCATTTCAATTCTGATAACTGCTGGTTCTTTACAGTTTGGTCTCAAGGCTTTAAATATTGTCTGTCAGATCATTCTGTTCTCTGTGACCCTAAAATTCTAGCTTAATGCTGTTTCATGCAATTATATTCTAATTCAACTTTGTCTGCTAGCTATAGAGACCATATATATGTTTCTTAGATTTAATTCAAAATTAAACCTGATATATTTCTTTGGCGGCAAATAATTGTACTAGACTGGTTTAGGTTCATTTTTAGAAGCTAATTAAAATTAGCCTAGTGTTTTCAGAACTCCTAGCACTTACCTATAACTAAGTCAAACACAGTCAGCCTGTTTCCCTTTTTTCAATTTCAGTATGTTCTGGTGTACCAATAATGCTCTGAAGCATTTCACTCATGACTGGATACAGTGAGATTGCTAATCAGGATTACTTGATTCAGTCAACACTGATTTCAATAAAAAAGACAAAAAAATTATCATAAATATAGAGAAAGTGCTGGCGGTAGTGACAGGTGATTAAAATCTCATTCACTTGGAATCAGTCTGATTCATGGTGGTCGGCTAGAGGAAGTCTTCGTATCAGCGGCAGATGATTATTATCTCACTCACCCGAAGTCACTTCTGATTGCACATGCACACACAAATTGGCACAAAGTAGATTCATGAACAACAAATCATCATGTGGGGGCCTGACCTCCTTAAAATGAGGCTTTGTATAATAAATTCTTCTGAAACAAGCACATATGAGGTGGATAATGCTAATTTGCCAAGCAGGCACAAACTACAGGAAGGAGGTTTTGCATTATGTGTATTTCAGGGGGAAATGGAGAGCAAGTAAATTCATCAAGAAAATTATTACAAGACCTGTTTCAGAACTGTCTCAGTGTAGCACATATATTGAAAAATGTTTAAGAAAGCTTACTCACATCTGGGTAATTTTAAAGGGAATTTGGGGAGCAATATCTTCATTAATTCAACCCTAATAAATTAATATATAGAATAAAGTATGGAGTGGTATGTGTAAACTTAGAGTTTACACACAACACCCCGTATTTTATTTTATATAATTGTTGGGTCTCCCCCTTTTGGCCACAGCAATTATATAAAATAGCAGCCATTCTGGTGGCTGCACTCCAGTTCAGTTTTCTGCCGGTGAGCCAGTCCACATATTTTCATTTTCTTAGCTTTTGCATTAAAAAAAATTAGTTTTGCTTGCCCCTATTTGGACAGATTAACACTTTTTTGTTTTTGAAGTGACTTACCAACTTGTTTCTCTGGTGGTTGGGTTGAGGGTGAGAAGGAAGAGGTAAGCCACGAAGGGAGTCACTGCAGTGGGTGCATACGCAGAATGAGGAGACCATGCACATGTTTGCCATTATAAGCTCTCCTTTATAATGGCAAATTACAGAATGGTCTCCCTTTGGTAAAAAGGGGAGACCTATTAATTATAATGGTAATAATGTTTAACAGTGTGAGTATAATTTATGCTTTTAATTGCCACATAGCTAAAAAGGAACAAAAAACTAGTGCACTAATACTTAAAAATTATCATAATTTCAAGTAGCATGGGTATGCTGCACTTTTAGATTTTACAGTTGCTTAAAATATCCCAGCAAACTGTCAACAACTGGGGCCAGATATTCAAAAGTTTGTGCCCGCACTAATGGTTTATTTTGCAGCACTATCTGGGTTTGCAGCATTTTTTGGGTGGGGGCCTATGCTCGCAATCCCCTGTAGTGCATGCTAAACCCGTCAGTGCCCAGGTGCTAATGTAACACTGTGCCCACACAAATAAGGGGTTCCCCTCCTGCATATGGGCACAACGGTACGTTCAAAGGTTTGTGATGGCAGTAAATGGCACCCAAAGCAGTGTAATTTACCACCACTGAAACCCATGACTTAAATAGGCACTAAGCCCATGCCCCCACCCCACTGATGGTGGGATGGCTGTACTGCAGCTACCCACCCATCATGCCAGTGAGATTGCAGGCCTTAGTGGCCAGTGGCACCCCCAACCCCCGATCACTTGTCCCATGATAATAGATATCTGCTTGGTGTCTAGTGTCACCCCCAACCCCAATCACCTGTCCTGCTTAGAATATATTTCCCTAGTGTCTAGTGACATCCCCATCATTCCCAGTCACCTTACCCATTTTAGTATATATTTCCCTGGTGTTACCCCCCCCAACAACCTGAATGGCCATCCAGCACTCCCCAAGCCACTCTGCCACTCCCAGTACACCACCCATTCACTCCCTTACAAGGGTCTTGGAGGAAATTCCTGGAATCCTGAGATGGTGACTGGCACAGCCCTCCTCTGACCTTCTTGGCCAGCTACCATATGAGCTGACAGTCAGCTCCTACGGTGACCTGCTGAGGAAATGAGAGGAGGGCAGTGCTGGTCACCATTTCAGGATTCCAAGATCATGTGGTAAGGGGGGGTGGATGGGTGGTGTACTGGAAATGGGTAGGGGGCTGCTGGACTGCCAGTGTTTGCTGGTCCCTTTATCAATGGGCATTCAGGAAATGAGGGCAGGGGTGCACTGGACATCAGGGATAGTATACAAAACAAGGGCTGGGTGTTTGAGTGGTGTAGGATGCCAGTAGACACCATGGAAATATATACTGAAATGGTCAGGGGACAGGGTTGGGGGGGGTGCCACCAGACACCAGGGAGATATATATACTGAAATGGGACAGGTAATCAGCAGGCGGGGAGTGCCACTAGATACCAGGAAGATATATGTTAAAATGGGACAGGTGATCAGGGGGTGGGGAGATTCTGCTAGACACCAGGGATATGAGTTCCCACAATGGGATGGCTGATCAGAGGGTTGGGGGGTGCCGCTAGACACTAGGGATATGTGTAATAACACAAGCCAGGTAATTACGAACATATGAACATATGAAATTACCAGCAGATACAGGCCATTTGGTCTCTCTAGTCTGCTGTAGTGTGCAGTACTTCAGTTTATTAGACTGCAGATCGAAGGAGGTGTGGGAGGGGGCACTAAACACCAGGGTTATGTGTTCCTAATATGAAATGTGTGATCGGAGGAGTGCCACTAGATACCAGGGAACTGTCTACAGACTTTGGGACAGGTGTCTGGGGATGGGGGTGCCACTAGACACTAGGGATGGTGTGTCAGCCACCCACAGGATGGACACCAAAGGGTCGCTGCTCAACTTTAACTCCCACAATCCTCCCCATGCCCTACCCTTGTGATCTAAGGTCAAGCTTCAGGGCCAGTACCATGCCCAAGAGTGTGCTTCTTTATGTGGGGTCCTGTATGTTTTATGGTAACTCATACAGTTATGACAAAGTTGAATGTTTGTTTGTGCATAAACCTCTTAACATCACTATCTTATGCCATCATAGGCAAACTAGGATATGTACTATATACTTGTAAGTTGCTTCCTACAGCTCAAACAGATCTTGCATAAATAATATATGTGTGCCACACCTGTAACTTGATATTTATAGATTCTGGTACAGGCTCCATAGAACGTAAATCACATGTGTGTAACATATAATGTATAGAAGATACACACAGTACTGCATGGATGAGAGTACACACTACATGTACTGCGTCATGTATAATATACAAAATCAGAAAAAAAATACATATGTAAAATGTATATTACAAAGCAGACAGTATCTGTACCTGGCTAGCACTGAATATCATATAAGTATACATAACTTGTATTGATTGTTGTATGATTGCACAGTGTTACGTGAAGTTAGTTTCAGATCTGGAGCAAATCAATTTCTTTGCACAAGGCTCACAATACCCAATGCAAATCAAGCAACACAGTGTAAAGTAATACACACTTCCATGGCTCAACTCAGAAAGTCTGCTGTATGCAGTGTTTTAATGTGTGGGCCCAGTATGAGGTACAAGATAATTAAAGTACAGACCAGTAGCTTAGCCTTGGATCATGAGGGTAGGAGATGGGGGGGTTAAGGTTGATAACCTTAACAGCACATTTCCATAATATGTGGGTATTAGCAGTAGGAGCAACCCTAACTAATTCATAGAGTTATTATTTTTTTTTTTACCATGAATTTCCTAACATTTTAAGTCAGTGACCATCTTATACTTTTGTTTTCTAATATTTACAGTAGTCCATCACTATTATGAACCTACTTATGATGACTCCTGGTTATAATGAATGCTCATTATGGCCCCAATTAACCGCTGATCCATCACTTAATCCCAACCACTAAAATTAACAAAACTCAAATAGCACCTACCTATTTCTCCTTCAAGAAGTACAGTCAAACTTTACAAAAATATGTGTTGTGCAGACTGTTTTGATTTGTGTGTGTATTCCTGGTGTATCCTTCCCTTTGTTTGCTATTAAGACTTTTTTTCTAAAGTAGCTGCTAATTATGTAGTAGTTTTATGGCCCCTGGAGAGTTCCATCTTAGCAAGGTTTATTGCTCTCCTTTTGCCTACAATGCCTCCTGTCCCATGTGACAGTGATGCATCCCGGACCACAGCAAGTACTAGAGACAGGAGCCTGATGATATGGCCTCCACTAAATAGCTCTAATTCAGTACTTTTTTTTCTATGTGTGTGTGTCAAGTCTAGCCAGCAGAAGTAAATGGTTTGCTTTTCAAACTTTTCATTTCATTAAACTACACACAAACATAAAAATCACACAAATCATTCCAGATCATCAGTGCTATAAACGGTAAAGGCTCTAGCTGTTTTCCATTTGCTAAGCTATAAATGTAGCCATTAGTGCTCACTGAATATGGAAAGTTACTTAATATCAATATCATAGCTCTGCTGTTGTAAAATTGATGCTAAACCAGTGCTTGCTGAATCCATGGTCCCCGATACATCACTGTCACATGGGACAGGAAGCACTGCAAGAACAAGAAGAGCAATAAACCATACTAAGATGGAGATCCCCAAGGGCCATAAAACTAACAGAAAACTAGGAGGCTAATTCAGAAAAAACTCCTAATATAAGACAAAAGGGAAGGACACACTAGGACTATACACATAGACCAAAACACTCTGCACAGCATATGTTTTTGCAAATTCTGACTGTAGAACTCCTTTAAGTAACACACCTTACCTCATCTGTCCAACGCTGTTTGTCTGCCTGTACAGAAACTGAAGCTATATGCTGAGAGCAGCAATCAGGCAGAGGTTCAGTTGAAGCTGTCATCCAAGTTGAAAACTGATCAAAACTCTCATTGGTTATTAAAAGAGGATCTATGAATAGCAGTATAAATAGTGGCTTTTGGTAGGTGCTCTTAGATAGTACTTCTAGAATAGTTAGCTGGTAGTTGTTGTTTTACTTTGTTGTGCATTGCCTTTATTGTTAAAATTAATAAATTAGTGATAAAAAAAATGATCAAAATTGCCCAGTCACAGAAATGCTGACAGATTCTGAAATTGTGGCAGAACTTCTTAATCACTGCAGAGCAACCCCAGAGCCCAAAGATAAGGATGCATCGACTGAGGATATCCTAATGGTATATCAAATCAATGGCATCAAGGTACTAAGACCAGGCTAGCTTTCCTTGAAAGGTAGCCATACAGCTTGTCAGTATAGCTACTACAGCTGAAACAGCCGATAAGCACTACACAGTCTGAACACACTGTACATGCAGTAAAAATGTTTCAATCAAACTTGACTTTTTTTAAATCCATCCAGTGTGTTGAGATCTGCAAAAGCTTTTAATATCTTTTATCATCAACAATAAAGTTAATTTGATTAAATGTATAACTACTGGACTGTGTTTTGCTTGCATATGACTTACTTGTAGCACAAAATGCATGGAATGGTTAGTTTTGGTTGTGTTCACAATGGTTTTCATGCTTTAATGATTTTTCTTGTATAGGACTTACAAAAGAGCTGCCTAGTATGGATGTCACCTTTTTTTGTCAGTGACCATGGGAGAGAGGCAGAGTTCGTAAGCTCTCTTTTAGGAATCTTGTTTTGTTCTTTTGTTTTGTGGCTGCGGTTGCAGAGAGCATTACGGTAGGCCAGAGGCTGGGCCTTCATAAGTTTTAGCTGGCCTGATAGCACATGCAAGAATAGTGCTATCAGGTTTGGCATGTATCTGCTGATCCTTTAATGGCTGTGGTCATGGCATAGGGGTGTACAGCAGGGGAGATGAGTACAAATGGGAGGATGGTTGGGCCATTAGACTATCAAACCATGAAATTGGAAGAGGGGAGAACACCAGTACCAGGGAATGCATTTGGCTTGAGTAAGAGACACAGGAGCATGGGCATGGAGGAGGACACGTGGGCACTGTTGCCTGAAAGAACATCACAGACGTTACTTGGAGCTGAGCAGCAGATGTCTCTGGGAGAAGATGTTACTAAAAGATAAAAGAAAAAGAGGTGTGAGGAGGTGTTTTTTGTTTTTAAATAATACCGATGTGGGGGGGTGGAAGCGTGACCGGCTGAAAGTACCGGGCTACCGGCAGCAGGGGTATAAAGAATAAATAGAAAAAATAAATAAATAAATAATATATGTGTTTGAGGAAGAGGAGATGTTTGGGACTATTAAAATGATCATTTGTAAGGCAAATGTGGGTATACTGTGTACAAGGTGACCACGATTGAGAGCTTTCAAAAAGGGTGACTCAATCACGGCACTGGTGTTCAGGGCTACCTGGCAGGGTAGCAACCAGATACCTGGGTGGGAGAGGTTGGGCAACAGGAAGTGTACGTGCTTGTATGCGCTTGCACAGACAAGGCGGGGAGGGGAGGTATGAAGGAGGGAGTGTGCCAGGCATGTGCTGAGCTGGTCAGCTTGTGTGGTTAGAAGGGTGGTTGGTTGTGGTGTGCAGGGTTCGGGACTGGAGCATCGCGGTTTTATTTTGCACCGGCAGGTGGCTTGTTATTTTTTTAAGAAATTCACCCCCCCAACATGCACCCCCCCGGAGTTGAGAATCCTTAAGTAGGGGAATGTGGAGGCCCCTGTATAATGTAGAAAATCAGTCACCAGTTTTCTAGTTGCTGCTAGTGTACATCACCGTAATTCATTTTCGGTGATGTATACTCACTCAAATGGCGATTACTATACTGTGATACCCATTATGACATAAGACCCCAAATTTGTGGTGGTAGTTGTTTCGAAACATGGCAGCCACACAGTTTTCTCAAGATCTGAATGGCAGTGAGGGGTGATTGACAGGTTGACTGTACCACAGTTCAAAAGACTATTGCCCAGTCCAGTGAACTATTGGCCAGATTCAGTTTGAAACTGGCCAAAAATTAAAAAACCTTCAATGTCATGTGGCTGGCTCAGGACCAATCAGAGACCAGGAATTTTTCTTAAAGTTTTATATAAATATTGCAAAAAAACTACATTAATGCAGACATTAGGGTTAAAGAATGCAAAGTGCACAAAGTAACATTAGGGTGTTAGGTTTCCGGGGTCTTGGTGAATCAGTGGTAGGGTGTTCCTAGGGGCTGTCAACCCTAATACCTCCTCTTCCCCAGCCCATGACCTGCTGTCCAAAGCACAAGGTACAGCTCCAAGCCAAATCCCTGTAGTATGGCTCACCATATATTGCCAACAGAATCAGTCATAACTTTCTTCATGCAGGGCCTGTGGGCTCTGCACAAAGAAAAGAGATCACATCTGACCTTGTTTGCTCAGGGGATGGTGTGAGCACTAGGGTTGACAGCCGCAAGGAACACCTCGTTACTGATTCGTCAAGGCTTTGGAGATCCAAAACCCTAATGTTTTTTAATTTCCCTACTTTGTATGCTTTGCATTCTTTATCCCTAATGTCCTCATTAATTTTCTTTTGCAATGAATTTCCCTTCTTTTTGTGATGGTCGAATTGTATCATCATTCCTTCAGGTCCCCAGGAATAAGCAGATTAGTGAAAATATTTCAGACCCCATTTTTTCATATCAGCCCACCAGTCCTGACACAGTACATGGCCCCATTGGGTCTTAACATGCTCGTCAACACCTTGGGAAGAAAAGCGACCCAGCCCACCATGAGGTGTCATCTGTGTGGTAGAACACTGCACAATCCCTTCCCCTCATCCCCAAACTTGAGTCACCAGCAAATTAACAAAATACATTACGCCCTGGGCCAATGACTGGCCCTATGCACAATGTTGCTTCATAACTTTATTTTTGACATTTGACCCCAAATTTTCAATGTAGGCTTTTTATGATGCGCCTTCCAGACATGACAGGTGTCATTTATAAAAGAATATCTGAAATGTCATTTTTACACCGAGGCCCAGATATTCAAACTGCGCCAGGCTGTGGCGCAACTTGGGCGCAGCGCAACTTGGTTGCCTAGGGATGTGGACTGGGCGATATTCAAAGGAGCTGCGCCATGGCACAGCATCATTGAATATTGCACCCTGGCCACCCACAGAGTGAATGGCACAGTGGCACTGCACCAGCGCAAGTGGCCAGAGTGGAGCATGGGGATGCGCTTGCACAAGTTCCATTGCGCTATGCACAGAAACTGCAATATTCAAAACTTGACATGCAAATGGGGCCATAATGTACGCAAGGCACAAATGGGTCCATTTGCATGTCATTATGGCCCCATTTGCATGCAGGTGCACCGATCCCTGACCACTTGCGCCTGGAGCCTTGCCAGGCAGCAGCCATCGGGGACCAACGCCCCCTGCAGCCGGCAATGTGCTCCACAGCCTGATCGTGGGCTGCAGTAAAAAAAATGGAAAATCACAAATCCCTGGTGGTCCAGTGGACCTCTGTCTGCCCGATCGTGGGCATTTGTAATAAAGAAAGAAATCTGTCCAATATCCCTGGTGGTCCAGTGTACCACTGCCCGCCCGATCACGGGCTAAGTAATAAAATTATATCCCCAAAATCCCTGGTGGTCCAGTGGACCTGCAAGCCTGATCCCAGGCTAGGTAAAGAAATAAACCCCATCCAAATCCCTGGTGGTCCAATGGACCTGCAAGCCCGATCCCAGGCTAGGTAAAGAAATAAACCCCATCCAAATCCCTGGTGGTCCAGTGGACCTGCAAACGCGATCGTGAGCTACATAAAGAAATAAACCCCATCCAAATCCCTGGTGGTCCAGTGGACCTGCAAGCCCGATTGCAGGCTACGTAAAGAAATAAACTCCATCCAAATCCCTGGTGGTCCAGTGGACCCCCACCCCACCCGCCCACTGAATCCCACAGCCCCGCTCCCCCCCGGTCAGTGGCGGGTGGCAGCACCCCACCCGACTGCCGCCCCACCGCCCGCCGACTGACAGCGTCAGTAGGGCTGTATGCCCATTGGTCCACAGCGTGAGCCAATGGGCGTGCAGCTCATACCGTACTACACATTCCAGATATGTGAATGGATCCATTCCTCCCTGGTATCCTGTACTGTTGGTGCATACAGTGACTGGCACTGCCCTCCTCACACCTCCTTCACTGGCCACCATATGTACAGGCAGAGAGTGCACCTCTTATTTATAGGACAGAGTTATGCATCCTGACCCATAAATAAGAGACATACTCCCTGCCTGTACATATGGTGGCTGGCCAAGGAGGTGTGAGGAGAGTTGTACCAGTAACTGTATGAACCCACAATACCACTGAAGAGGATATGGTGAGTGGGGGGGGTTGACTGATGCTGTGGGTGGGAACCACAGGATGTCAGGAAGGGGTTGTTTGGGCTTCTGGCCTGGCGATGGGGGGGCACTACCACCAGAGATAAAAACTTTTATGTCGGGGCTGGAATAGGAGGGAGGGCACCACTGCCACCAAGGAACGTATTTCTAATTATGTGCATAGGGACCGGGGAGGGACACCATTAGCACCAGGGACATTATATTCTATATAACAGGCCAGCTATTGAAGGGGGTGAAAGGGACCACAGGTGGCAATTGTGCTTCCCCAGTGGCCAACTGGCTTGGTGGCTGCATTATCTCTGGCAGTCACTAGGGTTGCCCGGAGTTAAGTCAGGGTTTTGTTAGGCAGTATTTGCGCTGCACAAAAGGACTGCACTAAACCCTTTTGTGCAGTGCAATGCTGCTGAATATGGAGTAGCACACATATTCATGGCCACGCCCTTCCCCTTGCCTGCATGCATATATTATGTTTTGTGTGGGCACTAACCCTCTTTGCCTGTGCAACAGCTCCTTTTGAATATGGGGGTCTGGCCTAAACCCCAGTTTGTGCTGCAAAAGCCCAGTAACACCCTTGCAAACTTTTGAATATCATGCCCCAAGTCCTTTATGAGATCATAAAGGACTCTGGGAAGGATTTTCAAAGGCTTAGATTGCCGCACGCCCTGGGTGCGCTAATGATAGGGTGCATGGGGCTTGCAGCGATCTAATGGGAGTTTCTATCCCATGCAGCAATTGCTGCAAGTTAGACCTACATTTTCAGGTCTAACTTGCAGCAATCCTGGGGGCTGTTTTTACGGAGCTTGCACCAGATATTTGGCACATGCTGCCATAAATCATGTATACTGTCGCAACTGCTCCTGAGATTGTAAAAATGGGTGCAGTTGCAGCACGGGCTTGTAGAACTGTCAGAAGCTAAGTGTCATGGTGTAGAGCTTGGTGCAAGCCCTGTGCCATATTCTGAAAATCCTGCCCTCCATCTTTACTGCTGTTTCATGACAGCAGCATCTTAGCATCTTAACACCATGAATGCCCTACTATTAACCCTAGTCTCAAAGAGATTTTTAAAATGTGTGAAAATATAAATCTTTGCTCCATTTGGTTTAAAAAAATGCAGTGAAATAAATAGAATATGTAATGGGCTTCTGTGTGATAGGAACAATTTTCCACTTAGGCAAAGAAGACAACAAGAAACCATACATGTCTCCACTGCTCCTGAGTATTCTAAGCTTGTCTGTTATTTGTGGGATATTATCCATATCCATATCCATATCCATATCCATATCCATATCCATATCCAACAGAAACCCTATATGTTTTCTTTAACTATTGTGTTGTTCTGTGTTGGCCATGATGGTCACTGTGTGCATCTGAACTGGCACTTGGATCACCATAATCAAGTATACTGATCAGTTGGGATCTAATATGTAACACTTATTCCCAAGATATATAAATTACTGCTGATAGGGTGTAAAGAAATGAAAATCAGGAAAATGTGACATTCACATGCAAGAATGTTATGTAATGTTTAAAAAAAAATACAAATAACTGTGTTGATTAAAACAGCTTTACAGAATAATGTTGCCATTATATTGTATATTTAAATTGTGTACGCCTCTCAGATTACTGATTCAAATCATTAACTGCTATGGTAACATTAACTGAAATCTTTATTAAAAACACAGGTAAACTCTTATTTAACTATGATTTAAACTTGGCATATCACTATAATCCTCTAAACTGTTTAAAGAGTTAAATGATAACAATTTTAATTTGGTAATGTATTACAAATTGGTGCCCATTTTCAGAAGGTTAGCAGGATGTTAAAGATGTTAGCACCATGCTAACTAGGAATAGCATGGGCAGATGGGTTGGGGTCATTTTCAGCAGTCCCCGGTGTGCAGCCCTAGCCCAATAGCATGTATGTGCACACTGTGCCAATACAAATGAGGGATCCCCTCCAGCAGACATGGTGCAGCAGTATATACAGAGGTTTTAAAAGTGCTGAACAGCCAAACTTGCAATGCTGTGTAATGCTTCCAAAACCCTGCCCCTATTAGAGTGCACAGCAGTGTGTATTTCCCCCACCCCAATACCATCCTGATGCCCCTGGTAGTAATAAAAATAATCCCTGGCATGTAGTGGGAACCTCACCCCCAGTGCCCATTCAGACACCCCCAATTACTATAATAGTAGAATCCCTGACATCTAGTGGCCCCTGACACCTGGTAAAGCCACTCCCTAACCACCTGGGCCACTTGCTTCCTGTTACTCAGACTGCAGCTGGTTGAGCAGGTGAGCAGAGGTGTTGTGCTGGTCACCAACACAGGGAAGAGGCTGCCAACTGAGGTAAGTGGGGTGCCACTGGAGGGAGGGGGAGGACAGAACTGAGTGGGTGGAACAGCAAAATGATAAAAAAGGAGCATTTCAATATACCATCTGGACAGAGTCCAAGCAGCTGGAACCAATGTCTCCCAAGCACATTTTGCATCACAAGGGATGGGGGAGGGGTGTTGACACAAAGACTGCACATGCTCTGTTACGTTATCAGATTCTTAAAGTGGCATCCTACAAATCTGCACTTAACAGTTATCTACAAAAATTCATTATGCATCATAAATACGGGCCATATAAAAGATATTACCTTGTGATCAACAACAATAAGAAAAAGGTGTATGTAAAGATTAAAATTGGTAAAAAACTGATATGTTGTGTAAAAAGCATGAAATTCTTCTATTGACATAGATAGTTATTGATCCAGCAACTTGGGCTCTGTGTTCAGATAGTATGTTAAAATGCTTATGCTTTGATCAATTTGTTAAGTGTGTGTATGCACTCATATTCAAAATGTGGTAACATGTTTAAGGACTGAGGGTGTGCTGCATCTCTCAATATTTCTGGAGCGCTATATAACCTTGTGCTGGCAGCACCTCAGTGATCTGGAATAAGTGCATTATGTTTGCTTGTTTGAATTCCCTTTTTTATACTCTCTTTTCCAGTATTTTTGCTGCTTTTCAGCTTTTTGCACCTTGTATTACTGGTGATTTATTGTACTGTGCAAAGCAAATTGTGTACTGTGTTATGTTTTGTAAAGAATTTGCATGTTATTGCATTGTTTGATTATATAGCACACTTGCTTATAGTGCGCTGTTAAATTACTTGTACTGCTGTGTTTTCTCCCCTGTACCCTTTATCCCAGGACACCTCTGCTGTCCTAAGCTCAGTAGGTCTTTCCTGGTAAAACTTACATGCATAAATACATACTGTCGGCACTATGGGATGGGATCTGTGCTTTTTCTGTTAGAACCAAATGTTCAGTAGAAAAGCTTATGCCGAGAAACATATTTAAACAATCAAATGTTTTACAGCCAGTTGAAAGATTTTTTTCAGATTGACACTGCAATCAAACACAGTAGCAGTGCCAATGTCAGAGTGTAAGTCAATATCTTAGTAAGATGGTGTCTAATAGAAATGAATAACAGCAGCTGAAGGTGAGAGGGAGACTCACTTGAAACCAAGTATCTGGCTTATGTTTCAAGCAATTAAAGACTGTGGAATCAATGGGGAAGAAAGCGAAGCAAGACATTATTTAGTGTTGCCATGGCCCATAAAAGCAACCTGTTGAAGAACAGAAGAGGAATGAAGAGCTTTGGGGTTGCAACCAGGAGGAGCTCCTCTTAGAGTCATCTGGAGTCCATCAGACTGACAGAAAAGGAAGCTGCAGAGTTAAGGAAGTGACCTAGTAGTCCTAATACTAAAAGGAGATAATGTTCAATTCCCTGTAGTGTCTACATCTGATAACCCAGTTATTCCCACTCTATTTTCCAGAGACCTTTTTGAATCTCTGACATTGTCCCCAGCAAACACATATTTTATATGTATGTGTGTCAGTCTGTCTGTCTATCTAAATATTATCTATCTTTGACATGACTTTTCCCCAAAGAAGTGGTTAGCAGGTATTTCATTGAATACCGTTTCCCAGTATATGCAACTGTGATTAAAAATAACAGTAACGATCAACACTTATTATATAAAATAAACAAATAGCAGCTGAAATATACTTGTAAAATGTACCACTAAGGGGAGCTCATGAAGTTATTACCACCATTTGCTCTTAGGGTTCATGGCTAGAGACCTCATGAGCTCTCCCTGATGGTAAATTTCCTCATACCTCTCAGTTACCTATTATTTATTCTATTTATAGATCCAATGCCCTACAATCCATTTGTTTTAAATCTTTGCCTTACTGGAATGTTGCACTTATATGCAGTTTGTTAATATTGTTGATTATTTGTTGACATTTCTGCTCTTGTATCCAAGCTTTCATGCAATGTCTTCTACTCTCAGCTTTGTGATTTCTTTTTTGTTTGTTTGTTTTGTTTACTTTTGTATCATTGACATTACCGTAATTTTTGCTCCTGTTCTCCTTGTTGTACCCCTCCCCTGGGACACATCTGGAAATGGGATTGACTTAGTGGGCTTCTTCTGGTCTTAGCTTTTCAGCTAAATAAATAGATACATGTTTGTAGACATACTCTACAGTTCTCATGTTCTATGTGCTCTGTGTTTTTAGCACAGAAACAATTAGCAATCTGATTGGCTGAAAACTCTCACACAAGGTCCAGTTATTTCAGTAGCATTGCCCAGCTCTTTTCTTGTAACTGATTATTCATTACTTGTGTTGAACTGTGTAAATTTAAGAATGTTTGATAAATACAATAACAGCCTCTAAGGATTCTAGTCATGCTAACATAAATAAACTTCTTAGGTAGTTGAATGCACCTATTCTGGCGTTGTACCTTGCAACATACCTCAAGAGTGCATATGTTTCAGCACAACTGGACACCACATCTGGAATTATTGCTTACACAATATTTCTTGAGAAAGAGAGAAAACATGACTGGACTACTGTATGAAAAATTTCCTACCACTCAAATGGAAGACAGGACCATGACTCATGTAAGACTGAGTCAAGAGTGAGTTATGAAGCTAAACACTGTATATTGGATTGAAATCCTAGTTCGAACATACGAACATGCAAAATTTGCCAGCAGATAAAGGCCTAGAGGTCTATCAAGTCTGCTCAAATGTGCAGCTAGCACCCCTTATTCTGCAGCTGCCCATCCCTTCCACCCTTCCCCTCCATTGACCCTCCCCCTTGTCCTGTCCCATCCCCTTTTGAAGCAGTCCACTGTTCCACTGGATACCACTTCTGCAGGTAATGCATTCCACCCCGCTACCAACCTCTCTGTAAAAAAGTGTGTCCTCATCTCCCTCCTGAACCTTCCTCCCTCCAGTCTCATATCATGGCCCCTGGTGCCCTTCCCCTCCCTTACTTTGAACAGCCCCTCTGTACCTGTCTTGTTTATTCCTTTCATGTACTTAAAGGTTTCAATCATGTCCCCCCTGCCCTCCCCCTAGCTTTCTCTTCACCTCAGGCACATCTGGGTGTCTTCTTATTCTTGCTTTCCCCTCCTGTACCTCCCTGCCCACCCCCTGCTCCCTTAGCCTCCCCTCCCCCCCATGTCAATCGTAGGAAAACCTCTCACCATCTCCCAGCTAGGGTGTTAGTCATGCTACTACTCCTGTCAGGGAACATTCATCCAAACCCTGGCCCGGTTCCCAGGAGCTCCCCAACTCACACCACAGGCCTATGCATGGTCTCCATGAATATCTGTAGCCTCCTAAAAAAGTTTGACTCACTACAATGCCTGGTCACATCAATTAACCCTGATGTCATCACCCTGGTTGAGACTTGGCTGTCGAAATCCTCCCTGACTCCTAGTCTCCTTCCTGGTTTCACCTTTTCTGGTCCGACTGTGTTGGGAGGCGAGGCAGCTCGCTATATGTCAAGATCTCTCCCGTACTAGCCCTGCCCGCTCCATCCTTGACTCCAGGGCCCAGGTGCTTACCTGAAACTAACCCCTGACCCTTTAAAGGGACCCCTTTATCTGACTACTGCATACATTGCCCCAGAGGACCAAATGCAGGCCATTGCCTCTCTTACAGAATACCTTACCTCTCTACCTCCTTCCGCTGATCAAATTCTGGTGGGTGACTTAAATGTCAACTGGCTCAGCCCCTCCTCCTCCTCTACCCGAGAATCCTTTTCTGCAATAGACTTAACGCAACTAGTTACCCACCCTACCAGGACAAACCCCAAGAGAGGCTCCAGTACCCTGCTTGATGTAGTACTCACCAACCACCCTAATCGGATCCCCAATGTACAAGTCCTCCCAGACTCTCTCAGCGATCACTCCCCCATTCTATTCCACTGGTCAACCTCAGTCCCCAAACCCATAGCACAGTCCACATGCCGGCGGCGTCTAATACCTGGTGGACTGATAAAACTTAAGGAACTTCTGTCCCAAATTGACTGGTCTCCTATACAGGCAACTCCTGACATCGACACAGCTCTCTCCTTCTTTACCCAAACTTTTAATAATGCCTGTGATATCTTTGCCCCAGTGTTGACCCGCCGTTCTAAAAGGAAGAATGCCCCCTGGGTTACCCCAGCTTTGATCCACCAGCTCAAACATAGGGACAACCTATGGCACCGTGCCATTGAGACTGGCCGGCCCAATGACAGGCGGTTATATGCTGTCACTGAAAATATGCACTAGGCCATCAGAAAGGCCAAGTCTGAGCACTATCGATCCTCACTCACTGCCTCATGGGGAATCCCAGAACCTTCTGGGATAACATTAAACAGTTAAATGGGAGTGCACACTCCCCCACCCACCAGATCAACATTAATGGTGTGATCTCCTCAGACCCAGCCCTCATAGCCAACCACCTCAACACCTCATTCACTGACCTTAGCCCTATCCTCCCTACAAATTTTTTGACCCTCCTCCCCAGCACCTGCAATCAAATCTTTCTCACCCTTATTTTCTCCTCCGCCATGTTTCTGCCCAAGAACTTAGCCACACCTTGTCACTGCCCTCAAGAGTAATAGTACAGGCAGTGACACCCTGAATCCGTGTATCCTACGGCTGGTCTTAGACACAGTCCTTACCCGATCACATGCCTCATCAACCACTCTCTTTGCCTGGGAAGGTTCCAACTGCCTGGAAAGTCGCCACTGTCACCCCCTATCTTTAAAGATTGGTGATAGGACTGTGGCTGGAAACTATCGACCGATCTCCATTCTCTCTCCTCTCTCAAGGCCTTGGAAAAGTGGTAGCCTCTCAAATCTCTGACTACCTCTCCACCTCGATGTCCTTTGTCCTGAGCAGCATGGCTTCCAGGCGGGCCACAGTACCAACACAGCCCTCCTAGAGTTCTCCAACTTTCTCCACCCTCCTTAGACACTGGTTCTCTGGCTGATGCTGTCTTCATTGACCTCTCAAAGCTTTCGACACTGTCTCCCACCCTCCTTCTTGATGCCCTTAGTCTCTCTGGTTTTGCTGCTGGGCCTATCTCCTGGTGCACCAGTTATCTGTCTGACCACTCACAGGCGTGTAAAATTAATAGGACCTACCTCAGACATCTGTACCATCTTTCTGGGGTTCCTCAGGGCTCCATTCTGGGCTCCTACTATTCTCCCTTTACCTTAACACCCTTCCACACTCTTGCTCGGGGAACATTCCATTTATGCGCTGATGATGCAGTCATCTTTGCCTCAAATCGTAACCCTATTGCCCTCCAGGACTCGCTGCAGAAGTCCTTCACTGAAGCTGAGGGCTGGTTCAAGGAACATAGATTGGTGAAAAATCTTAAAAAAACAAAAACCATGTTCTTCACTCATCCCCAAAACAAGTCCTGCAACTTCAAACTCCTCATTCACTCTGGGTTCTCGTTCCCACTTGAACAAGTTTGCTCCTATAAATACCTAGGGATCCATTTTGACCCCTCCCTCTCCTTCCATGGACACATCGCTGCCCTAGCCACTGCCACTAATATCCGATTGGGCATCTTACATGGTATAAACACTGCCTCCCCTGGAGGCTCTTCGACTGTGATCACCTCCTCTATCCTGTCCCTAGTGGACTATGGACTGCGGTGTATGGTGCTGCTGATCAGACCGCACTCCAAAAATTCCTTTTCTCTGAATAAGGCCTGCAGGTTAATTACTGGAGCACCTAGGATGACACACACCTGTCTACTGTATGCTAAGCGCTGGTACTTGATCACCGTGGCGCCTCAAATATCTTACCTGTACCCTTACAAAAGACCCTCCTTGGGCTTTCCCCGCAGGATTGACCACCACCATACGCCGCTCTGTCCCACTAGTTCATACTCGGACCTCTGGAAAACCTCTTGTTATCCTAGAGCTAGGACCTCTCACGGCCAAAGGCCTTCAGCTTTAGGGCCCCTCCTGGTTCAACACACTGCCCCCTCCATCTCAGCTCCAACTATATCGTGCTTCAAAACTTCCATACGTAACCACCTTATTAACACCCGATGCTGTAACTGCCGCTAGTCAAAGCCGTACTCAATACTTATGACAAAGCTTATTACTAAGCTGCTAAGGATGACATAACTCTGGTATTGTTTGCATCCATCCTACCTGTACCAGCTTGTTTGTATCTATATGTCTTAATTTACTGTTATACTTATGTGTTGTACTGCTATACTGTGTTTTTGCTTTGTCTTACTGTGACAAGGTACCTTTGTAAATGAGCCTATGGCTCAAAGGTTTTCCAAACTGCTGTTTAAATAAAATAAAAAATAAAAAAATGTCCCCCCGTCCCTCCTCTCCTCCAGTGAGTACATGTTCAACTCCCTCAGCCTCCTCTCATATGATAAGTCCCCCAGTCCCTTGATAATCTTTGTCACCCTGCGCTGCACCACCTCTAATAACTTCATGTCCCTCTTCAGATATGGGCACCAGTACTGCACACAGTACTCCAGGTGTGGTCTAACTAATCACGTATACAGTGCCAGAATCACCTCCTCCCTCCTCGAGGATATACCCCTTGCAATGCAACCCAGCATTTTGTTGGCCTTTGCAGCTGCCTTCCTGCATTGTGCCGAGTTGTTCATTGATCCTGTAATGAGCACCCCCAGATCCTTCTCCTCCTCTGTCTGGGCTAGCTGCACTCCCCCCAGCTGGTAACTCCTCCTTGGGTTCTTCATCCCAAAATGCAGCACCTTGCACTTTTTGGCATTAAACCCCAGTTGCCAGGTGTCTGACCAGGTTTCAAGCTTTGCCAGATCATCCTGCAACCCCTGTCATCCCCCAGGTCATCCACCACCACTCCTACCTTGTTATCATCAGCAAACAGACTGATCTTGCTCTTGATGTCAATGATATACCTGCAATGAATATCTCGAACAATACTGGTCCCAACACCGAGCCCTGTGGAACACTGCTCATCACTACCCTTGGGTGTGAGAGCTCACCACCCACCACCACCCTCCGTTGCCTTCCCTGAAGCCAGATCCCTACCCATCTCACCAGCTTTGCACCCGCCCCTGTGCCTTCTAACTTACTTCCCAGCCTCCCATGTGGCACCGAGTTGAATGCCTTACTGAAGTCCAGATACAGGACCTTATTTCCTTTTTTTCATTTTTTTTAGTTCCTTATTTACTGTTAGCAATTTTGCATTAGAACTAATTTTTATATAAAACATGCAGAAAATAAACTGACAGCTGTGCCACCTGAAATTGTTTTCAGCTGTGCCACACCCATGGTATTTCCATTTTAGTGGCCACACTTTTTTAGAACTACATCCACATCATTTTTAATTTAAGAGACAACTTGAATTCTAACTTGAACTGCAACAATGTTATTTTTATAAGGATGCAATTATAAAAGAGCATTGGCTCAACTTGCATTTCTCAAAAAGATTAATGTCATCAAATAAATAAATCATGTTCATTACTAGTGCCATTAACATATAATTTTTCTTTACAGGGCCACCCCCAAAAACAACTTGTTTTAAAATGCAGGGTGGCTAAAATTGGTAACAGACTGTTTAAAATGTTTAGACTTCAGGGTTTCCTTTCCATATGGGAGTTCTCAGGTTGGTAGGAGAATATCGGTTGTGAAGTATACAGCTGACCTCACCTGCACCTCTGCATTGTTTATAGTACATACAAATACACATACAAACAGTTGAGCTCCAGAAGTATTTTTTCTTGCAATTTATTTATTCTGCTTGGCTCAACTGAGATGCAACATCCCATTTTAGTGGGGCCCTGCTTCCACCAAATTACAGGAATGATGACTGAAATACAGGAAGCTAAAGAGGCTTATCTGAGTTTGTAGTTCAGTGCTTTAACCAGTGAAACAAAATACATTCCTACCAATTAAGTGATGCTGCTTTATTTAAATGACATGTTATGTCTTTTGGACGAAACATCTTAAAGACAAGTTTTACCATTTATGACTACTTTTTTCTTACCTCCGAGCTGCACACATAGGCCAGGTGCTTCATTCTTTTCTTTCCCATTCTGACCACTTCCCCTCCTGAGGAGGACCTCCTCCCCAGCAACCATGGAGCATATGACAGAACTCACCCTCAGCTGTGGTGGCATAATTGATGGTATCCTCCAAGAGAACACCAAGTTCTCCACATTAGTTGGCTTTAGGGTGCATAATACAGTGATACTCTATAGCCCACCTTTTACTGGAGAGCAAGCACATCTCATTCATGATGCTGTTACTCTCCAGTGGTCAAAGAGTTAAATACCCAAGGACACTCCTGAGCCCATGCCTCTTGTATGGCAGTGCAGATTTTGCTACCAAGCCATTGAGCCAGCATTATTGCATTTCCTGACGACAGCAGTCTGTACATTTGTTGCTCCTTAGAATACAAATGTATATTTATCTGCTACATTTTATATACAATCTATCTCAAAGTGGTTTACAAAAAAGCCCTGTAAGATAATTCTGGGCAAATTTCTGCTTACTATGGGAATCAACAGGTACCCAGCATAGTAAGGTGGGTACAATGCCTATAAATTAGTACATGCTTGCACAGAACAACCCTATTCATCACTGCTTATGAAGCAGGAGATAAACATGATGATCCTAGTGCCCCTTCTGACCCTAAATTATGACGTTACTGTGTTTGTTACTATTTTTCTCCACTGGACGAAAATAGGCCCTTTTTGGCAGGAACAAATAAATGTTTTTTTCTGTTTCAGCATCTATAAGGTAGGGCTGTTGAAATTCACAGGTAGTTGGTTGAAGTGTGTAGAGACAAAGGCCTTTCGGTTAGAGAAATTTGTAAATGGTTACAGCAAATTATGAGGGAATGGTAGACTCGGATAACGGCACCAGTCGGGCATGCTGTGCACCGCCCTAAACCCAACTATATGCATCATGCAAGATACACTTACAGAAAATTATGGAATCAGAATAAACAGCAAATTTCTTGTTTTTAAAGGTATAATAGTTCATCACATAGATTCAGAAGTACATTGCTTGAAAATGTTTTTTGACACGTTACCCATATTGTTGACCCCAGAATACAGATCCCCTGTCCACATAACTTACAGCATCCATAGTACCAGAGGAGCACTAACTCACACTATGTATTCACTAGCTGAAGGACCGTGTGACTACTAGCTACTCCTAACTTTTGAGGATATTCCATATGGAAATAAAATATCTATAAAAACAAATCTGACCTAGTTTCCATCATAAGCCAATGCATTAAGCAACTAGGTTACAAAGGCTTTGCTGGTGTTGACAGTTGTCAGAACACAGACAAAACTGCATTGTCTTGAAGGATGAGTTTACTGAAAAATAAAGAAAAACAACTCTGTGTAGGCCAGTAAATTATTCTTTTTGTTATTTGGTATTTTATTGGTTTATATTTTTAATATAGAAAGGCAATGGCATGAACTTTCTGACCCATATCTATATATGCTGTAGAGCAATGTTTTTTCAAATCATGAAAGCTGGCATTCAGGGAAGTCTATACCTATTTCAGTGGAGAGTCATGTAAGATAATCAATGTACCATTAACTTCCTATTTGAGTTAATAGTTTACATGAATAACTAAAACTCACGTAAGTCAGATAATGTATAGTTTACTTTTAATCTGAGTTAATACTTTATATGAGGAACTGAGGACAAACTTCACACAGTTTGTTATTGAACACAGATGTCCATTGGCTCTCTGAGGGTAGGGGATGGAGGAGTGCTGACCAACCACTAAAAACTGTGTAACATAGTTTTCTTACCTTAGGACAGGCTGAAAATGGGACATATATGCTAGTCCACCTTTTTTTGGTGAACACAAATAAATATCTCTTTGATGTCATGGGCTCAATTTTTAAAGCCCAGAGAATGATGCAAGGTGCCTGTATCAAACATAAATGATGCAAGTGGCACCTCACATCAAAGGATGTGTCATCCTCAATTTTTGAACATGGTCTGTGTCAAAAAGGGGAGCTGCTGTGCCAAAATGGCACTGCAGCAGCCTTGTGACCTGTATTAAGGTGCATCAGATCACATGGAGGCTTGCACCATGGCTGGGGTGCAACATCCCCTTTTTGGGGGATTTTGTGTGCCCCACTGTGGATTAAGCAAGGGGCTCCACTTAGACCAGCCAGGAGGTGGTCTAAGGGACTTAAGCCACTGTCACACACTATGACAAATGGGGGATATGAAATTGGGGAGCCAGGGGAAGAAGGTGCATAGGGGTGCCCTAGGACTGTGGCTGCTAAACGTTTGAGAAGCTGGTGTCTAGTTTTGCTATGTGTGTATATATATATGGAATAGAAAACAATGCTTTGTACTGTAGCTGTGGATGATTTATATGTTTCTTTTGGGTGGATGTAAAACTATTACATTTTAAATGCTGATATGTCTGCAATTCATATTGGTAGCCTAAAATCATCAAACCTGATAGCAACCATACCTAGGGAGGTGGCATGGAAACAGCAGGCACCCCCGTCAGGTGCCACATTACTCCCCATCATGTCACTGTCTCCATGACACCTCCAAGGTATAGTTGCCATCAGGTTTGATGAATTTAGGCTACCAATATGGACTGCAGACATATCAGCATTTAAAACATAACAGTTTTCCATCCACCCAATAGAAACATATAAGCCCTCCAAAGTTACAGTACAAAGCATCGTTTTCTATTCCATATATAGACACACATAGTAAAACTACACACCAGCTTTTCAAACATTTAGCAGCCACAGTTCTAGGGTACCCCGTGCCCCTTCTGCCCCCTCGTCAAGCTGATACATGGCACAAGGTCATAATGTCGCAAGACATTATGCTGCATGCAAAAATCACTCTGCCAGCACAGCGTGATTCCTTACATTCAGCAGAAGTCTTTTTATGTTGGCTCACACATGCGCAGCCAACATATTGCAGTAGTAGCAGATTTGTAGGCGCGGTCACTGTTTGGCGAATGCAGGGCACGCATCAGTAGGTGCGTCCCTCATTCCCCAATCAGCCAGCAGTAAGGGCCGACACCCTGCATATCTAATGCAGCCACAACATCTGAGAAAAGGCCCACTGCAATGAGAGCAAAGCTCTCAAGCAGCATGACCATATCACGACTCCCGACATACAGGCAAAATGCCAGCAGTGACTGCCGCTGCTGCCTGTCACAGTGCAGATGGGGGAGCCCACTCCCCATTGGCATAATTCCCCCTCCCTCATTTCTGCTGTGTGCTGAGGGGGTGCCCAATCCCCCTCTGCATCATACGGCCACCAAAAAAATGCTTTTCTTTGCCAATGGGGGCCCCAATCCCCGTTGTCTTCATTTCCCCCCCTTTCCAAGTTAGATCTGCCAATGGAGGCCCACTTCCCTTCCGGCACGATGTCCCCCCTTTCTTCTCATTGCGCGGTGGTGCCAATCCCTGTTGTGTCCACTCCCTTCCATATGTGCCGTTGGCTACTGCATTTCCCCAAAAACACTTGGGTGGAGCGCTGGGAGCCCACCCCAGTGTGCCACATACCCTGGAAAAAAACTGTCCTCGATGCTTTTTCACCCTGTGAAAAAAGGTCCTGCCATCTCACCCCCCCTCCCACTTGGCCGCACCCACCCTCTGGCACCTGCCTCCCCACACCCCTCCCCCATACTTACCTCCTGAGTCCAGCAATGATCTTCAGTGGACGGGAACACATCTGCACTTTTCAAAGCCGACCGCAAACTGAGGAAATGCTGGTAAGCTGAATAATGGAATGAATAGGGTTTTTTCAGCTTTGATGCATATCTCAGGCATTTTTTTGAATTTTGGCACCAAATTTTCAACATGGGGTTTTTGGGACCCCACCTCATGAATTCTGTCACTGTCATGGTGTTATTCAGCCCAGAAAAGTGATTTCACAGTCACTGTGTGGAATCACCTTTCGGGGCTGATTAACGAAACAACAGTGCCAGTGTTCATGAGGTGGGCTCTCAAAAAGACCAAGTTGCAAATTTGGTGGAAAAATCAAAAAAATTACTGTTTTATGAGTGTTGAGTGTTCCACCCCAGAGTGCCAAATACCCTGTGAAAAAAAACTGTCCCTCGATGTTTTATTTTTACCCTGAGGAAAAAAAGGTCCCTCACCATCTCCCTGCCCCCCCATATGAACGCACGCTCATAACTTCACAAATTTGCAATATTTTCATGCCAGATTTTTAACATTGTCATTTTTACACACCTCATTGTGAACAGTACAGCCATCATTTTTCAAATCCTGGCCAAAATGTGTTTTCGCACTTCCGGCGCAGAATAGCATGGTCACTGTGGGAAATCAGTGTTTGGGACAGATTGCAAAACTGACAGTAATGCTATTCATGAGCAGAGGTCCTAAAATGCCTATGTTGAAAATTTGGTGATGATACTCCATAAAATGACTGTGTTACGAGTGTGCATTGCGCAGTTTGCATGCACGCTCATAAGTTCGCAAATTTATAATATTTTCACTCCAGATTTTCAAAATTGCCATTGTTCTGCACCTCCTTATGTACAGTACAACTGTCATGTTTCACAACCTGGCTGAAATATGTTTTCGCACTTCCAGCACAGAATAGCGTGGTCACTGTGGGAAATCCATGTCCGAGACACATTATGAAAATGACAGTGACACTGTTCATAAGCGGAGGTCCTAAAATGCCTATGTTGAAAATTTGGTGATGAAAGTCCATAAAATGAGTGTTTTAAGAGCATGCGTTGCACAGTTTCCATGCAAGCTCGTAACTTCATGGATTTGTAATATTTTCACCCCAGATTTTCAAAATTGGCATTTTTCCACACCTCCTTATGAACAGTACAGCTGTCATTTTACATATCCTGGCCAAAATGTGTTTTCACATGTCTGACGCAGAATTGCACTGTCGCTGTGCAAAGTCAGTTTTCGGGACAGTTTGAGGAAATGGCGGTGACACTGTTCATGAGCAGAGGTCTTAAAATGCCTATGTTGAAAATTTGGTGGCAAAAGTCCATTAAATGACTGTGTTACAAGTGTGCATTGCGCAGTTTCCACGCACCCTTGTAACTTCACAAATTTGCAATATTTTCATGCCAGATTTTCAACACTGCCATTTTTTCACACCTCCTTATCAACAGTACAGCTGTCATTTTTCACAGCCTGCCCAAAATGTGTTTCTGCAGCTGTGGCGCACAATGGCATGGTTGCTGTGAGAAATCATCTTTTGGGACACATTAACACAATCACAATACAATGTTCACAAGGGGAGGTCCCAAAATACCTATGTTGAAAATGTGGCTAAAAAACTCCCACAAATAATTGGGTTACGGATGTGTGTTGCGCAGTTTCTATGCATGCTAATGATTCCACCAATTTTTCATTTTTTTCACTCCAGATTTTCAACATTGCCATTTTTGTATGCCTCCTTATGAACAATACAGTTGTCATGTTCCATATTCCTGCCCAAAATGTGTTTTTGTCCCTGTGTCTTCAAATGGCATAACCACTATGCAAAACCACCTTTCAGCTTACAAACTGATTGTGACGCTCGTCATGAGGTGGAGTCACAAAAAGTCCATGTTGAAAATTTGGAGTGAAAATACCATCACACAACTACGGTGTTAGGGTTTCCAACTGTATCACCCCCCCCTTAGAGACTGACAGGTGTCAGGGGTGTGACTTGGGATCATCGGCTGTAATGCTCACACCATTCTACCCTCACCCCACCTCCACCCCAACCCCCACCCCCACTCTGCAGCCTGTGACAGGCATCGTGGTGTGCCTTGCAGTGTTCAGCCACAAAGTTCACCCCATTCTCCTATACTGCACCCACCTCCGCATATTTCCTTATGTAATGGGATAAGTATAACACCCAAAGACCCCAAAGCACACCACAACACTTATCAGTGTCTACAGGGTACAGTGAGGTACAGTGGCATGAGCGTTATAGCTGAAAACCCAAAGACACACCCCAATGCCTGCCAGTCTTTACAGGGTGGTGGTGGGGTTGGCATCACTTCAGTACTTCACTGCTATTCCTATTATGTATCTCTAACTCTGGCACTACCAATGCCAATGGCAGCGAGACAACATTCGCCATTGACAAATGCTTGTTTTTTTTTGTGGCGGGATATGCCCCCCCCCATACCCATACCCCTGAATCCTTCCCTAATAAAGATTCTCAACTCCGGGGGGTGGGGGGCAGTGGTAACTCTGAAATCGCACAAAAGTGTGAAAAATTTTAAAATTCCCTTGCATCTGGAACCGGGAACCAGACCCAGTCCTATACGCAGTGCTTGGGTTCCCTGCTGCCAGTGGCTTATTCCATCAAGCCACGGCAGCTGCTTGGCAGAACCCATCCCAGCAGAGGTCTTATACTCTGCCTGGGATAGTGGCAGGGTGCACTACCGTGTACAGCAGTATTCGTGGTATTGCACTTCTTGCTCATTTCTACAGTATGATCCCGGGTTAGCTCTAAAGTTGTACACTATTAAGCATATGACATATTGACCTAGTAGGGCTAACACACCATCCCCCCAATCATCCCAATCCCTCTAGTGTTGTGCCAGGTGGGGGGGGGGCTGATCCCAGCTGCAATTCCTGCATGCGCACCATATGTTTGGTGCTAGCCTGTGGCTGTGGTGACTCCTGATGTCACAAAATTGGGCACAGAGTTTCTGACACACCTGGAGTTTGCCATAGCCCTAGATCACCACAAACTGAGCAATCTAAGGGCTGTTTGAAAATCGAGCCCCGTGTGTAATAAATGTTAATCATGTTGTGAATACCAGTCAGCCATTGCACTGTATTTCACTTTATTCTCTTCCAAAGTTTCCAAGCAAGAGTAAGGATGGTGCTACAAAACTATACAAAAGATATTGATACTATTAGAAAGGTTGAGCAGCACAGAAATTCCACAATAGCTAGCCAGAACATAAGACAAATTGTAGTAAATACAAAATTCCTTAGATTTGCTTTAAAAAAACTACATATATATATATATATATATATATATACACATATACATATAATAGTTTTTTTTAAACAGACACTCTATCTATCATTAACACAAACCAAAAGCACATCAATATTATTTGACAATATGCCCAGCTTTCTAGGCTTTCAGTTAAAAGGACACTGTCAACACACTTAGGCATCAACGTGACCCTAGTTTACTTGTTCACATTTTGTACAGACTGCTGATGTAGCTGGTAGTATAATTCTGATTATTTTTTTCTTATAAAAAGTAAAAAACAGACTGCCCACCATACTGGTGTTACCACACAAAAACATATTTGTTTACATTTATTGATCAAATCCCATTACATCTTCCTGAACTTAGGAACACCCCTAACACAGTCTAGCCACTAATTATGCAGTGGTAGTAGAGGATGCTATTGCATCATGAGTGGCTGCACTGTTTGGAGGTGTTTCTAATGTTTAGAAAGTATGCAGTAAGACCAGACCAAGGATTTGAAACAAAACAAGGTTGGGTATAGCTATACATTAGCATGCATTTCAGTTCTACTAAGCAAGGACTCAGATAAAACTACCATCAGCATCAATGAATTTTAGAGAAGGCGAGCAATCAGAAAGTGTTGGATTTTAACTAGAAATATGATGCTAAAAAGTTTGACAGTGTCCCTTCAAAAAAATAAAGTTCCTATCCTTAACAGTTTTAACATTAGCCTGTTTCTAAGAAGTTACAGTACAGGTCACATAAAATTGTTCCTCTAAAGAGCCCCTGACACCGTTAGAAAAACTTGGAAAAATTTGAAATTTAGACAGTTCAGTTTATATTTCATGTATTTTCTATAATTATTTACCTTTTTTCTTTATTACCAAGGACAGCTGTATGAAAGAGGCTTACTGTCCCTTAGACCCTATCTGCTCTTTCTACTATCCTACATATGACATCATAATCCAGGTTGCAGCTGGAAAAAGAGCTTCTGGTCATGGTGCTTTTCCAGGTTACCAACTTTTAAATAAATAAATAAATAAGTAAAATAAATAATCTCCCATTTATGGCATCATAATTATTCCCACAGCAACAGACTGTGATGTCATAAACAGAACTGTGATGTCATATGTAGGCAAGAAGCCAGAACAGATAGGGCAATGATCCTGTCTACATGCAAATGTCCTTAGTAATAAAGAAGAATGAGAAACACAGAAATTATATTAAAATATAAGCTCACTTGTGCTAAACATTACATTTTCTCAAAGTTGTCACAACGGTGTCAGGGGCTCTCTAATGAGTTGCTTTGGCATTTCTGATTGAGCTGTATAAGTGTTGCTTGATCCAGCACAAAGCCCTTCCTTAAGAGTTAAAATGCAGTTTTGCATTGCATTGTAATTGGACCATACCTCTCAACCTTTTGTCCCCCAAATGTGGAACATTGCCTCTCAAAATGTGGAACAAATGAGCAAAATGTGGAACACTTAATCAAATCTTTACCTAAGAAGCTCAGAACACTGTTAAAATGTTTGCATTTATGTTCAAAAAGTCTGTTATTAATTGAATAATGTATTTTTTTGCATCATTTACTATAGATTATTGCTTTAAAATGTCAACACTGACTGTGGGACAAGTCCTCACAATGTGGAACAGGGAGCTTTTGTGAAGTAAAATGAGGAACGTTCCTCGTAATGTGGTACAGTTGAGAGGTATGAATTGGACTGCAGATACTTTTCAACTGAGTTGCAAAAACATTTTACAAACATTGCTCTTGAGCTGGTTAAGCATTGAATAACAACGGAGGATGAGTTGCCAGTGCATTGCCGACTGTAAAAAACAATGCTAAACCAACTCATTGGTGGAACAGTTTAATGTTACTTGTACTGTACCTTTAGAAAAGCTAGAGTATCATTTTCTTTTCAATGAAAGCTTGGTGTCAGGTCAACATGGTTGTCAATACCAACCAAGAACATGTTGACATTGTTTTTTTATGTCTACAGGGACTGAAATTATGTCAGCAACAAAAATATGCTTAGACCATTTTAGTCTTTTTGTTTAAAATTAAAAATTCCCACTCACCTCCCACTGAGCACATTCACCACCCACAAAATCCCCTACTGACCCCATCCCAGTATTAAAGAGTTGGTGCAATGCCTAAAACTAATATTAGTTTTAAAAGCCATCAACCATTACTTTTTATATCTGAGGTACTTTTTATTTTCCCTTTGGGTACTTAGGCAATTGTTTACCTGATGTTAGTAGGTGTGATGTGTGGAACAGAACAGCACTCTACCTGGCAGCTGACATATCTAGCTCTATTCCCCCCACTACATCATCAGCACTGTGACTTCACTGACTGTGACATCAAGGATGACTGACACGCAGCTACTGAGTGGCTGTTCCTGAGTATCTGTGATGTCACAGTCAGTGAGGTCACATTGCTGATGTAGTGGGGGGGGAGGGATAGAGACAGATACGGCAGCTGCCAGACTGAGGGCTGTTCAACACATCCAGCAAAACAGTATCACATAGAAAACTTGCTAATAAGCAAAAGGAAAAGGAAAAATACTTCAGAAATAAAAAGTTACTCCTGTCTACTTCTTAAAATTAAACTGACCCTTGCTGCCTAGTAGGCTCCAATATCCTCTACTAACTGTAGCATACAAACTAATCAATGGATCAGCTCCCCAAAGCCTTGAAGGCCTCCTCATCCCCAAGCACTCCTGCAGAACACTCTGCACTTCTGGGAAGACATTACTAGAGGTACCCAGGACAAGGACTACACTTGGAAGTAAAACCTTTGCCCGTTCAGCCCCCAAACTCTGGAATATCCTACTAGATGACCTACACTCAGCTGGTTCCTTAGCCACTTTTCACAAGGGTCAAAAAACACCTCTATGTGCATCACCAATGTACCTGCTGGTTGTTGCATGTAGTTCTAGCACTTGTTCCCTAACACTCTACTGTACTCAACTTCCCCAAATGTTTAGTCTAGCCCTACCATATTAAGTTGCTCAGCTCTGCTTGTTTCCACTGTATGAATGTAACCTGCTGTAAATAACAATTGTTTATTGATTATCACTGTTATGAATTTACCTTTCAACTGTATTCTCCCTCTGTACCACTTGTTATGATATCTGCTCTATCTACATGTAACTAATTCTGTGTCACCCCTGAAAAAGGGACCTCTGGTTCCAGTGGGCCTGCCCCAGTTACCAAAATGAAATAAATAAATACATTTTGTACAGTTTTCCTGTCTGTCTTTGTTGGTTCCACTAGCTCTTTAACATCTGACATCCAGTCAATCCCCACTGTTTCTGAAACACTTGTTGAGTGCCCCCTCTCCCAGTGTCCTAACTTTTAGGCTGAACCGCTCACTAGGGAGTCATAGCAGCATACACAGTGTTAGTAAGGACATCAATGAGCAACTGGAGCTCACTGATGTATAGATAGGGCAATGCTGCATGTGTTGCTACAACTCCCCAGTGCACCACTCAGCTACACAGACAGCGATGTGTTGCTGGGGAGAGGGGAATAATTTACTGACTAAGACAGCCTAATACACATGGACTACCTTCCATGCCTCCTCACTCAAATATTGCCAAACACTTGGGGGAGGGGTGTAATAAAGACTTTAAGTAGGGTTCTTGCTCTAAAATAGTAGGGGACTTGGGGAGGGGGCCATAACAGATTGCACTGGAAGACAATGGGAATGGCAGGATGCCATTTATTAGTTTACTATGGTAGGAATTGTAAAGTACAAGGGTTTTCTGTACAATAAAAGCACTTATGCCTAGTAGCTACAATCACGCATGTGAAGCAGGACAGACAGGTTTATGACAGCACATTATTACATTACAGCATAACCGCGCATACTGGAGTATTACCAGGCTTATAATTGAAAATGATGAATAATGGTGGTATAGCCAGATAATATAAGTTCACTCAAAAAAGGAATATTTCCTTGTGTGCCACACTTATCCATCATTTATTCTACATATATTCTATATAAATAATACATATATAATGAAGTGGAAGTCTAGCTTTTTATGCTAAAAATAGGACCTAAAGAAAAGAACTCGACTTACCTGCAAGGTTAACCTATCTGCAGGGTTTACAATGATAAACCAGTTTTACAACTGTGTAACCTAATTTTGTGTCCAGTTCTGGCCACAAAGACAGATTCTATGGCTCATGTTGGTGACAAAACAACATTTTGATCCAATTTGGGTGACAATGTGTGTAACTTAGCAAAAAATGACTTTGTAAATGGGGTCAACTTATATGTGAGGTCCACTTACTCTATAGGCAAATATATATGGTATGTGTGTGTGTGCAGATGTATTATACAGGGTTCAATAGTCCCTTCTATGTTAAATCCCAAGTTTTGAACTTTATTAACTTTGCAACTGTTCAAACAATTGGCATGTAATTTTGCATGTGCTTTTGCAGACCAAATATATCTTGATGTGGCAAGTTTTGTTCTGGTCACATGTGCAAGTGCAGTGATATGCGTGTCAAATAATGTGAAAATTGCCACTTTTTATCAAATTCTTTGTCACGCCAGTGTGCAAAAACAGCTTGGGGTTTTGGTCTGAAATTTTTGGGGTATATTGGTCTTGGGTCACATATATGCTTTTTGAAGGTTTGGTGAAAAGATATTAACCCATTCAAAATTTATTAAATTTAAAAGTTTCCCATTATTTCCTATGGGAAAAATTACATGTGAGGCTGGAAACAGGATTCTCTGATCATGAAACAGGATTCTTGACCGTGAAACAGGATTCTTGATCCTGAAACAGGATTCTTGATCACAGTTTTGGAAAAAAGAAATGTATATAGCTGTTTCTTTGTCACCTCATAGCAAAGAAATGGTTTGGAATTTTGGACTGAAGTTTTCAGGGTAGAAAAGGCTTGCCCCACAGATACGCCTTTTGCTGATTTAGTGAAAATATATTACTTTGGCTTGGAGTTCTGTGGATTTGACTTTTGGTTGATTTCCAATAGGATAACAATGTACTGGGAGGTTTACAGAGCCATTTCTATGTCACTATGGTGCTAGGAAACAGTTTGCAATTTTGTTCTTACATTTTTAGGGTACTGAGGGCTTGCCTCCCAGATGTGCCTTTTGCTAGTTTGGTGAAAATAGATTACTTTGCTCTGGAGTGCTGTGGCTTTACATTCTTCTTAATTTCCCACAGGATAATTTTGTAATGTGAAGTGTACAAAAGTGTTTCTTTGTCACTTCATGCATGGGAGCACAGGGCCCTCTCTGGGCCCTGTGCTCCCACACAAAAATACTGATACTATTAAGGAGTAATGCATGGATGGCTGTGCAGGGCCTGGAGGGTCCTGCACTTCCAAAGAGAAATACGGCTACTACTAGGGACTGATGGATGGATAGCAGTGCAGGGCCCTCTGGGCACTGTGCTCCCACACAAAAATACACAGAGGAGCATGGAGTGATGGGAGCACTGGGCTCGAAGAGCTCTGTGCTCCCACAGAGAAATAAGGATACAATTACAATCTCTTAAAAAAATATGGAGGGTGAAAAGAAATGTGTACATTCAGGAAAGCTTTAGAGGGGGACTTTTCCCCCCTCCACTTTGTGCGGCTTGATGAACAGAGTTACATATATGTTGACTGACTCTTAACTCCTGGTAGTTTAGAAATAAGGGTTAGGGTTCAGGTTACTGTTATGGTTAAGGGAAATTTGTACATTCAGGAAAGGGTAGGAGGGGGGTTGTGACCCCTCCAGTCTATGGGGCTTGCCCCAAAGAGTAATGTAAATTTATATCTACACTTAATTCCCAGCAGTTTAGGAATTATGGGTAAACATCTGATTTCAGGTTTTTAGGGCTTAACTCTGTCAGTCTTCAAGGGCATTGTATGAGTCTTTGGTGAGCTTGTAGTCCAATATGAGTACACATTTGTGTGGTTTGGTATAGATCAGCCTTGAATTCTGCATTTGGCACCATGCTTAATTTTGGTGGAAATATCAGGGTGCTGTGGGTATCCTGTGATGACTGTTCTTGGTATGATGTGTTAATGTTGTAGTACTCAGTGAGATCTTTCATTTCATATACAGTGTTACAGTTAACTCCAAATATTGAGTGAGCTATGGCCTCTGAAATTTCTAATGTTATTCTACAGGAATTTCTGCATTTGCCTGGGTTTGGGTTAGGGTTAGGTTATATATCTGTTGGAGTTAATGGGTGGCACGTATCTGATATTGTTCAGGGTGCCAAGGTACACCTTCTGTTGTGTGTGCCCCCATTAAATATAACTTGTTCCAGAGTTAGGTTAGGGTTAGGTTATGTGTCTGTTTGAGTTAATTGTGGGCACATATGTGATATTGTTCAGGATATTGAGGTAAACTTTTTGTCGTGAGTGCTCCCTATTAAATATTACTTGTTCTAAAGTTAGCATTAGGGTTTGGGTTAGGTTATATGTCTGTTGGAGTTAAGTGGGGCACATATCTGATATTGTTCAGGGTGCCGAGGTACATCTTCTGTCATATGTGCCCCCCATTAAATGTTACTTGATCTGGACTTAGGTTAGGGTTAGGTTATATGTCTGTTGGAGGTAATAGGGGGCATATATCTGATATTGTTCAGGGTGCTGGGGTATACTTTCTGTCGTGTGTGCCCCCCCCATTAAATATTACTTTTTCCAGAGTTAAGATTAGGGATAGTTTTTCGGGTTAGTGTTACAAAGATATTTGTGACTTAGGGTATGAATACTACTAAGGATTGATGCATGGATGGATACAGATACTCTTAAGGAGTAATGCATGGATGGCAGTGCAGGGCTCAGAGGGCCCTGCACTCCCAAATAGAAATACAGATAGTACAAGGGACTGATGCATGGATAACAGGGCCCTGCACTCCCATACACAAATATGTAGAGGAACATTGAGGGTTAGGAGTGCAGGGTCCAGAAGGCCCTGCGCTTCCACAACAGCAAATAAGCCTTTGATTATATTTTCTCCAAAAGTAAGGAAATTTTTTGCAAAAAACATCTTTAATGTTCCATTAGGGGTCCTTATGATTATACTTTCCCAAAAAGTAGGGAAATTATCTGCAAAAACATTCGTTAATGAACCATTAGGGTTCCAGTGTCAAAAGTAGGGAAATTACATCTTAGGGTTCCCAACCCTAAGACCCCACTGCCACCCTCGGTTTCCAACCCTAACACCTCACACCCACCATGCATGCAGGAACTTGTGTGAGGGGTGTGTCTTGGTGTTGCAAACCCTAATGTTCACCCCATTCTCTTATTCTGTGCCCATCTTAGCTTACTGAGTCTTGGAATCTACCTAAATTTACTTGTAAAGTGCCAACATTGTTCCCCAAACAAATTTTTATATCTCCTTCCCCCACAGACCCACCCAACAATCCCCATATCTCCAACTGGCACTTTTCAGTTTTCCAGGCTGCCAAGGATTCCCTTTCCCCAGTCTGAACCTCCATGGCCAACTGCTCTGCAACTGCCACAAGCTTCTCTAACTCCTCCAATAACCTGCTGCATTTTGATGCTGATGCACAATGTCATTTCAGCACTCAGCTCATTTTCCACACGGTCTTCATGAACGAACAGGGGAAAACTAATAAGAAACCGGTATTTTAAACTGAAAACATAGCAATGCAATAGAAAATTAAATGGAGCATTGCATAAATTAAATATGCCATGGCTCCAGACTAAAAATATTATTGATATTCTCCCCCTGTGCAGTTTGACCTATGACATCACTCGTGGCTACACCACTCATAATGTCATACGGTCAAACTGCACTTGGGAAGAATATCAATGATATTCTCAGTCAGAGTTTGGCATATCCCTTAGTCATATATATTATAGAGGTGCTGTTGCACCCATATAATTAGGGTTGAGTAGGCACTTTAATGATAAACCCCAGTTTTTGCACTTTAACAGCTTGGAAACTGTTCAATGGATTTGAATGAAACTTTATATGAGCATTCTTGTCTGGTAGAGATCTTGAAGTGCTAAGTTTTGTTCCAGTCAGATGAGTGGATTTCAAGATACAGAAAGTGAATTGTTTAGGATTTTTTCCCATTGGTATTGCTGGAATTTCTGTCAACTTGGCTAGCGCCCAGACAGTTTGGAATTTTGTGCCTGAAAATTTCAGAGTAGAAAGGGACTGATGCACAGAGGTGTCTTTTGCTTGCTTGATGAAAAAAATATTAATCCGTTCCAAAGTAATTTAATTTTGAAATTTTGAGTAATTGGTTCTGAGCATGCTCAGTGAGTACTAAAAAATCGCTGTATGAAATGAAAAAATAATTCTTTTTTGTATTGATGTCATTCTTTTTTGTGAGAGGAAAATCCTTTCTCGTTTGCCTCCACCTTGTTTTCAGTTTTCACCACAAATTCAAATTTAAAAATCCTCCAAAAGACATTCTGGAGTGCAAGCAACACATGTATTTTGCTTTTCTGGACCACATTAGCTAAATTCTGCACTTAACTTTTGGATAAATGGCCTGAAAAGTTTTTTGTTTTTAACATTTAAAATCTTTTTTCATGACTCACTTATCATGAAAAAAGATTCTTTTTTTCTTATTTAGCCAGTACTTCTTGACCCCTCATTGTGTTCCTTTATGTCAACTAGCCTAGCTCCCATGCTGTTTGGAATTCTGCTCTGAAATCTTTAGGGTATAAAGAGGTTGTGGCACAGATGTTTCTTTTATTGGTTTGGTGAAAAGATAGTGATCCCTTCCAATGTTATTTATGTTTTTATGAAGTTTATAATTTTGTTTTTCATGACTCATGATACAAAAAAGATTCTTTTTCATATGACGAGTCATGAAAAAATATTCTTTTTTTGTGAGGGAAAATCCTTTTTTGTGGACCAGCATATTTTCCCTGGTGTCTAATGGAACCCCCACCATCTGATCACCACCCATCTAATTATTTATTATTTCTCTGGTGTACAGTGGCACCCCCCCACCCTCTGATCATCACCCACACAATTATTTGTTTAATTCCCTGGTGTCTAGTGGCACCACCTGCGCTCTGATTACCATCCCCATATATGAATTATATTTTCCTGGTGTCTAGTGGCACCCCTCACTTTCCAATCACCACCCACCTAACTATTATTTCCCTGGTGTCTTGTGGAGCCCCCACCTTCTGATAGTCACTTCATAATTCTTTGTTTAATTCCCTGGTGTGTACTGGCACTCCCCACCCTCCAATTGCCATCCCCACATATGAACTATATTTCTCTGGTGTCTAGTGTTACCACCCCCCATGCTCGTATCCCATCCACATTTAACTGTATTGTTTCCCTGGTGTCTAGAGGCACCCTCACATTGTGTGTTGCCTGAAATAAAGAAAACAGTTTCCTTGTTGTCTTTCTTTAACCTTTAAAAAAGAAAACAGTCCCTCAGCAATCCAATCCCCCCACCCCAACTTCCCACTGAGCACCCACTAGCCTGCACCCCCCACACATACTCTCACTCACCTAAACAGGTGACAGGATGAAGATACACTCTCCAATCAATGACACGTTTTGCTGCTGGAATTGCTGACTGCAATATGAGTAACTAAGGTAAATGCGGCTCAATCTATTTCAATGGGAGTTTCAACTCTGTGGCATAACATTGCCATTTTTGCATATTTTGAGCTCTAAGTTTCAGCATGGCCTTTTTGGGAGCCCACCTCATGAGCAATGTCGGTGGAATTATGCAAATCCTGCTGGAAAGATGATTTCATGGTCATTTGGTGAAATCACCATTCAGGCAGGATTTGAAACTTTCCATCACTCTTGTTCATCAGGTGGAGCCATATGAAGGCTATGTTGAAATTTGGGGGTCAAAATATGCAAAAATTCCAAAGTTATGCGCATACATTGAAATCTTGCTACACTCCCTTGTAACTTTGGCAATTTCAAATATCTTGATTCAAAATTTTCAGCATAGCTGTCTTTTTACAGCACCTCATGAACATGACAGCTGTCATTTTTCAAACCCTAGCCAAACTGTGTTTTAGCATATGTGGCACGCAATGGCATTGCAGTGTCGTGGAATCACATTTGGTGGGGATTTCAACATTTTCATTACTGGTTTCATGAGGTGGGATAAAAGGAAGGGTATGCTGACAATTTCATTCTGGTTTTACTACAAATGCAAGCACAGGGCCATCTGGGCCCTGCACTTTCACAGCAATATATATGTATGCATCTAAGGAGGGATGGGAGTGCAGGGCCCAGAGGGCTCTGTGCTCCCACAGACAAATGAGGATACAATTACGCTATCTCTAAAAGTAAGGAAATTTTTTCACAAAAATGTCATTAATGCACTAGTTAGGGTTGAAGTGACAAAAGTAGGGAAATGTGGCATTATGTTTCCAACCCAAACACCTCACCCCCACCCTGCAGGCAGCAACAGGCATGGAGTGTGCCATGGGCTTGTCAGCCTTAATGCTCACCCCATTCTCATACACTGTACCCATCAAAACTTTTTTACTCATGGACTGGGATGAGCATTAGGGTTGACAACCCCTAGGCACACTCCACACCTGTTGCTGCCTGCAGGGTGGGGAGCAGGGTGTTAGGGTTGGAAACCCTAATGCCACACTTCGATACTTTTGTTGCATCAGCCATAACTAGTGCATTAACAACATTTTTGCAAAGAATATCTATCTATCCATATAAAATGTCTATGTCTATAGATGTAGACACACACACACCACCACCACCTTCAGTGGAGATAAAATGGTAAGATAAGAGATACCTTTGTTAATATCTCTAGCCTCAATATATCACAATATCTCAAATGTTAGTAGATCTCAACTGCTAACTTTCAAGTTAGGTACATCACATTGAAGTATGGAACCAGTCAGAGGGCAGCATTTTCATTGACGGCATACAGATAGATAGATAGATAGAGAGAGAGATAGATAGATAGATAGATAGATAGGTAGGTAGGTAGGTAGGTAGGTGGATGGACAGACAGACAGACAGACAGACAGACAGATAGATAGATAGATAGATAGATAGATAGATATTTCTGGTGCTGTAGCACCAGCAAAGTTAGGGTTGAGTGGAGAGATCAATATTAAACCCCTAACTTTGCACCTTAATAACTCTGCTGGTGTTTTATTACATTGCCTCACATTTGGTGTGCATTGTTCAGGAGGCAAGGTCTCAAGACCTGGGAAGTTTCATGATGGTAGCTTATGTGGTTTCAGAGATCTGGTTACATCATTTTTACATTATTTTTTAAGAATCCTATACTTATTACATTTTTACTTTTTTTTTTGTCCCTCATCTACAGCCAAGATGGTAAGGAATTATTTTCTGAACCTTTTAGGGTAGACGTAGGCTATGCCAAGGTGGTGCCTTTCATGGGTTTCATGAAAAAATATTAATTGGTTCCAGAGCTAAAAGGATTTACATTTTTTTTGCTGAGCATGCTCAGTAGAGTTTTAGGATGACACTGTGATATGACAAGAAACTGTGTCACTAGTATTTAGCTTTTGCACCACTTAGTGGTTTTCAGGTTGTGAGAACATATTTTTGGGTCCTGATGGCCCCATCTTTTTTTTTAACTAAAAACATGGAAAATACCTAAATATGTTGCATTTTTTAAAAACAAACACCCAAACCTAGCTAAATGGAACCTGTTAACTAGATTCAGATTTTTTTTTTAATTAGGTCTATAAACTTATTTTCTGGCACTCCAGAATCATAGGTGCCCAACTTAGTAAAAGGAGCTGTTTTTCCATGTTGTGACTCAAGAATTTTCTTGTCACACACAAAGTGGTGTAACAGGGGAATTTGTTTTCCAGCACACACCCCAAAAACTACATTGACATGCTCTCTCCCCTTCCCAGGTCAGCAAGCCTTCCTTTGACATTCCTGATACTCATTTAATAACTGTGTATAGTCCCTTCCCCTCCCAGATCAGTTAGTGCTCCCTCATACTTCATGATTGCTGTATTGCATGTATAAGTAGACCAGACTGCCCATCCACCCCTCTGTACCACCCTTCCCCTCCAGATCACCCCTCCAGTATGTAAATGGTGACACTGAGGTGCCCACTCCCAGTGCCACCAAACAGTAAATGCCGACATTGGGATACACAATCCCTAGTGTCAGGTCAGTTGTATGACATGTGGCCACCCTCAGTACCACTTCACCACCCCCTCCCTCCAGATTGCCGCCCCATTATATAGTTGGTGACACAGGGGTGCCCACCCTCATGCCACTGAATATGAAATTCCAGCACTGGGGTACCCAATCCCCAGTGTCGGCTTAGGTTCCCTGGTAAAAAAAAACTGTCCCTCATTGATCTTTTCTTTTTTTTAGCAGTTTAATCTGAAAAGAAGAAAATGGTCCCTTGCTGATCTCTGCCCCCACAATAAACACCCACCCCACCCAACCCCTCACTTAGCATCACTAACCCATGCACCCTTACTCACTTAAACATGGTCCCATGACATAGATCCACTCTCCAGTTGGAAAGACATCCTCCTGCTGGAACCACAACATAAGAAGATAAGGTTAGTCCAGTTAATGTATTTCAATGTTTTTTGAACTTTTAATTATGGCTTTGTCATTTTTAAATATTTTTACATCAAATTTTTCAACATGGCCTTTTTGGGACCCCACCTCATGAACAAGGTAGGTGAAAATTTTCAATCCTGAAAGGTGATTTTGCAGTCACTCCACAGAATCATCTTTTAGGTGAGATTTGAACATTATGTCCTATTGGGTTCATGAGGTGGGGTTGTAAGAAGTCCATGTTGAAAATGTGGTGGAAAAATATGGTAAAATGACTAAGTTATGAGTGAACATTGAAATATTTCAATGTTCACTTATTACTTTGCTAATTTTCAATATTTTTCCACCAAACATTCAACATGGCCTTTCTGGGGCCCCACCTCATGAACAAGGCAGCTGAAATTTTTCAGATCCATGCCAAAAGGAGATTTTCCTTGTAGCTCTGTGAAATCACCTTTGGTACATGATTTGAAATTTTTCACCTATTGGGTTCATGACATAGGATCATAAGAAGACTATGTTCAAAATTTGGGGTAAAATATTAAAAAACAGCAAAGTTATGAATGTACACTGAACTGTTTCTATGCTCACTTATAACTTTGGCAAATTCCAAACTTTTCACTAAAAACTTTCAAGATAGCCATTTTTTCACACCAACTTATAAACATGACAGGTGTCATTTTTTCAATACCTGGTTGAAACTTCTTTTTGCACATGTGGCACAAAATTACATGTCACCCTTTATTCTATAGATGCCACATCATGTTTATAAGGGGAGTCATGAAATGACTATGTTAAAAATTTGGGGTAAAAATTTACAAAGAAAATTAAGAAACATCACCTGCAGTGCCAGCCTTTGGTCCAGAGGCTACTGCTTTGTGAGCCCATGCCAGTGAGCTAAGTTTGAGGATGAGCTCAGTGAGCTAGCTGGATGGGCCTGGGGATGGCACTGTCATGCGGCACCACCTCAGCCTCAGAAGGGAAGATGCAGGGTTGCCCACATGGGTCCAAGTACCATATAGTGAGGATAACTCTTCTTTTGGCATAGGGCTGTGCTTATGGCTGTTGGGGGGGCTTTGGCTGACAGATGAACTCTTTGCCCTGCATGTCTGTATCTGTAGCCACATGGGATCACAGTGCACAGATGATCTTGGGCTTCTGAAGCCCACCAAACCCCCCCCATAAATTCTTGACATATGTTGTCACACAGAAGTGCAGGGCCTGAAGGGACATGTACTTCTGCAAGAAAATGGACACTTCCAGAGGGCCCTGCACGTCTGATTCTGTTGACACAGGTCCTGAAGGGACCTGAATGAATTAGGACACAATTCCACTATCTCAAAAAGAAAGGAAACGCTTTGTAAAAACCTGCATTAATGCTCCAGTCAGGATTCAACTTACTGCCACAAAAGTAGGGAAATGTGGTGTTAGGGTTTCCACAAAGGTAGCACATCAGTGCTACTGCATTTTTGTAATCTGGAAACAGTTGTACGTTGTTTGTCTTACCTGATGTTGGCTGTCTGTGGTTGCTTGTGTTATTTTGCCCTTTTGCTGCTTGGGGGAGAGTTAGGTTTGGAAAACCTAATGCCACATTTCCCTACTTTTATGGTGGTAAGTTGAACCCTAACTGATTCATTAATGCATTCTTTTTTGTAGAGAATATATATCTATATATATATATAGATATATAAATGTAACTGGAAAAAAAACTATAGTAATGCATCAATTATGGTTTAAATACAAACCATTAAAAGTAGGGTAATGAAATGATAGGAGTTAAAGCCCTATGAATGATGCTGATTGTTTGGTTTATTATTTCTTGGTGTGTGAAACATAGAAACACAGAATGTGATGGCAGATAAGGGCCGCTTGGCCCACCCAGTCTGCCTGTTTTTCTTAACCTTTTCATTTTTTTTTGCTGCAGACTCTACTGGATCTATGGTGTAATCTCCTCCCCACTTCCTTAACCATGTGATTCCTTTGTGCCTGTCGCAGGCATTTTTGATTCCCATCTGTTTTCACCCCCACTACCTCTGCTGTAGAGCTGTTCCAGGTATCACCAACCTCTCTGTGAAAAAGTACTTCCTCGCATCCCTCCTGAATTTACCCCTCTCCAGCTTCATATCATGCCCCCTTGTTCTAGAGCAACTTTTTCTCTGAAAGATACCTCCCTTCTGTACCTTATTTATCCCTGTGAGGTATTTAAAGGTCTCTATCATATCCTCCTTCCCCCTCCTCTCCTCCTGGGTGTACATATTTAGCTCCTTTAGTCTCTCCACATAGGGCTTTTCAAGTAGGCCCTGCACCATTTTGGTAGCCCTCCTTTGGACCACCTCCACTCTATCTATATCCTTCCTGAGATGTGGTCTCCAGAACTTGACACAGAACTCAAGGTGTGGTTTTACTACCAATCTATATAGGGGCAGCACCACCTACCTTCTTCCTGCTGGGGGTATACCTTCCCATGCACCTCAGCATTCCACTAGCCCTTTTGACTGCCTTGTCATGTTGCCTGGCCATCTTAAGGTCATCCAGTATGTTTACCCCAGGTCTCTTTCCTGCTTGGTCTTTGCCAGTATCACTCAACCCATTTTGTATTCAGTTCCTGAGTTTTATGGCCCACATGCATTATTTTGCAATTTGTTATGCTGAAATCCAGTTGCCATACCCTTGACCATGCTTCCAGTCTTTTTGATCCCTTCTCATCCTCTCCACACACCCAGGAGTGTTCACTGTATTGCTGATCTTGGTGTATTCTGCAAAGAGGCAGACCTTCCTTTCCAGTTCCTCTGCTATGTAACCTATAAAGACATTGAAGAGGACCGGTCCAAGCACTGATCCCTGAGATACCTCACTGGCCACCCTCCTTTCCTCAGAGTGAACTTCGTTTACCACTATCCTCTGTGTCCTATCTGCTAACCAGTTTCTTACCCAGGTTACCACCTTATTACTCATCCCTAAGTTACCTAACTTGCTTACCAGTCTCCTATGTGGAATGGTTTTGAAAGCTTTGCCAAAGTACAGGTAGGCTATGTCTACCACTCCTCCCTGATCCAACTCCCTAGTTACTCAGTCAACAAAACTATAAGATCTATCTGGTATGACCTTCCCTTTGTGAATCCATGATGCCTTGGGTCCTGTAGTCTGTTGGATACAAGATATTCCACAATCCTTTCCTTTAGTAATGCTTTTGTTAATTTACCTACCACCATTGTCAGGCTGGCAGGCCTATAATTGCCTGCCTCCTCTTTGCTACTGCTTTTGTGAAGTGGAACTACATCTTCACTTCTCCAGTCCTCCAGGACCATGCCCTGAATGATCTAACCATGCAGCACTGGTGTTCCCTAACTTCAGCACTGTGAGAATTTGTACAGTAATAGTTACACACCAACTGTTACAGACAGGGTGCAGAAATTAGGGAACACCAATGATGCATTACATGATTGTTCACACCCTGAGGAACTGCATGCCATGCAGTCACCAAGACTCATGGGACTTTCACCCCATTGTCTAATTTTGTTTTTTACATTTTGTGGTTTGTGGTTAAATTCTAACTAATGCACAAATGTAGTTTTTTGCAACTAATAACTTTAATATATATATATATATATATAATGCACTGACTTATCATACCTAAGCTGAGTATATAATGTAATTTGCATATGGCCCTATGTCCACCCAGTAGCACCCATGCAAGCCTTCACTCATACAAGTAAAAAAAAAAACTTCTCCATCTCCCAGCCCATCTAGAACCCATACCTAACCCTACTTCACTCCCCTCTTTTAAATGGATACTCTATGACTGCATGACCAGAAACATTCTCCCTCCATCTCTGCTGGCTGCCATTAACTAAAGAAAAAAATTGAAAAAAAAAACCTAAGTCCAAAAATGAAGTAGTCACATATGCATTGAGACATAGTTTTTTCAGTGTTTTTTTTTCCCTTTAACTCAAAATGTGGCTAATTTGAGCCCTGACTTCTAAGAAGACCAGTTGTCAACTTTCCCTGTCACTACCATCTAAGTGGCACTTTGTATATCTGACCCAGAATGTGTTTTTTTTTGGGGGGGTTGACCCCCTAAAACACATTTTAGGTCAGATTTGCAAGATATCATTTAGGTTATCATAAGGGCATGGCAACTTGAGCATCCTGAATATCTGGGACAAGAATGATCAAGAATGGCCTAAGTTATGAGCTAAGGAAAAAACAAACACTGAAAAAAACAAAAACAAGTTCTTATGCATGTGTGATTACTGCCCTTTGGGACATAGTTCTTTTGGAGTTTTTTTTTCTTTTGTTGATGACCAAAGTAGAAGGAGAATTATGCTGATCATCCAGTGATGGATTATCCATTTAAATGGTGGGTGCTGTGGGAGGAGGCAGTTGGGTATGACTACTAAGTTGGCTGGGGGATCGGGTAGTTTTATTTATTTCTATGGGTAAGTGGGTCACATGGGTGCTAGCAGGTGAGGGAGATTTCTCTACTGATTGCCTAACACCAGGATTGGGCACCTTATGATAGGAACCCAAAATGGGGATATTGCAAACCACTAGGTTTGTATATTCTGTGCCTTCTGTTTATGCCATAGAGGGCATTGTTTTTCATGCAAGCTGCTGCTTACATAAAAACTTCAGTTACTGCCATAGTGGTCACTTTTTCATACAAGCTGCCTATCGATTTTTTTTATGCAGCTTGAGAGAAAATTCCAGAAAGAGTGGTTTACAAGCAATGAAAATGGGCTCAGGAGTAATGAGATCAGGACCTGTTTTTGTGACTTCATTAAAAAGTTTAAAAACTACTGTTTTATTCAAAAACGCTTGAAGGATCAGCCTTACACCCCACTCTGCCCACTACATAAATGTCTTAGGCATTGTTGTTGTTTTTGTTGTTAATGGGCGAAGTTCTCCCTTCTATAACCTACTTTATGATTGCTAAGACCCATGAAGACAGGAGTCTTAGCTTGTGAAAATAAGTTTTGACTCACAAAAAGAGAAACTGCTATTATTGTGAAAAAATATGCAAACATTCATGAAAAAATTACAAGGCAAGTTTAATAATAATTTAAAATTGACAAAGTTGCCAGTTAAGCTGCATAGCAAAGATTCATTCTTGAGCCAAGCTCTAACTAACTGGAAAATTTCAGGTTTCAACTCGCATTTTTGTGCTCTTGGTGAGCAAAAACCATCTTTTAAAAGCTGTTTTCTTCTTACATTTTCAACCTTGTAGAACTTTTAAACCCCTGAACTAATGGTTCACCCATGTCATGGTGACAAGAAAAGCTGTGACCATCATTAGGGCACCAGCACAAAGCCAACGGCGAACATCCAACGTCCCACCCAGCAATTGTGCTGCCTGACCCCTATCGCACCCAATGCTCTGTGGCACATTCTGGCACACCCTGTACTTCACTATAATCACCCCCAGGTCAGAGGTGCATGAGGCAAGGGGCACAACACCCAGATAGTGCCCTCCCTGCTGAGCACTGCAAAATCCAGTTCACCAGCATGACAGGCGAACTGGTTGTGGCACCCTAATTTTGATGCCCTAATTGCATCAGCCACATAATGGTATGCCTGAACTAATCATTATCAAATTTTTCAGGATCCAGAGATCCTGGACCTAAAAACATCCATGCCAAACTTCAGAACAGCATTTGTAATTCTAACTGTTGGGACACTACTGTACTCCGATAACATATATGAGATATGTAATGGCCCAACTCAAAATATGCAATTTATCTTCAAGTGTAAGTGTGACCATAACAGTTGTGAAAGTCCTGCCCCTCATAAGAGATGATAAACTGCATATTTTGACTCAGGCCATTGCATGTTTGATTGATGCAACATCAGTGTATTTATAACATTTAAATCTGAATTAAAATTATATACAATTACGATTAACATACAAATTATCAAATAAATACATTTATTTTCATGGCATAAAGAGCTGGAGTGGAAAGAAATAATTTATTTACACTCCAGCTTACTCAACAATAGTTATTTTCACTCACACTGCATCAGCCCCTTCTAAAATTATGTTGCATGTTTCAGCATTCCAGACCACAAAACCATTATAGCCAGGTGGTGTGATTATACAAATGAAATATGCCATGGACTGGCTTAAAATAAATTATTTATTTTAATTTTCATGGTTTGACCTCTACAGATCTCATGAGGGGCTCTTCACTGAAGATGTTCCAAAGTTCTACTGCATGAGTGAAGTTGGTACAAAGTTGGGAAATTTACAGTGCATGAAGAATTCATGAAGTTTCAGACTTCTGCACCAACTTCACCTTTGTTTTCATAATTATTTAAAACATATTAAATCCATCCCACCCTCTGTGTTATGTGTAATCCACCACCTTCTACCACTCCTCATGTTTTTCAAATTAAATCCTTATACCCATCCCCCGATGGCCACAACTTCCCTCCTCCCCTCTTACCCAGTGAAGTTTTATTATAATATTGCTGGCACTGCTGGTTCACTTCCACCACCAGCCAACCAGGTACTATTGCTAGGACAGACATCACTCACCAAATCACTGGGATCAGAGAATTTGAAGAGTGAGGACTTATTCACTCTGACCGGACAGTTTTCTTTTTTATGGGTTCTATTCATGGGAAAGGGGTTTGGGGGCACTGGTGGGAAGGAAGGGGTATTTTCTGATAAGAAAGTATAAAGAGAAGGGGTTTCTCTGATGACAGACAGGGATGGATAGGGAGAAGGTGGTGGGAACTTATAGCACCAGAAATATTATAATTAAACTTTGTTTGGTACAGGGGGAGGAAGGAAGTGGGGGCCAGCGGGGGATGGGTGGGGGGATTCAATTTAAATAAAAATATGAGGGGTGTTGAGAGAAGGTGAGCTACACAAAACACAGAGGATGGGGGTGGATCCATGTTTGTTTTTAAAAAGAAAAAGGAAGTGCCTGCTTTGCATAGTACTTTGTGAGCAAAGTGTTACTTCACTCAGTGAGATGGGGGAAAGGGAAATTGTTTAACCAGGAATGGCACACTAAGCCAGAGCTTGTTTCCAGGTGTGACCTGGGAGCACAAGGAAGTTAAGTGATGTGCTTAGGGTCACACATTATGCAAGTGGAGCTGATGGGATTCAAACCCAGGTCTCAAGGTTTGCAGCTCAGTGCACTTAACCACTACATGGCAGGCACTAGGCTACACGAAGAACTACTTGAAGTAACATAGAAAACATAGAAACATAGAAGTTGTCAGCAGATATGGACCACTTGGCCCATCTAGTCTGTTCTAGATTCCCTACTCATATTGCCACTGGAGACCCTATGTGGACTCAGGCTTACACTCCCCTCTTGCTTCTAGGATTCCCTTGTGTCTATCCCATGCAATCTTAAATCCTGTGACCATTCTAGCCCCCACCACTTCCACTGGGAGGCTGTTCCAAACATCCACCACCCTCTCTGTGAAGAAGTACTTCCTCATGTTTCCTCTGAGCCTCCCCCTCTCCAGCTTCATATTGCGACCCCTTGTCCTTGACCATCTTTTTCTTTGCAAAATGCTCCCTTCCTGTACCGTCTATTCCTGTGAAGTATTTGAATGTCTCTATCATATCACACTGTTTCCTCCTGTCTTCTAGGGAGTACTTATTTAAATCCTTAAGCCTTTCTTCATAGGGCTTCTGATGCAGACCCTGCACCATTTTGGTTGCCCTCCTTTGCACCGCCTCCATCCTATCTATGTCTTTTTAGATGTGGGGCCTCCAGAACTGTACACAGTACTTGAGGTGGGGTCTCACCAGTGATCTATATAGGGGTATTATTACCTCCCTGTTTCTGCTGGTGATACCCCTCCTTGTGCATCTGAGCATTCCACTAGCCTTTCCCAGCAGGCACTACATAAAGTTGGGAAACTTCACAAAGTATTTTGCAAAGTGAAGTTTCCCAGATTCACAACCTGCATTCTGTACTGAATTGCACAATTGTTTAAATCCTAAGAAACACCATGCCAAAAAGTCACCACGGTTACATTGACTTTTTACCCTTAATTGTAATTTTCCCTACAATGTACACTTTATGCTTCAACCCTAATAGATGCAGTAATGTAGATTGTTGTACTTTATGTCTTTACTTTTGGAAAAACATGTATCACCAACAGACACATTTCTTTCTTACACCCGATAATGAACACTGCATAGTGACTCACACTGTGTCAGACCTTTATCTTGCTTCATGAGTGGATCAAGCAGCTACATACTGATGCTTCATGCTACAGACCTATAGCTTGCTTTGGGTCATTCATGAAGTAGCTGCATACTGACACTCAATGCACTAGACCTGTAGCTTACTTTGCACTTACCAAACAGCTGCATATGTATCAGACCTGTGCAACCAGATTACAGACATACACCTACAAAACCATCTAGATTTTCTCACACTGAGACTGTCACAGAAGTGTTGTTGTATCTCATGAACATGCTTTTGTGAGTCACAAAAGCATGTTCATAAGTGACAAAAGCAGGGCCTTTGTTTGTGACACTGTTCAGCCAAATTTCATTAAAGGGAAAGTCTCCTTATTCTTTTATTCTATTTCCCTGTGTAGTTTGTAGGCATGCACAATGATTGCCTCTATTGCACCCTCTTGATTTCATCTGGATTTAAATATAAATGAAGGTACTGAAGTCTGATGTAAAAGCTGTGTGACTCCATTGCAGAGGTCATGACCTGACTAATGTAAGGCTTCCTGGAATTTTATGATGTTTTGGTGCTAAGCCTGCAGTAGTTAAACTGTATTAGCCAGTGCTGTTGCTGTCTCCTGCAGTCTCTATATTCTTGTCTTATGCTACCCATGAAACTTTTCATGGCATAGTAAGTGCCTTGTTGTTTTCTATAGTTTAAAGTGTATCTGAGTTAGAAAAAAATGCTTTTAGAGAATACAGGGACTTCACAAGACTTAGAACGGAATGAGAGTATAACTTCTGCTGTATTGTGCATGTACACATTATCAACTCCCATGCTGCCTTGCATGAATGGGGTTATGACCTCTGGAATGGAGACAAACAGGTTTTCACACCAGGGCAAAACAGAGGAAAGCAACCTTATTAATATTTAAATTAGGGTGACATTAGGGAATGTAAGAGAGGGAATCATTGTTCATGCCTACACACTACACAGGTATACAGAACATAGGCTGAAGGAACTTTCCCTTCATTTTTTTAAAGTAGCTGCTTTTTCACACAAAAAAAAACTCGAAGAGTTAACCTTACACCCTACACTGTCAATCATATAAGTTAGACTTAACTTTCAACAGATTTTCATGTTTTTGATAGGCAGTTTTCTGTTCTTTTTTCCAGTTTCATCACTGCTTAGACTCACAAAGTGGACTTGCAGTTCAGAAAAACAGGTTAATAGCTCATAAAAAGGGGCATGTTTTGATGCAGCACAACAGTCTAATTTCATTATGATTTAAAAAAATACTATTTTTTTTAAACAAATAAGATATGAGGACTCAACATGACATTCTACTCTATTGACTGCATAAATTTCAGACTTAACTTCCAACCACAGGTTTCTCATGTTTTTTTTTTTTCTCATTTCTGTGACCGTACCTCTAAAGCTCATGAAACCATGATGAGTCTTATCTCATGAAAGTGGGTTTTGACTCACAAAAGTGAAGTATGTCAGTTTTAGAAAAATCTGGTTATGAAAAAAATCATGAAGAAATAAACTGTGCATGTGCAAAATAATGAAAAGCCACTTTTCAAAGAATCATCCTTTAGCCAAACTCTAATGTACCTGAACATTTCAGATTTCAGCTCACTTCCACTTTTGTGCTATTGATGAGCAAAAAATGTCATTACATATTAGTGTGTATTTTCATCCTAAATGTTTAAACTGCTAAACTGACCATAACCAAACTGACAGAATCTAGCTATCCTGACATGGTTCTGTGTCATAATGGTGATCACGGAATAGCGATCACCATTACGTCGAGTATACATCACCAAAAATGAATTTCAGCAATGCACACTCGCAGCGAGGATGAAGAGGGCACCTGAGACTATGGGTGTATTTTTTATTGTGGGGGCTGTGCCTCTGCACCCCCTATTAATGGATTCTCAACCCAGGGGGGTGCATGTCGGTGGGTGAAAAACTTGGAAAATACAAAGCTGCCCACAAAAAAAAAAAACACGCAGCACCAGACCCAAACCCTGCACCCTACACCTCCCAAGTGACCATCCACCCCACCATGCTAGCGGTCCAGCTCAGCAGCTGCCCACCACACCCCCTCCCACATACCTTCCTCCCCCTCCCACGCTTGTGTATATATATATGCACATACATCCATTCACCCTACCTTGCCCACACCAGTATTTGCTTGCTACCCTGCCAGGTAGCCCTGTACACAGGTGCCGTGATTGAGTCACCCTTTTTGAAAGCACACCATCACAGTCGCCCTGTACAGGGTATATCATCCTGACACAGACTACAATGTGTCAAATTTCAGGCTCTTTTGCCCAGGACAGACATGTTTTTAAGGTTCAAAATTTGGGCATTAAAACAGAAGTGCCTTTTCAACCCTAATATTTGTGCTACTATGCCACTACAATATAGCTCTATGGAAATATATTCCATTTATTAGACCAGGCTATAGAGATACAAGCAAATAATTACACATACACAATAAATACAGAAAAATCATACAAATAATATATGACAATCAAGCACAAATGTTTAGCAATTTTTAGATGTCTGTATATAAAATTCCTGTGTCTCTTATGGTTATAAGTGCATTCTCAAGTTCTTTGGGTGAGAGATATGTAAAGCAAAGTCCAACAGCTCTGACACACAAAGGACATAAGAAGAAACTCTTACAACAATAAGAGACAGTAACTATATAAATAAGCATATTATAAATCATGTTGAAGACTTCTGTTTTAAATAAATGGAACCTGAATTGAAAATCAGACTGTTTTACTTTACAGAAAATAAGAGAAATCCCTGTGTAGGAAATAAACTATGCTAACTGACCTTACAACTGCAGAATTCTAGAACTACTTCCAGGAGAGACCCTCTCATAGTATAGCACATGCAACCCCCAATGTCAGATCACACCCACACGTCTTGTTATGCTTTATCATGCATATATTTATTCATTATAATTTAGGTAACTTTTGGATTGCAACTTGTTTTCAGCACTGTTCAGCATCAGGGGTACAAACATATTAATTGATTGATAACTTGTCATCTGATTGGTTAAAGTACAGCTATGTGACCTAAACTAGTTTGTGCTATAGCCGTGTTGCTATGAAAGCAGTCAGTAGTGTCTGAACTATTGTCCTTGCAAGCATTTAATAGTACATGTGAGCATGTGCTGTGCAGTCTTTGAAAGTGCAATAGTACTTGCACAAAAACATGCTGCTAAAAATGCTCCACTGTCAGATCTGCTTTCAGTCAACAGCACAGCAGGCTCATTTTGAGGGCTGGTCTGCTGTACAGACCAGTTCCTATTGTGATCGCATAGAGGAGTGAGTGCTGATTATTTCTCATAGCAAAGGGATTGGGGCATGGGAAATGTGGAAGTTGTATGGCCCCATATGAGTGGGTGCTGTATAATATGTTGTTTGTAAGGGCAGCAGAAACATTAATTTTTTTGTGACAAGAAGAGGCCAGAGGAACTGTGGCAAACCTCTTCAAAATGTGCCTAGTACAGGTGCATGAGCCTGGTTTCTTGCTTTTAGTTTATGTTTCATGTAGCAATGGTACCGCTATCCCCCCCCCCACAAAGCATGAGAGCAGAACTTTACAAGGTGACTGTGATAAATTTAAGAGAATGCAATACAAGTGTTCCTCAAACTGAGCCATCTTAAAAGAGAACTTACTCCTTTGGCTTACCTACATGCTCAGTAAAAAGTATCCAAAACAGTAGTTGCTTTTCTGTCCAGAATAACTTCTAAACCACTAATAATTAACTCAATTTACTTTTCTCTGGAAATCAGAATTTTATTAAAACTGATATATTTATAATCAGGGAAACTAAAAATTGGATGGAAATGTTTGGATTTTCTTTACTGTAAACCAGTTCAATTTAGCACTGATGAAAGGTGGGGGACTGACAATACTGGAGACGGAATTCTTCTGTTTAAGCACAGGATCAGGTATGGTATAGATCAAGAACAGTGCAGGGTTACACATCCTATGATAAATTTAGTGCTGGTGAAAGATAAGGACTGCAGCACTGTAGAGTGAAGCTCTCTGTTTGGACCAGGTACAGGATCGCAGCTGAGGAGTTCATGGGAAGGTGGGCAGGCTAGCATCTAGGACACCAAAAAGAAAGCCCAACTTGTGAACTATAAGGGCAGGACAATGTACACAATCCTGCCTATATGGGGATTCATCTATGGCACCTGTGGGGTGGTTGACAATCTCAAGAGTTACTATGCTACTCTTGAGTGACAGATAGAGGTACCACGGGGACATTGGACTTGCCAGGTACTGAGAGCACAGGTACACTGAAGGCGTTCCTAAACTAAGATGAATCTGGTGCTGATAAAATGTGAAGAACTGACAGCAAAACTCCAGGCACAGAGTGGGAAGGTACGCTATAGATTTCTCAACACAATGATGAAATGTGTGCAGGTAAAAGGTGAGGGACTGACAGCACTATTATCTGCAAATCTCTTTTTATTCACAGACCAAATACAGTGTGGGCAAGAATAGTGCAGGCTTTCACACACTGTGATGTATTCAGTTCTGCTAAAAGGTGAAGGACTGACAGTACTGTAGACATCAGAGGCCCAATATTCAAAACTTAGCCCGGGGACTAAATTAGTACTGCCTGGCGTGCAAAAATAGCCCGGAACCATTAGCATGCTATATTCAAAGGAATAGCCCTGGGGCTAAATCAGTTGAATATAGTGTGCAAATGATGGTCTACAAACAGGGCTTTGAGTGTAGTGAAAAAATAGACAGGCAACTAAGACAGTTCTGAATATTGCAACCAGGCAGTGCAAACTACAACAGCAGGCCAGTTCACACAGACATGGAGTAAGGCAAAGGTGAACTACATGGTTAATGTGTGTGCTAGCAAAGAAGTGGAGTCACAAAAACTGCAAACAACAGTGCAGGCCAAATACTGCAGAACTGTGCTATGGTTCTGATAGCTTTGGGAGGGGCAAACTTGTTTGCCTGGCGCTAACACATTAGCCCAGTGCTAACACATTTGCCTGGGAAAAATGTTGCTATATTCAGAAGTGATATGCAAATGAGCCTTCTTAGGCAGTCCATAGGCAAACAGCCACATTAGCATGTTATTATGGCCTAATTTGCATGCATTACCATGTGGATTGCTCGGCGCTATTGCAAGGTGTACACAACTCCACCTGTAGTTCAGACTGGAACTACAGGTCGGTAGCTGCAGGCTGGGTCTGCTCACAGCACCAACTGTGTGTCAGACTGGATCAACATGTTGGTAGCTGCAGGCTACGTTTGTACACAGCAGCAGAGACTATTGTGCCCCAAAGGGACTAGCACCACAGGCACGGGTGGTCGTGCTGCATGTCATGGACATATTTTAGTCCCTGCTACAGTGCATAGCAGATGCTACAGTAACACAGTGGTCAATATTGTGAGGGACACAGCAATGCCTATCATGTGTCCAGCATCAATGACTGCTGCTGTCCACACAGTGACAGGCCCTGCTGGCAGGTGAGTTTTGACAGTTGACACCACTGTCATTGCTGTTCTGTGACCCTCATGTGCTGTGCCACTGGCATGGGATACTCACAGTAGCATACACATGGCTGGCCATGTGTGCCATGGTGTCTGTATGGATGAGCCGGGGGGGGTGACACACACCATCAGACAAGCACACTGGTGTTGGGGTATTCCCGACACTGGAACATGTGCACTGTGTGGATGGTCCCAGCCTTGTGGCAGCATCTACTATGTGGTGCAACCTGCCCACCTGTGCACCCTCCCCTCAGCACCCTCCATTCCCACAGTGCTGCATGTGTGTGCTGGATTGTGATGGTGTTCCCCAGTGGGGGGAATAGAGGTGTATGCTGTATGGATGCACTGCCATGGTGTCCACTGGGTGCTGTGGCACCCACTAATGCCTGGCAGGGCTGGGACCGGTGCCAGATAATGGTGACGTAGGTGGAGCCATCTGTGTGCAGCATGTCTCTTCCATTTATTTTCTATTTCTATTTGTATTTATCACTTTGTTGACTGGGTAAGCACACTGGGCCAAGGCCCATTTTCAGGAATGACCCAAGCCACTACATGTGCGGCTAAGATGATACAATGTACAATAAATACATACAATGAACAACAACACACAATTCACAAATATCAATGTAGCATCACATTAAAAACAATTACAAATAGTTTGTTGCTACAAGTGGAGTTTTAGCTCTGTTTCATAATTTACATGACTGTTAGCTTCAAAGCAATGTTGAGGCATTGTATTCCACAGTTTGGGTGCCTGTGCACATGGAGTGGCCATCCACCCTCACTGCCTCCTCATTGGCTGCATATAGCCTTGTTCCCTATTGCTGCTTTGTCCACGCCCCCCATCCTTGGTTTGCTCGGAGTTAAGACTACCTTTTCATAGGCAGTAATTTGTGCTGCCCTACGTGTACCTCTAACACATGTTGTGCGGTGCTATAGTTTTGAATGTACCATTGCACCTGTATGCATGTTCCCGCCCCTCACTTTGCACCATATATACATTATCTTTTAGTGTCAGCACTAACATGTTGCACCGGCACTATCTGAACTTTTGAATATAGCAATCTGGCACAAATGTGGCACAATTGCAGTGCAATTGGTTTGCACCCTGTGAAAAGTTTTGAATATCTGGCCCCAATTCTGTTTATCTATGTGGCTAGATATAGAGTGATGAGCAGAACCTTTATTGTGATTGTACACACTAGTCAGCATTGACAAATATGGAGTAACTGCCCAAGTCTGGTGTGATGTGTATTACTCATTAGACTAGCAAATTAATGCTAATATTGAGCCAAAGAGGATGACTTTATGTGAAAAAATTCTAAGCTCAACAAAATACAATTCTTACACTACCAGCACATTTCTTATTATTGTGACCTGCATAGTATACACACACACACACACACACACAAATGTATTTCTGATGGGTATCTGAATAACACACAGAGCGCTACAGTGCAGTCACACTGATTATTACAATGACCTGCCCAATAGTCATTATTATGATGAGAATTTTACTCCTCCCCATATAATAAATATACATTTCCATCCCAATGCTAGCTTTGTCAGCACAAGCCAACTGTTGTTAAAACAGTTTTTGAGGAGTTCCTATTTTTTCTTTTGTACAAAAAGAAAAAATAATTGTTTAATAGAACAAGTATAGACTGTAGTGTCAGATTATATTTGAATTCTGTTCTCCCCCAGTGACATAATGACATCAAATTTAAAATATTGCTATTAGATTGAAACTTTAAACATTATAACCCCTGCAGGTCTCTTTTTCCACATTTGCTTTGCAAGTTGTGCACTATAAAATTCATTTGCAGACCATATTTTGTTTTGGAATTCATTTACCCAAGATTGTCCAGCTGATATGCAACACTATGTTTTCAGTAGGATTCTGCTTCTACCAATTGCCATAGATTAGTGAGTTGGAGCACTGAGCAGTTAAATGACTTGCACTAGGTCAGCAAGCAAGTGCTGGGCTCTGGTAGGGCTTGAACCTGCCATCTCCTGGCTGCCAAATCAGTGCTCAAACTAGACTAGACTGCCTCCTTTTTGTATTACACTTGTGTATTATATTACGAAACTCCTGTCCTTTCCACAACTGCTGGTGGGGAAGCAATGGCCATGTTGGCCATGAAACTCATGCAGATATTCACTATTCACCACCAGTTTTCTAAATACCAGAGGGGAAGCAGGAGGGCCATATCAGGAGCATGAGTCCTGAAAGCTTTCAGTGCCCTCCTCTGATGCCCCAATACCAGTGGGAGAATGGGAGGGCAGGACACAGAAGCTGCAACCTTTTAGCATTGGTTCCTTGAAAGTTATCAAACTGCTGGCAAAGAAGCAGAAGAGCTAAGTCAAGGTTTGGGAGGGGGGGTTACAGGGAAGCCAGAGGAGATCACATCAAGGGGGCAGGGATGAAATCGCAAACAAGAAGCCACAGTGATGGGGCACCTCCAGGAAGCAGCAAAGTGTGAGTGTTTACACATTAGAATGATGCAGTGACCAATATGGCAGCTACTTTCTTTCGAAAAGTAAGCTGGGCAGTTAACTGATATGTTCAATGTCATTCAAAGGGATTGATTATTTAACAGTCCAATTACTACATTATATGACATACATAGAGCATAGACATTGGGTTCTGATGTTCATGGAGTAGTTTATGTAATGGACTGCACTGGTCATCATATTGCATTTCCACAAATTATACCCGTAACTCACAAGTTGCAAAGACACAAGTGTGGTAGATGGTCTTACCCACACTAGTGGGGATAACTAAAGAGTAGACTACAGGAGCACAGACCCCTGGGAGGTTGGGCTCAGGCATTCTGTCACCTGGGGAGGGGGCGGTGTTGTTAAATATGATAATCCTAGTGTAGTCCTTTGCTGTTTATACAACAACATGGTCACTGACATAGCATTTAGATGAGCTACACTGTAAAGATTTAACTTTTTTTAGGTGCTAAAAGTTTATGTAAAACATACACTTTGTGATGTTTTCAAACATTGTTAAGGCTGCTGTCCCATTGGTTAAGTATATCACTACGACATACATACTGTACAGTAAAGATAACATTATTTCTTCTACATGTATGACATTGACAATATGCCCCCACTTGCTCCTGTCATCCCCCTCCCTAATCCTACCCTGTTGGAGCCCCCTATCATCCCTGTTGTTGGGCATCCTCCTCGGTTCTACCTCAGCCTGTATCAGGCTCCTTCCTTTCTACGTCTGCACTGTCATTCATTCCACCTGCTTTGGTCTCTTTATTTGCACATAAAAGCCACTCATTGTACCTTTGCTTAGCTCCATTTACTTTTTATGTGCACTTGTACTATGTTAAATGACACTGTCTTTGTACTATACTTTGTACCAGTCATTAATACTGTGTATGCTTTTATTATTATATTTCTCATTCCTTCTCCTCCAGGTCACACTTGGAAATGAGTCTTGGCTCAGTGTGCCTTTCCCAGTTACCAATTTTCAAATAAATAAATAAGTAAATAAATAAACTAACAAATAATCCAGCCATGATAACATGAGGTAGTTGTTGTTTTCTTTTATGAGCTGTATGGTGCCAATGTCCTGTGACATGCAGTTGGCCTCAGAGTAAAATACATGGCATTATCAGCCAACAACATTGTGACAGATGTTAGGTTAGATTTTCAAAAATGTCTGCAAATATTGTCATGTAGTATTGCTTGTAGCGGTGGTCTATTTCCAAACCCATTTGCACCTTGCAAGTTATGTGTATTAAAACAAAAATAAAATTCCAATGTATCAATGAATTTTTGTTTTTAACATTTCACTGAAAAAGAATTTCATTAACATGAAATGTAAAGTCTAAGCCATTTTTTACCATGAAGTTCTCTTTATATCGTAAAGTTTTAAAAAAGCCAGTTTATTGTAACAGAACATTACTCTTGGTTTATATCTTTACTGAATTCTAACTACATTCAACAAACATTACACTCAACAAAAACTAAATAAAAATAAATAAGCATTAAAAGTTTTGAAATATAAGAACATGAAGCTGTAAGTCAAGCGTGAGGTATAAGGCCAAAGGCCTAATGTCCTTACACCCCTATTGAAGTGCATTAATATTCTTTAATGCACACCTGAAGGAGCTATGAGTAACATACTAAGAGACAAGCCCATAGAGGTGTTTGTGTGTGTAATGCCAGTAGTTATATAAAAGAACACCATAAAATACATTAAGATCATTGTCTATAAAAAACATGGTGATAATCGTATTTAGACAATTCATATGGCTCCATGATAAGCCCCAAAACTATGTTATCATACCCTGTGTCATAGTATAACATTGTGATAGATAAGCAATAATTCAAAAGAGAGCACTGTATGTTATGGGATATTGTTGGCCTGGAGCAAAGTATGCTGCATGAGATGAAGCAATGGTCCTTCCGCCAAAGATGTCATGATATACCATGATATACCATATCTAGGACTGTATTATTGTCAGTATGAAATGAGTCCTTATTATTTTAAGAAATTAAAAGTGAAATGCAACATTTTTTGTTTCATTAAGATGCTTTGAGATGTAATCGTCCTCAAAAAATGTTCCTCATTTAAATTATTATATAGTCATCTGAATATCTATGTTACAATTATTTTAAAATTGTTTGACAGATGATAGTCTGCTATCATGTGTACTGCAAAGCTGCATGAAGGACAAATTTATACTTCTAGAACGTCTCACCAATTCCAGGGCAACTCCTTCCTTGCCCCAGTCATAATCATGTTTAGCATGCTCCGGAGTAGAGCATCACAGTACACTGCACTGTCACCTCTATGGCCTGGAGATCTGAGTTCATGGGTGTTGGTCCCCTACTAGGAACTTGAGCTAATACCAAACATTGACACTGTAGTGCAGCACTAGGGGTGGTTCTGCACTACTGAGGTGCCATACTTTGGATGTGATATTAAACAAAATGTCCCTACTGTCCAAATCTGATGCTGTCTAGCCAGAAGCTATAGATCCTATGACACTTATAAATATAGGTGATTTACTCTGGTGTCCTAGGCAACATTTTCCCTTTCATAGAAAGCAGATCCATGTACCCTACCCCTTGGTTACACCTGAAAATGAGCTGTCACAGATCTGTGTGTATTTCCTGGTCTAAAATTTACAAATAAATAAAATACTTAAATACCACCACAGTGGCTGAAGAATGTGTAGGGGTGTATTGATGTCACAGAAGTAATGTTTTTATTTTCCCAATTCAGACTGAAGGTAGGGGCAGAGTCTTTGTCCATGAAACAGCAGTTCAATTTAGACCTGCAAGAAGTGAAAAATAGCAAGTGTGCTATTGTTACAAAAGTAGTAGTTCAATTTTGACCCATGAGTAGTAGACATGGGGTAGCTGTAACACTCCAACCAAAGTGGATCCTAATTTAGACCTATATGAGTAGTGGGTGGTGGGTATTCATGCTACCAGACTGACATTTTAATAAATGGCCAGCCAAGGAAAGAGCAAAAGGACCAGCATAGGAGGTTGAAGTGCTAAAGGAAATCACATGATAGGCCCCACAGGGTTGTGCAGTAGTGCTGGCAGTAACAATGTTAAAAAAATGGGGAGGCCCTTCCATACTATGATTGGCATCAGTCATTTAATCTGGCTTCCCACTGATGGGAAGGTTCACTCTGAGCTATGTTCAGCAGAGGTGCCAAACTTCCTACTGATAAAGAAGCCCCTCTGTGTTTCATTTCCCAGAAGTGCTTTAAACCTGCTTTTCTGTGCTAGAACTGGAGATGAAAGCATGGTGCTCTGATGATGATCATGGACACTGATGATGGCATTAGGGACAGATGACATATAAATGGTGAAACCAAGTGGGGTAAGAAGAAGTGGTATATGTGGAGTTGAAAGAGTGTTCTAGAATTTATTAAATAATAATAAATAGACAAACCTAGCAATTTGGAGTTATTTTTTCTAGTGGAAGAATCTCACATAACATTCTAGAATTGTTTGGTTAAATATGGGGGAATTTATTTGCATTATTCTTTTTTCAACTCATTTAGTGATTTTTTAATTGAAATGACACATTTCTGGGTGTTCCAACATTGCTTGTAATATGGATACTTCTAAGGAGTACATTGAGTCACTTGGCGTCCTCTGTTGAGGTAAACATACAGTGACTGCACACCTGTGTTATTGTTTACTTAACCACTACAATTTGTCACCAAAATGTTTTGACAATAATTTGTATGTCCCACTACCATAGTTAACCAATGAGCTAGCAACATTAACACTGCTTGTTGACATCATAAAGGCCCAGTGCGACATTCAGACTTCTAAAGCTAAACTCAAACATGAGCATTTCAGTCTTCAATATGGAGTTCATTTGAGGTATACCTTTTAAAATGCTATGATACAAATGGAAAACCCAATGTTTTTCAGTGAAACAATCACATTTGGCTGATTTAGGGGTCTTATCCTCACATGTGATGATAAATGTCATCATCACAACACAGCCCATTGCATTAGCAACACAGATAGCTAGATAGATAGATAGATAGATAGATAGATAGATAGATAGATAGATAGATAGATAGACAGACAGACAGATATTCTTTCTTAAGTGAAGCTAAAAGGAGTGTTTTTCCATATTTCCCCTTTCTTTGTTTTGCCATGCCTCCATAAAACTATCACTTAGACATCTGCTAGTACATTCAGATCTTCAGAGCCAAGGTAACACATCATGTGCCTAACTCAAAACAGTGTTTGCCAGATATCCAGCTGTGTGCATCCTGCAGTACTTATTCTGAAACACTTCCCAATCCTCATATTGCCACTTCCCCAGTGGTGATGATTTTTAAGAGCCCCATCTTCGATAGGCAGAGGTTCAAGAACTCATCCTAATGCAACAAATTCATTTCCTAAACTAGTCAGCAGCACTGAGCACAGTATTCACAGCTAATGAATACCAAGGGTCAGTATGCCAGTGCATTAGTGATTCGACCTCCATTGCCAGACTATAATGTCCTTTTATTTCTTTGCTATACTATTAAATATGATACTACTGCTTTCTAATTAGAAAATCTAATTAATAACTATGAATAGGACTACTAAATATTAAGTGGCATGTATGAAGAATTCTCTACCCCCAAAGTACTGTTACCATCTTCATCAGGCACCGAGCACTTCACTTTAGTACTTGTTACCCTTGTCTACAAATCATGGTGTTGTTTACCTGCTTGATCATCATTTTTGCTTTTGCACTTGTAAGCTGTCTGTGTAACTGCACGCTGATGCTTGCTACAATTGTTCTTTCTGTACTCCCCTTTTCTTCTACCCTGGGTGTAAACAAGCCTCAGCTCAGTGTGCCTTTCTCAGTTACCAATTTTTAAATGAATAAAAATAAAGAAGAACTATGTTAATAGCCATTAGCATCAGTATTACTTAATGGTAATTGTTTATTGTATGCAGCTATTGTCTATACTTATATATGACCACTGCTCTCCAGTTGTACATTAAACCCAAAGTTTTGTGTGCTGAACATTTAACCTGTTTGAATCACAATTTGTATTAATTGATATGTGAAGCCCCATTACCACATGGCCTCCTCAAAAATGCAGTATTTGTGCACAAGGGGTTGCCCTGTCTAAATATTCTCAATAAATAATAAAACATACATAATTGTTTAAAGTTAATTTGTATCCCTCTTGGAAACAGGTTACAGGCTATTTGGAAAGAAGCTACGTTATGGGCTGCTTTTATGTTCAACAGCACAGCACTACTGACCATGTTCTGTGAGATAACTAGTTAAGAACTTCCAATGGGGATTTGCTGATAGCTAGCAAATCCAAGTCAGATAATTACATTTACATAAGACACTAATTCATCCAAACAGAAAGCACTGGTAGTTTAAACTGGATTGAAAGGATGGTGTAGAAAATTTAATGTTTTGTGGAGCACAGCTGCCTCGAATCCTTGTCTATGGCTCTTATGGTATAATGATAGAAATCTCACTTTGAGCACTCCTGGCACGGTAGAGGGAATGCATAACCAAACACAAAAAAGAGGAAGTTACAGATAGACACTGTGCAGATGGCAACATTTTCTGGCTACCATTCACCTATCACCAAGGGCCCAATTCTCAGCCACTAGGGACTGTCAAAAAATCAGTATGAACTGACTTTGTGACAGTCCCTTACTTGTGATTTCCTTGAGCTATGCTCAGAGGAGGCTGGGAGGCCTTCAGTGCCACTGGTTTTTATTGTGTACTGGTGCACAGAAGAGGGCAGAATTGCAATTTAAATCTCACACAGTACCATTCACATTTCCAGCTACCAACAGCGTGCCCAACATAGCACTTTAGTATGGGCCGCTAACTACCACCAGCAAATTCTGGTGATGGTGAGGGGTTAAACCACTGTACTGGGTGTGCTTCAAGGTTGGGGGACTGAAAATGCCATGGGATTGTTTCTGCTGATGCAGCATGTGAGTAACTGGGGCTAGAAGGTGGGAATTAACTAGGTTCCTAGAGATATAATTTCAGAAATGGGATGGGACAAACTGGACTAGCAGGAAATCAGCAAGTAACATGATGGGAAACATCAGTGCCAGTCCAGAAGTGGCCCAAAGGTATAGTGTGGGTGGGCAGGGGTACGTATGTCACCAATGAACCATACATGCATGTATGTGCATGGCAGTTCACCATGTGCATACATGTATGTGGCAGTATTGAGCACTGTAACTGTGCCCAACCCATTTTTCTGCAAAGTAACAGCTGGACGCCTTAATTTTTTTTCCCAATTGTTTAACCAGGTGAGACATACTAAGCTGAAAGCTTGTTTACAGGTGCAACCTGGGAGCACAGAGAAGATAAATGACTTGCTCAGGGTCACACCGTATGCAAGTGGGGGCTGTGGGATTCAAACCCAGGTCTCCAGATTTCCAGCTCAGAGTCTTAAACCACTGTGTTATGCTGCCTCCCTATTTGCATTTGTTCCTCTACCCCCTTTTAATTTATGTTGGCTGAACAGGACACACTTTCTGCCCTTTTTCCAGGTGTAAAAAATATTGCATCTGAGACTCTGGCCATGAATGTTTATTCAGTCAATGCATTTTAATATGTTACTTTACAGTATTTCTGCAAGACTTCAGAGTATTACCATAATTACCAGTCTTTACTGAGAAAATTCACTAGTGCTGGGGGGAGGGGGTAAACAACTTGATCCGTGTAAAGATGTACAGTGCAGTTCACCAGGATAAAGTACACTGTGATAATGATGTCACCATTTCTTGCATGACAAACTGGAGTAACCACAAGTGGACTGCATTGTTTCACTACAGTTTCCTGCATGATACCACTGGCAGAAACTGTTATAAGAGCATTTTATCCTGGCAGGTGGTACTATATCTCTTATATTACATATAGGCCCAGATATTCAAGAGGGTTGCGCCATGTGCAACAAGGTTGCGCATGCTCAAGTCCTACATTGTGCCATTCTGCGATATTCAGCAGGAGGCAGTTGCGCCACTGAAAACAGGTTGAGCAACAGCACAATGCAAATGAATGCATGCTCAACAGGAGGGGGAGGAACCATGCATAAACTGCACAACCCGATATTCAGTCGGGTTGTGCAGAGACCAACTCTGGCGCAACCCCAACCTGCGCCTGCACAACTTTGAGCCAAAAAAAAAGGATCAAGTTGAGGGCACCTGAGTGAGCTGCTGTATTGCAGGGCGCAACACAGCAGCTGCCACCCATGGCTGGCTCCCAACTCAGTCCCTGTGCCCCCCACCAGCCCGATTGTGGGCAGAATGTGAAAGAACCCCCACCCAAACATCTCCCTAATGCCCGATCATGGGCAGAATGTATACTGACAACCCCCAGTGCCCGATCGTGGGCAGAATGTATAATATAAACCCCACAGCATCTCCCAATGCCCGATTGCGGGCAGTATGTATAATGACAACCCCACCTAAAACATCTCATGCCCGATCACGGGCAGAACATGAACAACCCCAGTGCCCGATTGCGGGCAGAATGTAAAAGACCCCCCAACGAATATCTCCTGGTGGTCCAGTGGACTGTAATGCCCTATCGTGGGCAGAATGTCCCGTGACAACCCCCAAACATCTCCTGGTGTCTAGTGTGTCCTACCCACCCACCCACGAGCCCCACCACCCCACTCCCCGGCAGCCGCGGGCGGTAGCATCCCACCCGCTTGCTGCCCCGACCGCTTACTGACTGATCTCCGGTGGAGCAGTATGTCCATTGGTGCAGAGCTAGAGCTATCGGTGTGTCGATATCAGAGATGATAGTCCAGATTTGTGAATGATGGCATTCATAAATCTGACTGTCATGTACGGCAGTGTGCATGCCCATTGGCTCTAGCTCTGCACCAATGGTGTGCAGCCCTACCAGACAGTCAGTCGGCAGGCAGGGCAGCAGGCGGTGGATGCTGCCACCCGCCGCCGGGGGGAGGTGGTGGGTGTGGGTGGGTGGGGTGGGGGGACATCAGACACCAGGGAGATGTTTGGGGGTTGTCACTGACATTCTGCCCGCATCAGGCATTATGGTCCACTGGACCACCAGGGAGATATTCGGGTTGGGGGTCTTTTACATTCTGCCCGTGATCGGGCACTGGGGGTTGTTTCACATCTCCTGCCCACGATCTGGCATTGGGAGATGTTTGGGGGTTGTTGTATATCGCTCTGCCGGCCGACGGGCATTGGGAGATGTTTCAGCGGGTTGTCATTATACATACCGCCCGATGATCGGCATTGGGAGATGTTTGGGTGGTTGTTTTACGCTCTGCCCATGATCGGGCTGCAGGTGCGCTTGGTCCTCGACGGCTGCTGCCTGGCAGGGTGGCCAGGCCAAGTCCTCGGGATCGGCACCTACATGCTAATGGCATGCAAATGGGGCCATAATCAGATGCAAATGGCCCCCCCTGCACCTTGCATGAATTATGGCCCCATTTGCATGTCACCTTTTGAATATCGGAAATTTGCACATGGCGCAATGGTACTTGCGCCACCGCAAGTTTAATGCTCAACTCTGACAACTCGCGGTGGCACAAGTTCCACTGCGCCATGCACAGTGGCTGTGGCTGGGGGGTGATATTCAAGGAGTTGCTCAATAGCACAACTCTTTGAATATCACCACGCCACACCCTCTAAGCAACTGTTTTGAGCAGCGCAAGGTTTATACCAGAATGGCTCAGTTTGAATATCCGGGCCATAGAGTACAATGTTTATAATAATTGTATTTTTAAATCAAAGAGAATTGGGGCTATTTTTTAATAAACCATTAGGATGTAGAAAGCTTTTTCGTTACAGTCATAAGTTTCCTTTTCTGCAAACCATTTAATACATTCTCAGTACCAGTTCCAGTTCATAGCCATATTCACTATTTGCAAACCACTTAAGAAATGAAATGCTCAAGGCTCAAAACAAAAACTTGAAATGTTAAATCATGCTAATGATTAAACTTGCATATGGCTACCTTGCCTTCTATCCTGGATCTATCTATCCTGCGGATGAGCAGTGACTTGGTAGGCTCAACATGCTGCTACAAAAACAAATGATAGCTCTAACACAAACATGTCCAGCCAGAGAAGTTAAATATTGCCAGGCTGCTCTTCATTATTGTCATGTCTGCCCAAGCAATCCCAGTTGGAAGGGATTCCAGTGGCTTTCCACAGACAAATAAACAGCAAATAATCTA
>CM028135.1:296660000-296665000 GCA_016271365.2 Neoceratodus forsteri
CATACTATCCCACTATCTAAACATGCATACACAACAGATACGTACGTATATACACTATACATACATACATACACAAACGACTTAAATTACTAGGTATGTCAGTGTCCTGGTTATACTGCCCTTCCCCTATACATTCCTTACCTGCACATGATTTCGTGTGTCAGGAGAACTCGGCACATTTCAGGGTTTTTGTCTTGACCTTCATAAACAATTGCCTAAATTGACAAAATAACGCACAAAATTATTCACAGGCAGTAACACAGTCACACCAGTCTAGTTGACAAACCTTCTACAAGAAGGAAATCAAAACGCTGGGCCAGTTAGTTGTAGACTGTAGAATGCCAATTTGAAAAATAAAAAAGTTAAACATGTCATGGCGCGCAAATGAAACAAAATATTGTATGTAGTATTCAGAAATGTCATCATTTGTGATTTAAGGCAAATCAGGTTGTCAAGCTGCCAGGTATCAGTCGACAGAATATTGTAAACTGAAGTTTGAAACAGTGAAGTTGCAATTAGCTTTTCTGACATGAAACGCCCTTCAAGCTATATCAGGGCACAACCGTATTCGACTTTTTATTAGTAACAAAAACTTAAATCAATGTATCATTTAGGAAAACTGTAACATAGTTTGAGGGAAAATACCATAATTGTGATAGTTTATGTAGAATAATAATAGCCGGGCATAACCCAGCATGTTCCCTCATTGCTGACTGAATTACAATGGTCAACCCTATAAGTTTGGGCACAGTGCACAACATAATTCTTTTATATATGGTCAAGGGCTGTAACTGTGCAAAACGCACCTAGTGAGAGAAAGTCCATAGAAGACAAACAGGATTATCCTGTGCTAATGAAACTCGAAATTGTAAGGTTGCCCGGTTAATATGGAAACTTTCCCAGCCAACAGACACCAACCGCTTCATGGTGGGCCCCTAGATGTTGACCACCATCCCTATTAGTAAAGGGCCAGGAGTGCGTGTGCGTGTGCCTGTGTGTGTTGCCACTGTAATTGCACCATGTGGAGTTGTGTGGTAAGGCTATTCCAGGTATAGGTACAGAGAATTAGATCCCCATTTATATGTACCCATGGGGTGTCTCGGATTAACATACAGCACTAAAAAAATAAACTTTACTACCAACCTACATATAGGAAAAAAAAACACGACATCCCTGGTTTATTGCAAGGGATCAGGTTGACAACCTGAATCCTATATAGTTTGAATTACAACGTAACTAAAGCATCTCTCTAGCCTTTGGAAGAATCCATAACGGTTGAACTGTGCTTAGCTTTAATTTACACATAATATATACTTGTTTTTTATTACTTTAGTGTTACATGGGTAATTGGTTGTAACACAATGCACTCCCCAATATTTCTGACTTAAATATATAGGCAGAATGCCTTTTAATTCGTTTTTTTGCATTTGTATTCAACATAACAATGAGTTGTTTACTGTTAGACTAGGATGCTTCATTTTTTCATTATTAGGCATGTATGATAGTGTTCTAGGAACACAGTATGTTATTATTATTTTTATTAGACATCTGAGCTTATTATGACTTCTAAAATAGAGCAAGGTTTGTTTCTCGAGAAATTCGGTATTTGGGCGCCCTAGTGCAGCAGAAAGCCTGCATAGCAATATGGTTATTAGATATTTGGAAGGAAAGTGCTAATGGCCAATCTGTTGTTTATTTTTAAGCTGCTAACAATGTTTTTCATTGGTAAAACGGCAGTGTCTGGGAGTACGGTTGAGTAATTTTTGAGTATTGGCTCTAACAGATGGTGTGGAGCTGTAGGTGCGCTCGCCCTCAGTTACTGACTGCTAGAAGACTCTGCCTGACCGTGCACACACACACACACACACACACACACACACACACACACACACACACACGGCTCCCTGACACAGTGGCAGTGGATCTCCTCTCCAGGCAGCCCAGGAATTACTGCACAACTCGGCTTTGCCCAACATCACCAGACTTGCTCTACCCTTTCATATACTGGCCTAATAAGACATCTCAGCAAAATCCCCTTCTCAAACAAGCACCATCTCCACACATGATCGGGGTTGCCCCTACAATAAGAACTGTCACACCTCAAAATCAGACCATGGCCCAGGTTTTTAAGGAACTTTAAAATGATTGTGTTACAACACAAACATGCACGCCCCAACTTGTAGTTAGAAATGCCTTCTCACTAAGACTACTCCAAGTGGACACATTTAATTCGCTTACCTATATAAAAAATAGACCCTAGCATACCTTATTTTAAATCAAAACTACCATAATAAGGGGCCCTGAAAATTGTGTTAAGGAATTCTCCATTGCTAAACAAAAGCAAAGAAAACAATAATTATTTCCAGCACACACCGTCAATGTGCCGCTTCACAGTTGTAGACCTGTCCCAAATGTTTGCAGTTAAAAAGTGAAATATATTACTTCTTGCGATTTTTTTTTTGTCCTAGTATGAAACGATGTATTTGCATATATTTTATATTTTGATATTATTTTGTAGCAGAAACAAATCTAAACTGTCGGTTCAACGCCATTGCCTCTTTGATTAGCTACAGTGCTGTTTATTCCACCTAGTGAGGGTGAGATTAAACACACTTATTTCCAACACTCTTCAAGCTGCCAAATATAGCTAAAGGAACAATAAAACCGGTATTTCAAACTAGGCCGCACCTTTGCCCTTGCATTGAGCAGGGCTGAAACTTGTAACTGACTTTAGAAGACTTGTAATTACTGTATGTCGATTTCCGAAAACATTTAGTTTGCATATACAAAGGAAATAAAACCACATTGTCAACTCAGGAGCGCTCCAGTCCCCAGAAGGAGTTCTCTGTAACCAACTGAAATAGGTACTGTGGGGTAATAAGTCGTTGTCTTTGCAAAATCCATTTTGCCTGATTATCAAATCAATTTTATCAAATAAACTCATTGTGTTTTATTATAACTGGCATGCAAACATGTTCTTATGGGCTTCATGTTAAAACGTTTTACAGTAAAAAAATATATTTAAAATGGAGAGAAATGCCACATTAAATATAGAATAGCCCACTGAAGTTGTGAAAGGGGTAAATGTGCTTATGGAGAATTATAGTAACCCTTAATAACTCGCAGAGTAAACCCAAAGTGCTATTTTCTAGATAACGGTTTTGAATCCAAAAGTAACGGTCCAGAATTGTTCATTATTCACCAGTGGCTTGTTGTTTTCAAAAACACGTTTCCCAAAGCACTTTCCAAACATAGTTGTGCCATAACCTCTTCCAAAAACACAGTGGCAAGATTCATGTGTTGCAAGAAAATAAATGTTGCAAGAAAAGCTTCTGAGCAAATGTCTGAAGCTCCCGTGTGTAATTGCTATGAGCCGGGTTGATAAGAAGCAGTTATCTTCTTTGAAGTTGCTTAAAACAGGTTAAATAATTTAATAAACAACTGCCCATAATTATGTTATTTACAAGGTATGGCAGAAAGATGAAGAAGACGTAGGTGCCGAGCTCAGGGAAATGGACGTGTTTGGGTGACCCCTGGAGCTTGCAGTTTGAATTATGGAGATAGGGGCTGAGAGGTGAATTTGGACTACAGGAGAACAAGATGACTTTTCACCTGAACACATTTAACTTTTACAAACAAACAGGCGTCTCTTGTTACTACTGCGGCTTCAGTCTGGGAGGACATCAACCTTAGCACGGTTTATTCCAAATAGATGGGAACTATACATCTATAGTATTTAATAGTGCCATGGTATTAGATTGCACGTTAAAATTATCTCAATTATTGTAGCTCAGACAATGATTCTATTGCAACAATACCTCCAGTTAGTTGCAGCTTTATATTCTGTAGTTAAAATGCATGCCATCTGTACCAGTCCCAATGTGCACATATGACACATCTCTCCAGTCCGAATATGTATATGTAATTGGAAACTGTGCATTTTGGCACCTATTCCCACCTAACCAAAATGTTACGAAAAATGTCGGGTACCATTGTCGACCATAAATCTCATTCTTAGAAAAAGTCTCTAGAAAAATGGTAAAGCTGGCTTATTTCTCACCTGTTTGGTCATTGAATCAATCAGCCGAACATACAAATCCTGCTCAGTTCTGACTCCTGCAGTCAAAAATATGAAGTTTACAATGTTAAAATACGTGTAATAAAATCAACAGATAGTCCAGTTATAAGTTTAATCAGTCCCTTGTAGATGTTATTATGCTTGGTGAAGGAAATCTGATTAAACAGATAGAAAGCTAAAGGGGGAGGGTGACTTTAAGAAAACGTATGATTTTATTTAGATTGAAATTGAACTCTTACATTTCTAAACCATCAACCTAGAATCGTCAGCTCTAACTATTTCTCTAACACACACTCCCCCACCCACACTCACCCTCATAATAATCTGTTTTCAAGTTATTTGTTGTCATTCTGCATGAGGCTGGTCTTTTTGTCACGCACTAATTTCATTTAAAGGGATTGTATAACAAAGCAAATTCTTATTAATGAGTGATATGTCCATATTATTCCTTGTATAGCTGAACATTTTGAACCTGAGCACGACACGTGATGCACACGGTCCACATGCTTAACAATAAAGTAATAAACATGAATGTGCACAGTTAAAAAAGTAAATAGGCTGCATAGTTTTAAGGGATATTGATCCCCCTTTATACTTTCTACGTCAGAACTGGTTAATCAGCTGAAGTACCATTGGCTTATTGATCGTTTATCTTTCGTTTTATTCTCTTTATATAACGTGGGTAGGCTGACAGCAACAGCAACATTTAGGTATTCAATGCTTAACAAAAAAACGGATAGATAGACAGACAGACAGATAGGTAGGCAGGCAGTAAGGCAGATATATACAAACACGTGTGTTGAAATATGTCTTGTGTGACTAACTGAGCTCTGAATTAACTTACCATTGCTATACAGCAACTGGAGTTTGTAATGAATTCCATTGTTAGTTTTTTCATTGTTTGGCTCCTGGAAAATCAAAT